>CM041214.1:17865826-18464617 GCA_023065735.1 Coffea humblotiana
TCGATTGGCTAAGAGAAGTGCAGCGAAGAAACGTTAAAAGGAGACAGCAATAGACTAGAATCGGGGATCCTTTATCTTTTATCTTCTCTTCCCTTCTTAACGTGAGTTAGAGATTAGCGGTTGTATTCTTTACTCTTTCATCAACTAAAGTACATTAAAGCCTGGGATTGCATCATCATTATGAGGCAAGGTTAGGTTCCTTTATCTAGTTGAGGAATAATCAAGATCCGGTGCACGGACAATTATGAGATCTTTTTAATTGTTCTGCGCTATTTTAAATTCTGTGTTAGTGAGTATTTAATTATCCTTTGTTTTACTCGACTATTATTATTTGGATTTATTAGATTAATGTGGCCAGTTGTTCAATTGCCTGAATAGTACACTGTCAATTAAGACAGTGATGCGTATCACTTTGATGGTCTTGAAATTAGTGGCAAATGACACAATTTAATTACCTCGCAAGTAATTTAATTTGTGTTGTAGGAATAGTTAATCTAGTTTAAATGAACCCATATGTGTATTTGTTAACTAGAATTGGGTCTCTCTAATTCCTAAAACTGTGAATAGATTAAATCTTTCGAGCGTTTTTGGGGTTATCTATTTTACAAGGGGGTAGTTTAAGAGCGTCTCTAGACTACCATAAAATTAAGGAGAGATTAGTAGTTTGGCAGTTGCTGAATTGTTAGAACTAATTTATTTGCGAGCGTGTGAATTATCCCAAGAATCTATGATCTATTGCGTGAGCCGATGTCGAAATTATTTCTTTGACTAGATTGTATCAATTAATTGTTAATTATATTCTTTAGCTACTGTGCTTCTTGCAATTGAAAATTCAGTACCTTACATTTTCAATTTGTTCTTTTACTCTTCCCTCCTAAAATCCCCAAAGTCTCTGTGTGTAATAAATCAGCTAGTTCCCTGAGGAGACGATCTTACTCACCACTATACTTATTTAGTTCAGAGAGTAGGTATTGATATAAATTTTATTTTTGGTAGTTTGAAAAGCCACGAAATTTTGGCGTCGTTGTCGGGGACCTGGTGTTTGAAGTGATTTATTGCATAGGCTTGTTTAGCCTTTGTTTTATGCCACGATCTTCCGTACAGGAAGACTTGAATTTGACCAAGAGATCGAGAAAATAGCAAGGAGATTGACGAAGGAGACTAAGTTGCAAAAACAACAAGTTTCAGCGGCAATACCCTTTGGACTTGAACAAAATTCAAACTTAAATAATTCATCAGTTGAACTGGAAACAAATTTGCCTGGACCCAATGAAACAATGGCACCCCAAAGGGCTTTGAGGGAGCTTGCAATCCCGAATGTTAACCAACAGTCTCTGTGCATTACGTATTCTGACACTGAGGAGGCTTTTGAATTAAAATCCTGGTTGATTCACTTATTGCCTACTTTTCGTGGTGTTACAGGTGAGGACCCACATAAGCACTTGAAGGAATTCCATGTAGTATGTTCAACCATAAAACCTCAGGGAGTTACGGAAGAACAAATCAAGCTGCATGCGTTCCCTTTTTCCTTAGTAGACAAGGCTAAGGACTGGTTGTTTTACTTGCCATCGGCGTCCATTACTATTTGAGAAGGACTGAAACGACAGTTCCTTGAGAAGTTATTTCCAGCATCTAGGGCCGCCAATGTCAGAAAAGAAATATGTGGAGTTAGGCAGGCCAATGGAGAAATTCTCTACGAATACTGGGAGCGATTCAAATAGCTGTGTGCGAGTTGCCCGCACCATCAGATCCCTGATTAATTGTTGATCCAGTATTTTTATGAGGGACTGTTGCCTATGGATAGAAACATGGTAGATGCAGCGAGTGGCGGTGCTTTAGTAAATAAAACAACAGATGAAGCCAAATGGCTGATCTCGAACATGACAGAGAACTCTCAACAGTTTGGAGTCAGATTTGAAGGAGCCACTAAGAGGGTCAATGAGGTAAATCATTATGACCTCGCAAATAGATTAACGGAGCTTACTACCTTGGTTCGTCAAATGGCTGTGGGATCAGGTACAGGCAGCTAAAGCATGTGGGAATAGTGCTGCTTCTGAAACACATGACCGATATGTGCCGGACCCTTCAAGAAGACTCCCACGAGCAAGCCAGCGCCGTGGGAGGCCTGCCTAGACCATCTCCAAAGGAGAAATGACCCATATGCGTTCACATACAATCCAAGATGGCGAAACCACCCCAACTTCAACTATGCTCCAAACCCTTGGATTTTCAACAATCATTTCCAGCAGGGACCACCAGTACAGCAACCATCCGCGTCTAATTCCAGGGATGTCCGTTGAAGATATGGTCAAATCATTAGCTAATAGCACTTTGTCAAATGCAGTAGGACTCGCAGAGATTTCAATAAGAGACTCGCGCGCAGCATTCGGAAATTTGGAGGCACAAATGTCACAATGGCATTCTTTAATGAGCAGCTTTTGAGAATGGTAAAGGGAAGTTACCATCTCAGGTAATTCCCATTCCAAAGGAGAATGCAAGTGCAATGCTTCTACGAAATAGCAAGGAGGTGCCAGTCCTCAAAATCGGAAGTAACAGGAGTTGAAGATGAACAAGTGCAATGGGGGAGCTTGAGAAGGAAAAGGTAAGCACCCAACCAGACCCTCCTAAGACCTTTGATATTAAACCGCCTTTTCCTGGCAGGTTGGCTTAAGTCCAAGAAAGAGGAGTCAGAGAAAGAGATTTTGGACACCTTTAAGAAAGTGGAAATCAACATCCCGTTGCTGGATGCGATTAGGCAAGTTGCCAAAATATGCAAAGTTTCTAAAGGGGTTGTGCACCAACCGGAACAAATTGAATTTCCAAGACAAAAGTAAAGGTACGTGAGAATACGTCAGCGGTTCTTCAAAGGAAGTTGCCGTAAAAATGTAAGGATTTCAAGTATGTTCATGATACACATGCATCATAGGCCTGATGAGAATAGAAAGAGGTATGCTTGATCTAAGAAACATTTATTAACATTACGCCTCTGTCAATATTTAGGGTCTTAAATTTAGGACATCTAAAAGATTACAAGGGTAATAATTCAACTAACTGATTAGGTCAAATGTTTACCCTGAGCGTGTAGTTGAAGAAGTCCTAGTGAAAGTTAATGAGTTTATCTTTCCCCGCTGACTTCTATATTGTAAGCATGAAATAATGATAATTTAGTTAATTTAAGCTGTACTTCTTCTTGGTAGGCCATTCATGAGTACGGGCCAGAAACCAAGATAGATGTGCATTGAAAGTACCCTATCTGTAGAATTTGACCGGGGAGACAATTACTTTTAACATTTTTGATGGATGAAATACCCCGCATGATATTGAGGTCTGTTAATTATGTATTGTGTCACTAATTCTATTGTTCAAGATCATTTTGAGCAGAATCTTATGAAAACAAGCTGGGAATTTGTGTTTACAACAGAGCAAGACGAATGAGGAAGTGGAAAGCGTCGATAATGAGGATACTGTTAGAAGCAATTATGTCACTACATTCCACTTACTGTGTTTCCTGACAGCGTCAGTAAACTCATTTTTTACACATTTCCTACTTCTGCAATGACGGAGAATGTATTACCCTCTGTTGCCAGGCACCAGGAGTTTGGAATTAAAGGAATTGCCAAACGCACTCTTGAAGTATGCTTACCTGGGAGATCATATGCACTCTGGCCGGTCCATCATTGAGTCAGATGCAGGAAGAAAAACTTTCTACGAGTTTTGCGGGGAGTTAAAACCAGCAAATGCGGACCAATGGACGGTTGGCAGATCATCAATGGCTATTAAATTCATCCCGTTTGCCAGGTAAGACATCATATTATTACTTTCGAGTCAGACGTGCAAAATCGGTAAGGGAACATGCAGAAGGAAGCTTTAGACCCAGGCCATAAAAGAGATTGTATGGAAGAGATTTCAAACTGTATGGAGGTTAGAAATTATTTTGTCTTATCTCGGATACGATGAGTGGTAAAGTCCAGTGTATGTCATCCCTAAAAAAGACCGGATTACACTTGTAGCTAATGAGAAAGAAATGAGTTTGAGTTGGCCAATAAGACTCCAAAAATGGTGGAGAATGTGCATTGATTTCACGGAAATTGAATGCGGCCATAAGGAAAGATCATTTCCCATTATTGTTCATGATGAGATGCTTGAGCGATTGGCAGGTAAGTGTTTTCTTTTGCTTTCTATGGATACTCTGGGTATTATCAAATTGTTATTGCCCCAAGAGGACCATCACAAAACCATTTTCACTTGCCCGTTTGACACTTTTTGCTTATCACCATATGCCATTTGGGTTATGTAATGCCTCCAAGAACGTTTAAAAATGTATGATGAGTATTTTTTTCTGACATGATTGAAAATTGCATTGAAATATTCATGGATGATTTCCAACAGTTTACGGTGATTCGTTTGATCAATACTTGCATCAATCTAACAAAAAGTTTTACAGCGGTGCATTGAAACAAATTTGGTCCTCAATTATGAAAATGTCATTTTATGGTGAAGGAGGGTATTATTTGGACTATGTTGTCTCATCTAGGGGTATTGAAGTCCGATAAACAAAGGTTGACTTGATTACTCAGCTATATTTTTACCCACTAATATCAAGGAGATTCGTAGTTTTTGTTGGGCATGCAAGTTTCTATAGACGATTCATCAAGAACTTCTCACGAATTGCACAGTCATTCTTCCGGCTACTTCAAAAGGAGGTGCCATTTGATTTTGGAGATGCTTATAAATTGTCCTTTGATACTCTAAAGAGCATGTTTGACTACGACACCGATCATTCAACTTCCGGACTGGAGCTTGCCTTTCAAGTTGATATGTGACGCTAGTCAGTACAGTGGTAGGAGCGGTGCTCAGTCAGAAAGTGGAACAGTGTAGCCATGTCATCTATTATTGCGTCCAAAACGTTGTCGCCAGCACAATGCAACTACACCACACCGAGAAGGAGTTTTTTAGCAATTGTTTTGCTTTTGAGAAATTTCGATCGTATTTGTTGGGATCGAAAGTAAACAGTTTTCTCTGATCATGCAGCCTTGAAATACCTTTGACAAAGAAGAAATCCAAGTCAAGATTCATTTGTTGGATACTCCTGCTGCAAGAATATGATTGGGAGATCAAAGATAAAAAAGGGATGGACAATTCGGTGGTAAATCATTTGAGCCGTTTGATTCGAGAAGAAAAGAGTGTGCCCATATTCGAGGTATTTCCAGACGAACACTTGTTCCAACTTAGAGGTGAGGAACCTTGGTATGTGATATTGTTAACCCTTTGGTCAGTCACAAAGTGGTATGATTAATTTCCAAGTGGTATGAGTAAGAATAAGAAGGATAAAATAATACAGGACTCTCAATATTACATTTGGGATGAGCCCTATTTGTGGAAAATAGGCTCTGACAGATCATTCGTCGATGTGTTTCAAATGAAGAAATTCCCTCTATACTTACTCATTGTCATAGTTATGCTTGTGGCGGTCACCTTGGTTATAAGAGAACTGCTCGAAAAATACTTGATTGTGACTTTTATTAGCAAATCTTGTTTCGTGATGCTTATTTATTTTGTAAAAGATGTGAAAAATACCAAAAGTTTGGGAGTTTATCTCATAGGGATGAAATGCCTCAGATTCCTATGTTATTTTGTGAAATCTTTGATGTTTGGGGTATAGATTTCATGGGACAGTTTTCCAGTTCTTTAGTTTTCTTATATCCTATTAGCCGTAAACTATGTGTCAAAAATAAGTTAGAGTAAAGACTATCCGAACTAATGATTCACGAGTTGTTGTAGGATTTTTTAAAAATCCAACATTTTTAGTAGGTTTGGTGTGCCAAGAGCGATTATCAATGATCAAAGGTACTCATTTTTGCAATCGCACCATTGAAGCATTGATGTGGCAAGTATGGAGTTCACCATCGATTTGGTATTAACCTACCACCCACAGACCAATGGGTAAGCTGAGGTCTCGAATCATTAGATTAAAAAGATTTTGGAGAAAATGGTCAACCCAAATCGTAAGGATTGGAGCACCCGATTGGACGATGCATGATGGGCATATCGCACCGCGTTTAAAAACACCAATCGGAATGTTTCCATACAAGTTGGTTTATGGTAAGATGTGTAATTTACCTGTAGCAATTGAGTATCGTGCCATTTTGGACCAATTAAACAGTGTAATTTGAACGCGGATAGAGACGGGCAAGAAACGGAAGCTCCAACTTCAAAGAGTTGGAAGAAATCCGCTTGGAGGCGTACGACAATACATGCATTTACAAAGAACGCACAAAGTCTATTCATGACAGACTGTTGCGTAATTAAGCAATTTTTCTATAGGTCAAAAGATACTTCTATTCAACTTTCAGTTGAAATTCATCGCCAAATAAGTTGCGGTCCCGACGGATTGGACCATATGTTGTTGTTAATCGTTTTCCCCAATGGTGTGGTTGAAATTAGAAGTTTAGAGACTAACAAGAGTTTTAAAGATCAATGGTCATCGTCTCAAGCTGTTCATTGATATTTCAGAAATTGACACTATTGAGGAGGTTCATTTGCTCAATCCCGTTTCTAAATAAATCGTTAAATCACTTTTGGTCTGGCCCCAGACGTTAAATAGAGGCGCTACTTGGAAGACAATTCAAGAGTTTCAATTTTTAGTCATTTTCGTGTTTTATTTCATATTTGTGTGTTTCAAGATCAGGTTGTTTGGGTTCCTACTGACAGATAGTCTTTATTGTAGGTCCCATGGGTGTGTTCTGTGTAGTTTTATTGAGTTTGGAGGCAAAATTCTTAGGCAGGAGACCTTCCGTTCCAAGGCGTGCCCACGCCTTGTGTTAAATGCAAATAGGCGCTTTTAAAGAATGATAAACAGAAGACTTACGCTTCCATGGTGTGCCCATGCCTCACAGCAACTCTCTAAGGCGCCGTTACAAGGAACGGACAAGAAGACTTGCGCTTCCAAGGCGTGCCTGGGCTTTACAAGGATGTGCTAGACGAACTGTTCCGGTAAATTGGTGAACTGAGGATTTTCGGTTCCAAAGCGTGCCCACGCCGCACATCGAGTCGGTATCGGCCTTATGACAAACCGCTCGGCAGACAACTCATGCTTCTTAAGCGTGCCCATGCCCTTCCAACCAATACAACAAGTAACCCACACTCAACCCTAATTTTCTACTTTTCTTTTTCTTTTCTTTTCTTTTCCTTTTCTCTTTTTGGTCTTCCCTGATTCAACTCCCACCGCCATCGCCGCTGCTCAACTGCCTCCTCCACACACACCGCCATAGCCGCCCCGCTCCCGCACTACCCACGATCACCACACGCCGCCGCTATTGCCTGTTCGTCCCGTACCTTTCTCTCTCTCGCGCACCCGACATCAACCCCACTGTTGTCGCCGCACCGCCACTCACGACCACCACCTACCGCACCTCGCGTGCCATCGTTCTCTTCCCCCATTCGCTCTCTCTTCCTCGCAATCCTCGACAGTCCCGCTGACACCAACCGCCGCAGTTGCCATCGCCCAATAGCGGGGCCTGTCCAGATCACGCGGCACACTGCGCTCCTGCCTCTCACCTCTCGTCGTTGCTGCCACACAGTTTCTTGGCGGCCATTGCCTCTACCCCTGTGTAATTGAGGGTTCTAGTAAGTTGTTGTTGTCCCCAACTCCTACGGATATTGTGTTAAAGGTTTCTATTGACAGAGTTTTCTTGCCTATTTGGCCATTTGTGTGATTGATAGTCTGCTTTTTATTATTTTTACTTGCCAAAGTGACGCCAGTGGAGTATCTTTGTTTCTGCACCGTCAATTGTTTATTGACTACTGACTGTGGGTGTTGTTAATTGTGGTCCCTCATCTCCATTTTGTGCTTTCTTGTCGGCTTTTGTGCCGTTGGAATTGACATCTTTGGCCCTATATGGCTGCGAAAAAAGCCACTCCGTCTGAGGCATCGGATTCCAATCTCATAAGAGGTGGGCTCCGATCCAATCCCCTACTAGATCCCAGTTAGATCTATCTAGGTATACTTTGTCTCTTGGGGTATGGAGGGGAACCTCTAAAGGACCTCACACCTGAACAGAAGGAACAGTTGAGCTCCGTAGTGGTACATCCGTTTGCCCCGTGCAAGTGTTTCCATCCCCCGACTCTCGACCAATTGAACATTATTAGGGAAGTGGAGCAATTGTTCTCTGCCATTGGGTAGGGTCGGTTTCTGGTCATTGACTACCCCTCGTACGAGGAGCTCCGTTATGAATTCTACGCCACCTTCCAGTTTGTGAAATCTGATTCTCTAGTTTTAAACACACCCGGAGGTGATCAAATATAGGTTGCGGGGTACTTCACAGGAATACTCCATTAATAAGTTTAATGTGATTCTAGGTTTGTGAGTGAGGACACCATCTCCTCCGACACTTATATCAATAGTGCTTGCGACTTCACCCAACCCTTTATGAGTAATTATAACGAGATATGGAGGGAGTGGTCCACGGACACTCAACTCTACGACCCGAGTCAGTCTACGGCCTTGTACCTTAAGGATCCAGTGCTGAAAGTTATCCACAGGTTTCTGGCCTATAACTTCTCGGGTTGGAAAGATTCATCCGACACTCTCGCCAAAGGTGAATTCTATTTCCTCTGGTGCATGCGTAATAAGGTACAGGTCAACTTTAGCTGTTGGGCGGCCGCTCAGTTGCAGTCCGTCCTCCGCAAGCGCCATAAGCCCTTGATTATGGCTCACTCATCACACACTTAGCCGTCCGTTTGGGAGTGCTGGACTTTGATAAGGACCATAAGCTCACCATGATTCATGAGCTTGAGCCTTTGGACCTGCGCAGTCTGGAACGGATGGGCGTCATTCGCAAGGTGGGGGATGCTTATCAAATAACACCCCCTGGAGATGGTGTGCCCCAACCCCGGGTTCCTCCAATTGCACCCACCTCAGAGGCTGGTCAAGCGGGGCCTTCCTTCTCCGCTGCTTCATCCTCTTGAACACCCAATTCTGTACTCTGCAGGACTCGATTCATGAGTTGGGCGGCTGAGTTGAGCTTCTGGATGATCACCTCACAACTTTGCAAGTCCATTCTACCATTCAGACAGAAAATCTGGCAGCTTTCTTTGCTTACATTGGCTTTCAGCCGCCTTATCCTCCTCCCCCATAGTGCTATCGTGCCCTCGTTTGACCTTCAGGGAAGCTCCGATTCTTTTCTTTTTTATTACTGTTTTTCTTTGTTCCATTGAGGACAATGTAGATTTCTGGTGTGAGGGAGGGGGAGTAGTTCTAGCTCTTTAGGTTTGATAGATAGTTTTAACTTTTTAGGTCTATTAATAAAAAAAATCGAAATAATCAGAAAAGGGAACAAAAAAAAATGTGATGAATTCATTTGGTTTCAGTTGAAAATGTTTAGAACTTGATGCTATGATGATGATTGCAATTACTCTACAAACATGAGCAGTAATATTATGTGGTTAAATGTCTTGTCTCCTTAATAATGGAATTTGAATGATGAAATTTGCAAGACTTGGCAATTAATATCCTATTGTGAGCTGTTGAGTCAATGAGCGTTGCATTGATAACTGCTCTATGTTCTTCATTGAGTGATACCACACATGATTTAATTGTTCTAGAACTTGCTTTGTTATGCATATCAAGACCACATTCTTGAATTTGATGCATTAGAATGATAAGGGTACTTAGGTTAACCATTTTTGGCTCTCTAAAGACCGACCCTAATCAGATCTCCCCTAGTTGACCATGATTGTGCCTGGACCTTTTCTTTGTTTAATAGTTCATTGTGTCATTCCTTAACCCCTTGTGTTCAAACCCTCTTTGTTTCTACCACGTGCCGAAGGAATGTCTTGATTTCAGTGCATGATAATTTCGAATTAGATTGAAGAGGATAATTGAAGTTAGCGAGTGTGTCTATATTTCCATATAGTTGGGTGGATGTGAAACAAAACAAAACAAAAAGGAAAGAAAAAGAAAACAAAAGAAGAAAAAAAAAGAAGAGAGAGAAAGGGGAGACAGGGAAGAAAAGTAGCAACCCAAGGAAGGAAGAAAAAGAAGAAAAGAAACAACAAAAAAGGAAAAAAAGAAAGAAAAAAAAAGAAAAGAGAAGAAAAAAAGAGTCACAAAGTGCTATTGTCAGTGTGAGTAATGTTGAGATAGTGGGATGAATCCCTTTGTGCTTTCACTTGCTGATTTTTGGGAAAATTTATGGGAATGCTTTGGAAAGATCATTGGGACGAAGAAGGATATTAGAATTCATGCAGTGGGTCAATGGTATTTCCTTTGACATAATGAGTCTAAATAACCTGTTTGATCCAACCTGTGCCTGAACCATTACAACCCGCATCAAGATCCTTTGATTTTTGCATTAAATTTGGCTTCAGTGGTGGCGATGTGATATATTAGCAAGCATATGGTAACATTATTTTATCGTGTGGTGAGAGTAACCATTTTGTGCCCCATGTCAGGTGGTGAGTAATCATATTCCATTCTATAAGAGAGGATTAAGTTTTGAAATTTCTAAATTTGATGACATTGTTAGGAGGATGGGACATTTGAACTCGCATGTTGAACTGCTGTGTGTGTGTAGCTGTACTTGTATCTCTGAGTTTTGAGATGCTTGAGGACAAACATTGTCTTAGTGTGGGGGGATTTGATAGTGAGATAATTGTGCATTTTATTTGATGGTATTTGGTCTCAATTTTGACCACTTATTATGCAAAGTAATGGGTTTCTGCTCATAATTGGTATTTATGTCAGTTGCAGGCGATTGGTGTCAAAAGTGGTGAAAAGAGGCCAAATTCCAGAAGATTATTCATTCCAGAGCGTGCCCACGTCAGAAACCGCAGAGTTACGTTCAAAAAGACGGACCGCGAGACTTATCCCTGGAAGCTCGCCACTATTTTTGGGAGATGTGTTTTGAAGTTGCGTGGGATTAGGAAACATCTTCAGAAATATATTTTGGCAACAAGTCAAGGAGAAAAATAAGGAAAGGGATCCTTTATAGAAACAAACACTCGATTGGCTAAGAGAAGGGCAGCGGAGAAACTTTAAAAGGAGACAACAATAGACTAGGATCGGGGATCTTTATCTTTTATCTTCTCTTCCCTTCTTAACGTGAGTTAGATATTAGTGGCTGTATTCTTTACTCTTTCATCAACTAAAGTACATTAAAGCCTGGGATTGCATCATCGTTATGAGGCAAGGCTAGGTTTCTTTATCTAGTTGAGGAATAATCAAGACCCAATGCACGGACAATTGTGAGATCTTTTTAATTGTTCTGCGCTATTTTAAATTTTGCGTTAGTGGATATTTAATTATTCTTTGTTTTAATGGACTATTATTGTTTGAATTTATTGGATTAATGTGGCCAATTGTTCAATTATTTGAATAGTACACTACCAATTAAGACAGTGGTGCGTATCACTTGATTGTCTTAAAATTAGTGACAAACGGGACAATTTAATTGCCTCACAAGTAATTTAATCTGTGTCGTAGGAATAGTTTAAATGAACCCGCATGTGTGTTTGTTAACTAGAATTGGGTCTCTCTAATTTCTAAAACTGTGAATAGATTAAATTCTTCGAGCGTCTCTGGAGTTATCTATTTTACAAGGGGGTAGTTTAAGAGCGTTTCTGGACTACCGTAAAATTAAGGAGAGATTGGTAGTTTGATGGTTGCTGAATTGATAGAATGTGACGGCCCCACCTTCCTCTAAGGCGAACCAAAGGGTTCGACGGACCGCCTGCCCAACTCTCGTTAGGACTCGTTCACTCTCTTCAAACAAAATAAGATATAACCTCAAGGATAAACGAAAACAATTTCCAAACTTGAAACGTATACTTACATTCATTCCAATCTCAACCAGATATACAGTCCCAAATATAACAAGAGCTTTACATTCTCGAACCATCCAATCCTAACCAAGCACTAGAGCGAGTGCAAATGCAAAACAATTCAAAAGGACTAAACTATACTATTCTATGCAGGTCTCTCGCCCTTGGTCGCAATCCCTGTAAGGAAAACAAATGGCGTGGAATGAGCTAAAAGCCCAGCGAGGTTCCATATACATGACCAAGTAATTAAACAAGGACATTAATCATGTAATAACAAGTAATCCAGAAAACATTTACAATATAAAAGCAATGATAACACATTCATTAAAAGGATACATGCCCACGAGAAGCCATTCGTTCATTCATTCGCCTAACATTTTTCTTATTCCTCCAATCATTAAAACATGTTTGTAAGTGAAAACCCCTTCATTTTCTTGTCATTCGTTCATTCATTTCATTTCCCCCTTCTAGCCAGTTCACTGGCTAGTCTCCACCAGACTACGTGGTCATATTCGAGTATACCAAACATTCACCCAGAGTCACTAGTCGCCCGATCGAGTCCGCTTCTGGCTCGAGTCGACCGGTAACGAAGGGCAAGGGCCCAATTCAGCCAAAAGGCTTACATTCATGCACAAGTAGCATTTAATCATTGAAATTTTCACGTTCATTTAGGTCGAGTGCGATAAAGTACACACTCGCCAAGCAAAATTCATTTTTAGAAAACGTTGGAAACATAACATACCTCAATCACGTATTAAAGCAATAATCCAAATAGTCATAATGGTTCGCATGGTCATTAGAAACAAAACGTATATAGAACACTCACCTATATAAGTAAAATAATGTCCAAAGTATCCTTTCGGATAACACCCTTAGTCACCAAGAAACCCTAAGAATAGCCATGAGAAAATATTACGGTTCAACCATCAAAATATTTGGTAGATCAAAGAAAATCCGAATACCTACTAGTACAAGGTATAAGTATGAGTTTAAAAGTGAAAAGAGTACTTTTAGATCAAAGGGCATGAGTAACTAAGAGTTTTCCAAATTAAACATAAAACTCAACTTAAAAGGGTTTAGAAAGTTTCATCGGAAAACAATTGAAACAGACGCCACGTCAGAATAAGGTAGACAAATACCTTGAATTCACCCTAAAGCCTTGCACGTTAAAAATAGGTTTTGTGGCCGAGAAAACCCTATACAACTCCTTTTTGTTTTGGAAGGAAATGAGCAAATATTTGGAGTTCAAAGTTTGACATTTGTAACTAAGTATCATGGTTAAAATGGTCACCATATTCACCATGTGAAAATGTACAAGTTCAAGTAAAATGAAGCACATCTAACACCACTAGAATGAAACTAAGTATGTCTAAGCAAAGTAAATCCAACGTATTACAAAAATCACATTTCAATCTCATTTTCATTCACTAAACGGACAGCATTTCCCTTGAACTCCTTCACTTTTCCATGCACAACCAACCACCAATCTCATACATTCAACCACAATTGATTATTGTCCAAATCCAATTCCTAAAACACAAAGTTCAATATCACATATCACTGTCACCTTTTATAAATTTAAGCATAACTCAAGCTACACTTATCGGATTGAAACAAAAATATACCGTTTCGAAGCTAAGATATATCTCTACAATTCTTATGAAGACATCTCAACTCCGTTCTCACCCTAACCTAGCCAAATTTACCCAAACACCCCCCAGATTTTCCAGTTCGAAGCTCACTGTGAAATTCAACTAGCAGTCCTGATTCATTCAATCATATCTGAGCACACACAACTCCGATTCAGGTGATTCCAAGGCCATGAGAAAGATAAGATACAAGGCTACAATTCTTAAGAAGACATCGACAACCAATTCAGTAATATTCCCGGTCAAACTAACCAATTACAGAGGCTGATTATCAGTTTTGACAGAAACAGGGCAGCAGGGGTAAATTAGTCATTTCACAATCTACCCTGCTCCGATTGAGCTGAATATTTACAGGCATAATCTACACTCAATTCTCTACAACTTTCATGTTTTGTGCTATGGCTAATTCAGCCTCCATCATATTCGAATATCCAGAACAAATTCGGACAGAAACTAAACTAGAAATGAAATTTCTGGGAGTTCATTCAAATTCCACCCAATCAAACGAATTTCCAGCCGTCCAAATCAGTTCCTAGCTAATTAGATTCAACTTCCAATCATCAATTCAAGTTATATCACAAGAATCAAGAGCTAGGAAACCAATTTTACTTCTTAACCTTAAGCAACCAAAGCTGAAATTACAGATGGCAGCAGGCTTCCCTCGGTTCCAGCTTGGAGAAATCAGACATCTTGCTGGAATCCTCTCTTTCCCCTTCAGTTTTTCTCTTATTTGTTTTGCTTAAGTGCTATGAAGCCTCTCACGGTTGCCTTCTTTTCTTTTCTTCTCACCCGATTGCCTCTTTCTCTCTCAAGCTCTCTAATGTTAAGTTTGGTAAATGATAAGCTTTAGGAGATATTTAGGGCTTGGTCAAAGGTTGGTCAATTATGTCAAGCCACCCTAGCACTTCAATGATTTTTCACCTTGGCCTCAAATGATTTCATTTCCTATCAATTAAGTCCATAGTGTATAAATCCAACTTAGTCCATTAATACTTAATCATACTTTCCTAGGCTACTAATCACCTTCGCGCTAACTCTCATAATCCCAATTGAAGACCAAACTTTTTAGTTTGAATAAAAACTAGAGGTTTGACAAACAAATTAGGGTTTTCACAAATATCAAGTTTCCTTTAAATCAGGATTTTCACAAAATTACATTTGGATTCAACTAGAATTTTGAAATATTTTTTAACATCTTGGGCCAACTTAATAAATCAAATTACACCAAAATGTGTACATCAAATCGAGTTTACAAAACTAGGGTGTTGGAAACAAATTTTAAATCCTTAAACCAAAATTCATAAACCACAATTTGCACGTAAAATGTCATTGCCAAAATTAATAAAACAAAATTAACGCATAAAATGTCATTTTTGAAAATACGGGATGTTACATAGAACCTATTTATTTGCGAGCATGTGAATTATCCCAGGAATCTATGATCAGTTGCGTGAGCCGGTGCCGAAATTATTTCCTTGATTAGGTTGTGTCAATTAATTGTTAATCATATTCTTTAGCTACTGTGCTTCTTGCGATTGAAAATTCAGTACCTTACATCTTCAATTTGTTCTTTTACTCTTCCCTCCTAAAATCCCCCAAAGTGTCTATGTGTAATAAATCAGCCAGTTCCTTGAGAAGACGACCCTACTCACCACTATACTCATTTAGTTCAGAGAGTAGATATTGATATAAATTTTATTTTTGGTAACTTGACAGCCACCAGTAACTAACCGAGGTAGTAGTGCTCAATGATCCAAAAATTGTACTTGCATGAGTAGTTAGAGATACCATAATCTAAGGATCTTTCATTTGTTATTTTTTTTTTTGAAAATTTTGGCTTAGTTTTATTTCCTTTAATTTGATGATCATTTAAATAATAGAAAAACTTTAGTAGTATCGGTAGTTTTTTCATTCTTCCCCATGGTTCGACCCTCAATACTTTATATTAAATTTTGACTCGCATACTTACAAAAAATTACGTATGACGTATTTAAGATTTTATAAATATAAACTAGATAGTGAATTGAGGTTAATTTTGTATGCATACCTCACGCTCATCATGCATTAAGTCAGTTGCCTACATGAATGTGAATTTGATGTTTTCAACAAAGCTGGTGTCGTCTAAAAGACAAAAAGCCTTTCAGAATGAAAAAGGAAAAAGGCGACTAGATCATTGAGGATGAAAATGATGACAACAGAAATTTGTAATCCTACTGCATCCCATCTTGGATGGCACAATATTCCGCCCAGACCAACAATTTGTCTGGTATACATTAAGGAATTAAAGAATGACAATCACTATCAAGGTATTGGCAAAACCTCATTGATGGCCTCGTTTTGTAATTGAAAGTATTGCGTTTTTAGATTATCAATGAATGACAATCACTACCAAGATATTTTAAGTTTAAATGTAGATTATATATTATTTATTCAATCATGAGAGTATACACACTGCGAGTGTATGTAAAATAAACTCTTAGTTTTAACCTTCTTTTTTAGTATTGATATCAAAATTGATAGAAAAAACACAAGATGCCTAAGGAAGATGGTAAGATAAAAAGTAAGGAAAGTTAGAAAATAATCGTAAGAGTAGAGGAGAGAGAAATTATAAAATATGACACATATATTGTAATTAATTGTGTTTTGTATTACAAATCATTATCTTCCTTTTTTGATCTTTTTCTATCTCCCATCCTTTGTTTCAACGCAAGCAATCTTCCAACACCACTACCAACCATGGCAGCTCCGCCGCTCCTCCAACCAAATCAAGATCATATTGCCAAATAATTATATTAAATAATATTTTATGATGGGATGTAAATAAATAAAAAGATGATTAAAAAATGAAAAGACGATAGCAAAATGTGTTAGTGATGTAAGCAATAAATTTTATGAGAAAAAATAGAAATGTTATCGGAGACTCCAAGTTTACTTAACTTTTACTTGCAAACTACGCTATGTACCTATCAAAACTCTTCTACGACTCTAAGGATTTCATCTTTACAAAAGATTGTTGTCAAAATCACAAAGGAATAAAAAATAAAGAGCACAGCCACCAACCACGAATCCACCAGCATTGTCACAATTTGCTACTATGGAAGAAAGGGAAAGTGAAAAGAGAAAGACAATGTAAATAGGGTTGATAAAGGCATAGTTATTAAATCTAACTGACAAGAAATCCAGTAGAGGAATCAGGTTAATGGGTCATTAGTTCAACCAATGGATTATTGATTGAATTGGTGGTACTAATTTAATATTTATAAATACAAACTAGTAATTTTAATATGCATTAAATATATAATAAAGTACTTTTAGATACAAATTTTGTACTTAGAAAGTTATATAATGAACATATAAATATTAATAGAACATTTAATTTCATTTTATCGTATTTTACATAAATAGATAATATAGCAAATATAGAACAAAATTGTGTCACTTTTTTCAAAGATATGTCATCATTTTTTTATTATTTTATTTTTCTTAAAAAATAATTTTTTAATTGCTCAAATATTGTCAGTTTGAAAATTAAAAGGATTAATTGTATAATAAAAAAGTAAAGAAGTTTATTAAAAAAAAGGTTATCAATAAAAACTAAGTGAGTGGTAAAATGTTATGCACATTTAAATGAAGATCCAATGTACAAATCTTGTAAAAAAACATGTATACACTTTGTTTTAAAAACAAAGATCCACAATTGTTAAAATAAAATGTCAACTGGAAAAGCAAACGGGTTCCTGATTGAGCCAGTGGATCAAATGAGTTTGATCGAATTTGATCAGGTGAACCCCTTGTCCTGTCAAACTAGAGATCCAGCCTAGCTTAATGTTGTGGTCACTGACAGGCTTTTGATATAAGTATAAGTTTAATTCTAAAATATACTCGTTTGACCGCAAGTATACAGGTCAAATTAGTAGTTTAGGGAATCTATCGAGTCGATCTCATAGGAAGCAACTTCACAAGTACTAAGACCTTACTTACTCTATTATCTAGACTAATAATCAATTAAAATAAGAGAAATTGTAATTACTACTATCTAACTAGTTAACTAGATTACTTGTAAGGTAACAATGGAGAAAATTCACTAAATACTTGAATTTAGAGATGTAGATTCCACTTATGGTATAAAAGATACAAATAAATAGATTTACCTCTTGTTGCAATTTTTGTTTAACTAGGGATTCATTTCCAATATTACCAAATCTCATTCTCATGATGAAATGGCCTAAACTAGACTAGTTTTCTCTATTCTCATGGTGAATGACTAGATCTACTTCTTATTTCCGTCATGAAATGCATTGTTAATCCATTTAAGTGTATCTCTATTCTCATAAGTCTAATACTTAAGCTCTATTTAGGTTGTTCTATCATTATTACCAACTTTCATTGAATAATAACAACTCAAAACTTGTTATTGGTGATTAAACAACAACAAGTGATAAGCATGCTTAAATAGACAAGTTAATACAAGATGTAACAAGTGTAAATCATATTCACTTCATATCAAGTAGCCATAAGTTTCATCTACTCTCTAGATCTAGAAACTTAGCTACTCATACGATAAATGACAAGAAAGAACATAGTTTCATTGCATGAACACATATTGAATCACAAGTAAAAAGACATCTAAAGAAAGCTTGGCCAAAAAGTGAAGAAACTCCCAACGATCTTCTATTTCTTCAACAAAATGAGTTGTACAATGAAGTCTCTAATTGTTCTCACCAAGTTCTAACTAAAGAGAACAAAACAAGACTAAACACTAAACTCTCATACTAAAATCTAATGATAACCCCCTCTAATGTCACTTTCCTCGTTTTTCTAATAATTTGTACATGTTTAGTGTTAAGAGAGTCAAAAAGTTGTTAATGACAAGATATAAACCTCATTTTCTCTTCCCAAAATGTCCCTTGAACATGTGCAGCCAAAATTCTTGTCTAGAGTACAGTTAGAAAGTAGTGTGAAAACAGAGCAAGTAGTTGAGCAATTTGCAGAATTTTGGCTACAATACGCGACCTCAAGAATATGTGACTTAAGGTTGCGTATTGGCAACTCGCGTATTCACCTGTACAAATTTAGCACCATTTCAACTGATATTTTCTCAATAATGAAGGCCAAACAGGCTCCCGTCCAAAACATAAAATTTGTAGGCTTTCGAGTTAGCTTTCCAATGCTTCAAAAATCATCTAATTTAGAGAATTGTGGACGGATAAATGGCCAAAATACCCTAGGCTGGTTAGAACTCTATTTCAGCTTTTGACCATAAAAATGCACTTCTATATTTTGACTTTTTAACAATGAAAACGACTGAACTGGATATCAATATCTTCATACCAAATGTAGATCTATCTCTTAGTTTTAAAATAGTATAAGAATCACCTCAATCCAATGCTTGTAACTCAAGATATAGTCGAAATACCATAATATATCAAAGTTGGAAAACTTCCTTTAATTGCATTTCTTGTACTTTATATTCTCTTTTATCATTTCAAATCATCGATAATCATCCAATTCTCTTCCCAATTCATGCCATTTGATGATTGAATCATTAAACCTACAAAACATAAAGTTTTCATCATTAAAATCCATAGAAATGCAATTTTTACCACTTAAACCACAAAATGTATATTTTCACTAAAAACTTAGTTAATTAGTTAAAAATATGACTAAAACACACCAAAAATAAATAATAAAATACACTTAAAACTCGTAAAATATGCACTTATCAGTCATCCTGCCAACTGTTTCTAAGTTATGACAATGATATAGAATATCACGTATCTCCTTTTCGGGAATACATCTACGAATCATATCATCGGTACAATCCTTATAGAGTAATGTTTCTCCCAAAAACAGTTTTTAACTTTATGTAAGAATTTCTTCTTTTAGTGAAAATTAAAACCCTTCAGAAGTACTCCACTTACTAAATAATTAGTAAAATCCGCATACCATGGAGAATTGATAAGTGTTAGAACAAATTCATTCAGAAAACTCTCTTTAATTGGAATTTGGTCATTTGTCAGGATATATTCCAGTTTCGAAAGGTGATCTGCTACAAGTTCTCCGATCCCTTTTTATCTTTAATTTCAACATTAAATTATTGCAATAAAAGAATCCACCGGATTAGATGAGATTTTGCATCTCTCTTATGTAGTAAGTATTTAAGAGTTGAATGGTCCGTATAAATGATAACTTTAGATCCTACTAAATAGGATCTAAATTTATTTAGGGCAAATATCACTGCCAATAGCTCCTTTTCCATAGTTACATAATTGAGTTGCGTCTCATTTAGCAATTTGCTAGCATAATAGATAATATGCATCCTTTCTTCTTTCTTTTACCCCAAAATTGATCCAACTGTGTAATCGCTTGCGTTACACATCAATTCAAAGGGTAGTGACCAATTCAGAGGAGTTATAATCGGTGCAAAAATCAATTTCTTATTCAATCTATCAAATGCAATTAAACACTCATCATTAAAATGAAAAGGGGTATCTTTACATAGTAAATCATATAATGGTTTTGCTATGTTTGAAAAATCTTTAATAAAATTTCTATAAAAGTTTGCATGTCCAAGGAAGTTTCTTATCCCTTTGACATTATTTGGAAGTGTCATTCACTCAATAACTTCTATTTTTATCTTGTCCACCTCAATTCCTTTAGACGAAATCTTGTGCCCTAAAATAATTCTTTCACGAACCATAAAATGACATTTCTCCCAATTCAGTACAAGATTTGTCTCCTTGCATCTCTGTAAACTTAATTCTAAATTATGAAAATAATGGTCAAAAGATGAACCAAAGACTAAAAAATTATCCATAAAAATTTTCATAATTTTCTCAATATAATCAGAAAATATGGCTATCATGCAACGTTGAAATGTAGTAGGAGCGTTGCATAGGTCAAATGGCATCCTTCTAAAGGCAAAGATGCAGTAGGGATAAGTAAATGTGGTCTTTTCTTGATCTTTTGGAGTTATAACTATTTGGTTATAACTTGAAAATCTATCAAGAAAACAATAAAATTCATAACCAACTATACGTTCTAATAATTGATCAAGAAAGGGTAAAAAAAAGTGATCTTTTCTAGTAACTGCATTCAATTTCCTGTAATTAATGTACACTCTACACTCAACCACAAGTCGTGATGGAATCATTTCATCGCTCTTGCCCATTATTAATGTGATTCCACCCTTTTTGGGGACAACATGAATGGAGCTAATCCAAATACTATCAGAGATGGAAAAGATTGTACCTGTATCAAGCCACTTGAAAATTTCAATTATACATGTATCAAGCCACTTGAAAATTTCATTTCTTACCACCTCTTTCATATTTGGATTGAGTCTCCTTTGCATCTCCACCACTGGTTTGCAATTGTCCTCTAGCAAAATGTGATGTATACATATAGAAGGACTTCTACATTTTATATTCGAAATTGTCCACTCAATCGTCATCTTATGCTTTTTTAGAACTCTTAGCAGTTTTGTACATTGTTCCTCGTCTAGGTGAGCACTTACAATCGCCGGTAGAGTGCTATTTTCTCCAAAAATTCATACCTTAGATGGTTGGGAAGCGGTTTGAGTTCTAATTTTGACGATTCAATCTCCGAAGGTGGTAGGAGTCCTTTTCCTTGACCAAGCATTTCATAAATATTACCTCTTTTATAATGTGCTTGAAAATTCAAGTACTTGGCCAATGCTTCAATATCTTCATCATTTGCCTCCTGCATCTCTACAGTCATTAAACAAAACTCAAAAGGATCGAAATCAAGATTGACTCGACTCAACTCTTGAGTTAGCATTTCAATAGTGCTAATGGAACAAGAATAATCGGTAAAAAAAAGGATATTTTTTCATTTCCTTCAAATTAAATATTACATCTTTTTTACCTACTTGAAACTTGAGTTTGCCATTTTTGACATCAATGATAGTACCTGTAATTGTTAAAAATGGTCTACCAAGAATAATTGGTATAAACATATCTTCCTCCATATCTAATACCATAAAATTCACAGGAATGATCAATTTTTTAACTTTAATTAACACATTTTCCAAAACTCTTAATGGATATCTAATAGACCAATCAACTAATTGCAAAGTAATATTAGTGCATTTTAACTCTTGCAAAACTAATTGTCTAATCATCGTTAAAGGAATTAATGATACACTAGCACTAAAGTCATATAATACCTTAGAAAATTTAATATTACCAATGGTGCAAGGTATAGAAAAACTCCCCGGATCCTTCAATTTAGGAGAGAGTTTATTTTTAATCAATGCACTACACTCTTCCGTTAACGTTATCATCTCATTATCCACAATTTTTCTCTTCTTTGACATGATATCCTTCAAGAAACGCGCATAAGAGCGAATCTGTGTAATAGCATCAATGAAAGAAATGTTAATGTGCAATTGTTTAGAAAATTTGAGGAACTTCTCAAACTCCTGATCCTTCCTATCTTTTTTCAACTTGTGAGGAAAAGGAATCACATTAGAATTTAAATTGGGAGGAGGTACATCTATATCAATGACAACATGATCATTTTGGCTTTCTTTCACTCCTTCAATTGCTTGCTCCTTATCTTTTTCACCATTGGAATTGCCAAAGTTAGGTCCCTCAACCATTTACCACTTCTAAGAGTGATAGCATTGACATGCTCTCTCGAGTTGATTTTGATTTTACTAGAAAATTCTCCATAGTTTCTATTGTTGATTGAATTGGCAATTTGATCGATTTGAACCTCCATATTTCTATACATCCCGGTTAATTGCTCCAACCATCCCTCTAGTCGATCGAATCTTTCTAAAGTGCCCTTGACTAACTTTTTCACCACTATGTCTCAATCCGATTTAGTATCTACTTGTGATTGTCTTGGTTGGAATTCCGGCAGATTAGCCGGTCTTTGAGGATTGTCTTGATTTTTCACTCAAAATTTGGGTGATTTCTCCACATCGGATTGTATATATTCGAGTATGGATTATTTTGAGAATTCCTATTATAATTATTAACAAATTGAACCTGCTCAACATCAACACACTCGTTAGTATCATGATCACTTTCGCACATGGAATGACAAGCTACATGTACATTAGATGAACTTGAACCACATCTGTCTTGTCTACTTAACACTTTCATCATATTGCTCATTTGAATACTAAACGTATTGATTGTATCCATTTCGATCATACCTGTTTAGCGTCTTGGATTATCTCTTTCATTACCCATTGATAATTATTTACCACTATTTCCTCTATTAAATCTTGAGTTTCTTGGGGTGATTTTGCCATCAAAACTCCACCAGCGGCTGCATCATTAGTCATTTTAGTAGAAAAGGATAAACCATTATAGAAGTTTTGTATGATTAGCCAATCGGGAAGTCCATGGTGTGGACATTTTCGAAACAAATCTCTAAACCTTTGAACCATTGCTTGTCCTCAAACAATTAGAAATACAAACAAACAATGATCCAAAGATTGAAAATAAATATATGTGCACCATTCAATTTCATTTTCTCAAAACAAAGTAAATGACTATTATGCAATCATTCGATTAATTTCAAGTACTCATAAATCAAGTAAATGAGAGTCAATTATACCATAATTTTAACTAGTTCAAGTCAATTACTCATCCTTACCCAATTTCATAAGCAAGTAAGTCATATGGTCAATAAAAATGCTATCTAATCCCATGATCATCTTCTTATTCAACTTAGGGAGCGATTTATTCATATAATATAGATAAATATTGCTTAAGTTGTGAAAGTGTCCTTTAACGCGAAGATCGATATTTTTAGATGAAGATCGCCGGTTACTCAACAATTCACATACTCAAGTTATTTTACATACTCTTAATTCAAGTACCGTTTTACGCGAAGGTCAACATTTGTAGATGAAGACTACCGGTTACTAAGTACAAGAACCATTGGAGTAGAACAAATCTTATTCTCTCTTTTTTCTTTTTCTTCTTTTTTTTCATTTTTTTCAAAGCAAAGCTAATAATTAGTCTCTCAAAAGAATAATCATGAGAAGAGTGTTGCACTTATTGACCATATTTATCACTTAACTTATAAAATCAAGTAAAGAGAAGAAATTTCATCAAATGTGCAAAATGTAGGCATAATTATCTCCACTTTACACGATATATTTTCTTATAAATGCACAAATTATAATCACATAATAGCTATTTCCAAGTTAAATGAGAAAAAAAGTTTTCATATCACATATATTTATCTCAAAAGTAGAAAGAATTTGAGTTACTAATGGTATGGAACTTGTTACCCCTTGGATAAAATTGAAAAAAAATTTGTAACCTTTTGGGGCAAATTTGCAATTTTGAACAAGATTTTGAAAACGTTTTGGCAGAGTTTCCCTAAAATTGAACGAAACTCCCTACCAGCAACCCAAGATTAACAACATTCAAATGCAATTTATATTCCAATCAGTAAGTCCAAACAATAACACAAAAATACTCCAAGTATCACATATTTCTTCCCTCACACTTAAAATTCACATTGTTCTCAATGTGTAGGGAAAGAAAAATTCGCACGTCAAGCAAAAATTAACTAGCAAAATTTCCCCGTAACGGTTCCATAAACTTCACATGCCCGGGATATACATACACAATTAGCACATTCACAATCAAGTTTTACATTTATAAATTCTAAATACCCCACACATGATTTTTCACAAATATACGGTCGAGAGCGAGTATAAGGTGTTAAGAGTCGATCCCATAGGGAAAATTGCAATTACCGGTGTTTTTTCGAATTCCTTTATTATCTAGACTACCATAAACATAAAAGTAATGAAAATTAGCACTAGAAAACGTCTAGAAATATAGAATTCCTTACTACTCTTGCAAATGAGATTACTGATTAAATGAATGTTATTATCTTGGTTAGTTATGGTGTAATTTTCTAATGTATGTGAAAGCTACTATTGTAGTGAATCAACTATACTTGTAATTAAACCATACCTACTCTCGTGGTTATGAAATTAACTACAAACTCATTTCTTTTATGAAATTACATGAAACAAGTCACTAAAGCCACATAGGTACACATCTACTCTCGTGAGAATACTCCCTCGGTTTATCACTTCCTTGCAAACTTAACAGATTTAGATAATCACAACTAATGGCCGATTAATCATAATTAGAAAAGAAAAAATGATAAATAATTTGTTCAAAATAATATCATCACATAACCAAATAAACACCATTAACAAGATATAGTAAGTTCAACCATAACTGTAGGCATAAACTTTAACTAAACATGATAAAAACACAAAATCAAACTTATATTATAATTAAACATGAAGTCAAATATAAGAGAGAAAGTAGTAGAAGAAATATTACCCTTATCATATGAGATCAGCCTCTCCATCTTTGCTCCTCAATTTTCATCCAAATCTAACTATGAATACAAGAAGGAAAAACTATACTAACTATAGTGTATTACTCTAACTAATGAACTAAGAAAACTTTAGTGAAAGCTATATTTTTGGTGAGTCCTCCAAAGGCTTCTATATATAGAGGATTCAAGAGTCAAATGAGTTGTTTCTAGTTGTCATTTTTGACTCTTGAAACTCTCTAAGTTTGCTTCTCAAAGTTTCTATGCATCATCTAATCATTTCCAGCTGGAATCTTTGTAGAAAAAGAGGTTAGAAGGTTGTGTGAAAAGATCACAAGTTGTAGAGCAAATTGCAGCCGAAATCTATTAAAACGCGGGTAGAAAACGTGGCCTATTCCCACGTTTTGAGCTCTCGTTTTGCTCTTTTTGTAGGTTTGCTCATTCTGGCCAGATTTCATTCTTGCTCTGTTTTTGGTCCAAATGTTACTGACATTTTGCCAATGATGGAGGCCGAACTAACTCTTGTGCAAAATATAAAAGTTATAGTCCTTTGAGTTAGGTTTCCAACGCATCATGAATCATCCAATTTAGAGCTCTGTGAACTGAGAAATGACCAAATTACCTTTGACTGGTCAGAACCTTGTTTCAGTTTCGACCATAGAAAATGCACTTCTGTATTTCGACTTTTTGACTAGAAAAATGACTGAACTGGACTTTTATGTTCTCCATACCAAATGCAGATCTATTTCTTAACTTCGAAATAGTTCAAAAATCATCTCAATTAGATGCTTGTAATTCAAGATATAGCCAAAATATGAAAATGTGTAAAAAATGTGAAACTTACTTCCTTTCATTCTTGATTGCATTTCCTCTTTTGCACTTGATATTCTTTTTTTATCAATTCAAACCATCATCAATAATCCAATTATCTTCTAAATTCATGCCATTGATGATTGAATCATTAAACCTACAAAAACATGAAGTTTTTACCATTAAAATCCATAGAAATGCAATTTTCACACTTTAAACCATAAAATACATACTTTCACTAGATTCCTAATTAATTAGCTATAATAGTAGTTAAAAGACACCAAAACTAACTAATAAAACATACTTAAAACACGTAAAATATATATTTGTCAACCTTTCCCACATTTCATATAATGATTCTCCCTTTAGTTGACTAAAACTAATAATATCCATTCTGAATTTAACTGTTTTATTTGGTGAAAAGTATTTATTCAAAAATGCTCTAAACAAATCATTTCAAGTAGTGAAAGTATTAGGAGTATGAGAGTATAGCCAAATTTTAGCGTTATCTCTTAAACAAAATGAGAACAACCTTGGTCTTATAGCATCCTCACTAATTCCATTCATTTTAATAGTATAACATATCTCCAAAAATATATTTAAGTGTACATTTCGATCTTCTACGGGATTACATCCAAATTGAAATTGTTAAACCATTTGAATTAATGATTGTTTAATTTCAAAATTATTAGCGTTTACCATTGACTGTGCTATACTTGTTTGAGATTCTTGGGTTTCCGGTAGAGCAAAATCTCTAAAACTCGCCCATTTACTTCATTTTCTATCATTTCATCTTCAAAAGGTAGCTCTATAGCGATTCCCTCTATTTGTTGTTGAACCTCCTCTCCTTCTTATTGTGGTGTACGCTTTTTTTGTCTACGTAGTGTTCTTTTAATTTTCAGTTCAAAAGGTACGACTACCCGTAAAATCCAGTGCATACACTATAAACAAAAAGAAAAGTGTATGTAATAATTATTTCACAAAAACTAAGAAAAATTCTAAATTAACTATAAACAAGTTTAACTAACTAATATAGAAAATGTCTAAATTAATAAAGTTTGTTGGGTCCTAATATTGCTGCTCCCCGACAACAGTGCAAAAAACTTGACGAATTTTTGACATAAGTACAAGTTTAATTTCGAAATATACCCGTTTGACTGCAAGTTTAATTTCGAAACTAAGCTCTCATGCTAAAATCTGATGATAACCCTCTCTAATGTCACTTTCCTCCCTTTTTTAATAATTTCTACATGTCTAGTGTTAAAAGAGTCAAAAAGTTGTTAATGACAAGACATAAAGTTTCTTTTCTCTTCCTTAAAGGTCCTTTGAAATGTGCAGCCGAAATTCTTGTCTGGAGTAGAGATAGCAGTAGCGTGAAAACAGAATCAGTGGCGTATTGGCAGCTTAAGGTGGCGTATTGACAGACAGCTTTCAACCATTAACAATTTAAGGTGGTCTATTGACAGCTCGTGTGTTGACTGACAAGACATTAAGTTGCAGAATTCTGACTGCAATACATGACCTCAAGAATACGCAACTTAAGGTGGCATATTGACAGCTCGCGTATTTAGGACTCTTTCAACTAATATTTTCTCAATAATGGAGACTGAACTGACCCTCATACAAAACATAAAAGTTTTCGAGTTAACTTTCCAACGCTTCAAGAATCATCTAATTTGGAACTCTGTGGACCAAGCAACGACCAAAATACCTTTGGATTGTCAGAATTCTGTTTCAGCTTTCAACTATGAAAATGCACTTCTGTATTTCAACTTTTTGACAATAAAAATGACTGAACTGGACTTTGATTTCTTCATACCAAATGTAGATATATTAACTTCAAAATGGTATAAGAATCACCTCAATCCAATGTTTGTACTCAAGATATAGCCAAAATACAATAAGGTGTCAAAGTTGAAAAACTTCCTTTAATTACATTTCATCTCTTGCACTTCATATTCTCTTTTATCACTTCAAATCATCAATAATCATCCAATTCTCTTCTTAATTCATGCTATTTGATGATTGAATCATTAAACCTATAAAAACATGAAATTCTCATCATTAAAATATATAGAAATGTAATTTGTATCACTTAAACCACAAAATATATATTTTCACTAAAAACTTAGTTAATTAGCTAAAAACATGACTAAAACACACCAAAACTAAATAATAAAACACATTTAAAACACATAAAATATGCACGTATCAGTCACCCTGCCAACCAGTTCAACCATCGGGCTAGGCCGAGTTTAATAACTATGGGTAAAGGGAATGGAGAAGTGGGGGAAGAAAAAGAAGAGGGAAGGAAGGAAGAAAAGTAGAGGAGCTTCAATCATAGTTGGAGTTTGGCATGATAGTTGCCTTTTTGGTATCAAATTCAGTAATGGGATCACTCTCACCAACATAGTTTGTAATGATCATAATATACTTTTAGATTTTGATAGTGATTGGACTATATTTATAGTCTATTGAATTATGCTTATTTGTATTCCCAACCAAACAGTTAGTTAATTTCATCTAAGCCATTTTGTTATTAGAGTAATATTTTTTTCATAATTGAACTCCCAAAAACGCAATAAGAAGAACAAATCTTCAATTAATTGTAAACCATTGTCCAATTTCTGGACAAGTGATTTTGTTATCAATTGTCTGCATCTTCACTATCGTTCCAGCTATCATGTCTAATGAGAAACTATTAAAGTGGCTTTGTCGCACATCGGCTTTTGTATAAGGGAACCTTTCTCTTAGTTGCCTATAAATATAGTGGGCCTGTGATGGGGTTAAATGCACCATAATCAAGAGAGCATTAGTGGGCTATTTGGGCCTTTGGGTCATTAAGTTTTTTGTTTAGTTAAATATTTTGAGCTTTCTTGTGTTTTTAATATTAGGTGTTTTAGGTCTAGAAACACTTTTTCTAAGGCATCTTTTGTACTCTCTCCTTCCTAGTAAATATTGCTCCTCCTCCGCCCGTGGACGTAGGTCAATTTGACCAAATCACGTAAATTCTTGTGTTCCTGTTTTACTTATTTCTGCTTTGTTATTTGTCTTTTGGGATTGTCAAAAATTCTTTCGTCAATTTTCTAGGGCCAAACGTAACAAACTGGTATCAGAGCTTCTTCTGAGGCTTTGAATTTTGTGGCAACAATGACAATAACAAAGACTGTTGTTGAGAAATTTGACAGAAATGTTAATTTCGCGATGTGACAATTCAAGATGGAAGCCATTTTGGTTCAAGATGGAATTGATCTAGCGATACACGAAATTGAGAAAAAGCAAGAGGGTATGACAGACGCAAATTTTGTTGAGATGGATAAGAAGGCAAGATCCAGTATTATTTTAAATCTCTCTGACGAGATTTTGCGGGAGGTAGCTACTGAGACCTCGACAAAGCCATGTGGGACAAGTTAAAGGCCTTATATATGAATAAGACAGTTGAGAATCGGTTTTATTTAAAGCAAAGTCTATATATGTTTCGCATGACTGAGGGTACATCTATACTTTTACATCTTGATAAATTTGATTCAATTATTATGAATTTGGAGTATATAGATTTGAAAATTGATGATGAGAATTAGACCCTGTTACTTTTGTGTTGCCTTTCCCAATCTTTTAAACATTTTCGCGATACTATGATTTATGAAAAAGAAACAATTTCGTATCGAGAAATTAAATCTGCATTAAAATCTAAGGAGCAGATAGACAGGAATATTATTGAAAAATTTAGTGAAAGTCAGGCAGAAGGTTTGATTGTTAGGGGCAAAACTAAGAGAAGAGAATTTGACAAAAGTAGATCTAAATCTAGATCTAAATCCAGATATAGAAATGTGGAGTGCAATTATTGTCATAAAATGGGGCGCATTAAGGCAGATTGTTTCAAATTGAAAAATAGATTGAAACAAAAGGAAAAATATTGAGACTGCCGAAACTGGTGTTGCAACTGATGAGAATGAAGGAAATATTTTCCTTGTGACTGATGACAGGACAAAGTCTAAAAATGAATGGATTTTAGATTCGGAGTACTCTTATCACATGTGTCCCAATAGAGATTTGTTTTCCACTTATGAACCTTGTAATGGTGGAATTATTTTGATGCGCAATAATGCCGCTTGTAATGTTATTGGTAAGGATACAATCCGAATTAAAATGTATGATGGTATTGTGAGGACGCTCACTAATGTTAGACATGTTCCTGATTTGAAAAAGAATCTCATCTCTTTAAGCATCCTAGAGGCTCTAGATTGCAAATACACAGTTTGAAATGGCGTTATGAAGGTTTCTAAAAGTGCTCTCATTGTAATGAAAACTTGTAGGATTGGTAGTTTATATGTTTTGCAAGAATCTATTGTCACAGGTTCGGTTGCTGTTTTGTCATCATCATCTTTGTTTGATTCTGAAATCACCAAATTGTGGCATATGCGTTTGGGACATATGAGTGAGAAAGATTTGGACATACTAACCAAAGCAGACTTCTTTGCGGTCATAGTACTGGATCACTGGAATTCTGTGAATATTGTATCTTTGAGAAGCAAAAAAGAGTTAGTTTCAGTTCTCCAACAATTTATAAGATGAAAGGTGCTCTTGATTATATTCATTCAGATTTATGGGGTCCATCTGGTGTTCCGTCTAAGGGTGATGCTAGGTATATGTTGACTTTCATTGATGATTATTCAAGGAAAGTTTAGATTTATTTTCTTAAACATAAGAATGATGTTTACCTCACTTTCAAGCAATGGAAGGTTTTGATTGAAAAACAGACAGGTAAACAGATCAAGCGGCTTAGAACAGATAATGGTATGGAATTTTGTGAAAGAGAATTTGATGAATTTTGTAAGAATGAAGGAATTGTTCGATATCACACTGTCAGAATGACGTCTTAGCAGAATGGTGTGGCCGAATGTATGAACAAAATACTTTTGAAGAGAGCGAGGTGCATGATCTCTAATGTAGGGTTCACAAAGGATTTTTGGGTAGAGGCGATTTCTATGACCTGTTATATTGTCAACCGTACTCCTTCTGCTACTCTTAATTTTAAAACTCTTGAGAAAATTTGGTCAGATACTCCTGCTGATTATTCTATTTTTTAAAATTTTTGGGTGTCCATTATACATGTATGTAAATGATGAAAAATTAGAATCTCGAGCAAAAAAGTGTATTTTTTTTGGTATGCTTTTGGAGTGAAAGGATATAGATTATTGTGTCCTGATCCCACGTCTCCAAAATTTATAATCAGTAGAAATGTTACATTTGATAAATTCTTTATGTTATCTTTCAAGAAAGAGTTTTCTAGTTCTTGTCAAACAGATGATAGTATCTAGACGCAGGTGAAACTTGAGATTGGTAGTTTTGGTCCTTCTATTCAACAAGTGCCAGTAGATGCATTTGAATTTACTGATGAAAATAATTTAGAAGAGGAAGAATATTCCATTATCAGAGATAGGCCAAGGATGGATATTCGACCATCACAAAGATATGTAAATTTGGTTGCATATGCTTTGTCTGTAGCAGAAGAAACTGATGTAATTGGTGAGCTTACTACTTATTCAGAGTCAATTTTTTGTGATGATTCTGCTAAGTGGTTGATTGCAATGAATGAAGAAATTGAGTCTGTTCATCAAAATAGAACTTGGGTTCTTGTGAAACCGCCTCCAGATAAGAAAATTCTTGGGATGGAGATCAAAAGAGACCGAGGAGTTGAAAAATTATTCTTGACTCAAGAAAATTATCTTGAGAAGGTTTTGGAGAAGTTTGGCATGAAAGATGCTAAACCTGTGACTACTCCTCTTACTAGTTATGTTCGACTATCTGCTGTTTAGTCACCACAGTCAGTTGAAGAGGAAGAGTATATGGCACGGGTTTCTTATTCCAATGCAATCGGCAGCATTATGTATGCAATGATTTGTACTCGTTCAAATATTGCACAACCAGTCAGTGTAGTTAGTAGATATATGTCGAATCCTGAAAAATCATATTGGCAGGCTGTGAAGTGGATTTTCAGATATTTGCGAGGGATTTCAAATTGTAGTTTGGAATTTGGAAGAAATAATGACACTTTGGTCTGTTTTGTAGACTCTGACTATGGTGGGGACCTTGACAGGAGAAAATCACTTTCAAATTACGTATTTTGCATTGGCGGTTGTGCAGTTAGTTGGAAAGTTACTTTACAACCCATTGTAACTTTATCTACTATGGAGACAGAATAAATGGCCATGACTGAAGCAATCAAAGAAGCCTTATGGTTGAAAAGTTTGTTTGGCGAACTTAGTCTACATTAAGGCGTTACTACTTTTTACTGTGATTGTGAGGACCAGCAAATTTACCTATTTTAAACTCCTAATTCTAGTTTATTTAATTATTTATTTGGCCAAATGCCCCGAATATTATTTTCTAACATTTTTAGATCCAATTACATGGAACTATGGCTTACATGTATTTTTAAAATGACTTGTTACGAAAATTAATTTTTGAAAGGTTAGATAAGTGAGAATAGTGAATACGTGATTGGAATCAATAATCGAATCGAGAATACAATAAGTTTGGAAAAATTGGAGACTTGTACATTAGTCTTAAAATAAGTATTTTTATGATTAAATACTCAAGTGATAGTTAGTTATACTATCGTTATAAGAATTTTTTAGAGATTTCGCTTTATCGCGCACAAGTTGGAAGTTCACGTTTTCGCGCGTGCGACTAATTGGAGGATTCTAGAAATTATTGATAGACTATTAAGAGTGAATAATATTAGTGTTAAAATAAGTGCATTAGAGATATAATGCACAAGTGAATCAAATCCGAGAGGAATCGAGCACGAAACGCGCGCATACGCGCGCGATTGAAGAGTTGACTTTTGAGCACTTAAGCCTCTCACCTACCAAGCTTATTCTAGAAGCTTTATCATCAGCCATTTCACTCTATTTTCTCCCCAGGACAGCCGACTCTCTCAAGCAAGAAGGAGCAAGAAACTTTCTTCTTCATTTCACTCAATCCAACCATCAAATTCACTCCAAACTTGCAACATAAACTCCAAATCACTTGAAGATTCACTTGAGCTAGGAGAGGGCTTCATTCTCACGGTTTTTCTTGGAGTTCAAAGGTCCAAAAATTTCTGTTTTAGCAATCCAAAGAGGTAACCAACGATCACCCACATCGCTATAACTTTTTACTCCGATGTCGAAATCAAGTGCTGTTTGTGGCACTGAAAACTAGACATTCCCAACTTTCCAACGGTATAAAATTTATATTCTGATTAAACCCGAGTGATCCGTACCGACCTTGTAAAGTTGACTGTTCTGTTTCTCGTCTGCACTGAATGCCCTGTTTTGAGTAGCGACTTGATGCTCAAATATGAGCTAGTTATGGACAGATTTTGGGAATGATTTCTTCTTAGAAATTGTAGCTTTATGAATCTAGTTTTCAACACCACTGACTATGCTCAATTCCGAGTTGAATTGAGTGAGTTGTGGCCAAAATTCGAAACTGACTCAGAGTTTGAAAACCCTCATTTTGGACTGACTTGTGACCACTTTGATTTGGGACTTGATATTTCGAAATTTTTGATGTTATCCACCTACCAAATGCATCTTGGATGTCTCTTAGACCTTGTCTTCAAAGATGAACCATTTTTGAGGAAATTTCATTGGCCAAATGCTTGCAAAAAGGGAAGAACAAAATGCAAGGCAGATTGCCTTGGAAATTTTAGAAAACTTTAGTGGCTTTATTAACTAGCTTCCCGAATGAATTTTTATATGAAATTTGACAGAGGAATAGCCCTTATATGGTATGATAATACTACCAAATTTGGTGCCATTTCGAGTCTGTTTCGATGTCCAACTAAAGTCCCAAATTTTAAGTTTCAAATCTGGAATTTGTCCAGTGAACTTCGTTTTTGCACCAACTTTGAGCTGCTATATCTTGGTGCTCAAAACTCCGATTCTTATTCTGTTTATGGTGTTTTAAACTTTTCTTGAAACTCTAATTGAGTTCTAAATTTCAGAGGTTAGATCGAATTGTGTGATTTTTTCCGAATTTTCAAAGTTAGCCAAAAACCAACCCAAAACTGTCTTAGTAAGCTTAAGGCAGCAACTTTGAGCTGAGTTTTGAATATTTTTCATTTGGAATCATGGAAAAGTGTCTTCTAAGAACTTTTAGTACTTTGGAAGAAGTTTCCAACGGTACCAATTTTTCCAATTTTGGACTTACAGAGAGTGAGATAGGATTTTTCAAAGATTGCTCGACAAATCTGAAATTTCGAACTTAAAGGAAATCGAAGGTTTTGAGCTCTCCATTTTCCTTCCCTATCACTCGACCGTTTCACACTTGACTTTAAAGATGCAAATCAGATTTCTCTTGTACTTTTAAAACCCCACTTTCGAACCTCGACTTACGAGTAATTAAGGCTCGTATTTGTGAAATTTTCTTAGATTGTACTAGTGTGCAATCTTTCTCGATATTTAGAGGTTCTAAGTGATATTGTGTAATAGTTGATGGTTATTTGCTCAGGCGCTCAAGGGGACCTTCAAGAGGAACTCGAAGTGGACGCCTAAACACTTGTTTGAGCACTTACTCTCTTGTATTGACTAGGTGAATGTTCCATATAGGAGTACGTGATTTGAATAGTCTATGATATGTCTACTCCATGGTCATTACGTGTTAAGTGTTACCGCACTTGTTTTCATTTAACTAAAATGTACTTGAATTACTCGATATGAAATACTTGAAATGCATATTTACATGAAACGTTTCAATGATTGACTATACTATGGCTGCATAAGTCGATTGGAGTGAATCTCCTCGACTCTTAAGTGGTAAAAATAAATGGCCAATAGGCGGTCTACTAAGATGAATAATGTCTATTAATTAACCGTGACTACTTATCGTTAACCGTTAACCGTAATTACTCACCGTTTATCAATTTGCTCGATTATCTGCTTACGTGATTACTTACCATTCACCGATTTACTTGACTACTTGATTACTTGATTACCATGAATTCCGTATTCATATGAAATTATGGCATATTTCTTACGTGTTTGGATGTTAAGTGTTACCTATATTTGCTCTTGTGAAATTGCCAATGTTTTAAGGCGAGTGTGTACTTTATCTCACTCGACCTACTAAAATGATAAATTTTTACTGTCCATTAGTTACTTGATTACTTGTGCATGTTGTAAGCTCTAAGCTGAACTAGGCCCTGCCCTTGGTTACTAAGCTACTCGAGCCAGGACTGGGCTTGGTCGAGTAGGTTGGAACCCTGGGACACCGTTTCGGTATACTCGAGTACTACCACTGGAGGGATAAGGTGATGTCTAGACAACCGAGGTGTCACTGGAGTCATAAGGTGGAGTTGACCGAAATGGTTCCACTGGAACACCGTATCCTTCAATATGTGTTTATTTTGCGTAATGATAACTGTTCCATACTTATGTGCCAATGTGCAATCTCGAACTATACCTGTGTTATGTTCAAATTAATCGTACAATAAACACCGTCTCATGCTAATGTGCCCAATATGCAACCGGGAACTATACATGTAGTATGCTCAAATCACCTGATTTATTAGAACTGCTAGAGTATCTTGGAACCTCACTGGGTTGTGTAGCTCATTCCACGTTTTTGTTTTCCTTAACAGGATTCGAGACCAAGAGTGCCCGTGAATAGTACCAAATTGTTCTCTTTGAAGACTTTAAGTTGTATTATAACAGATGGTTATAGTACATATTTTTTTGGTTTGTATTAAGCTTGAAAGTTAAGTAATTGTAAGCATGCAATATTTTTGAACATGTTAATTATATATTGAAGTTATTTGAAGTATTTCGAGATTTTGAATTGTGGATTGTAGTGAGTCCTGGCGAGAGTTGGACAGGCGTCCCGCGGATAGCCTTTGGTTAGCTTTAGGGAGAAGTGGGGGCGTCACAGTAATAGTCAAAGTACCATTCATTTGACTAACGACCAGATGTATCATGAGAAGACGAAACACATTGATGTGAAATTTCATTTCATTCAAGATACTATTATTGAGGGAAAAGTTCTTGTTCAGAAAATCAGTACCAAGGAGAATCCTGCTGACATGTTCACGAAACCTCTTCCAGTTTACAAGTTCAAACAATACTTGAATTGGGTTGGTATTCGTTGTTGGTGATTTAGGCCTACTGGGGCTTATGTGGAGAAGGTGGAGTAGTTTTTACTATTGTCAATGTTGGGGACACGCCAAGGTGGAGATTTGTTAAAGTGACTTTGTCCCACATCGGATTTTGTATAAGGGAACCTTTCCCTTAGTTGTCTATAAATATAATGGGCTTGTGATGGGTTAAGTGCACCAAAATCAAGAGAACATTAGTGGACTATTTGACTTTTGAGTCATTAAACCTTTTGTTTAGTTAAATATTTTTGCGCTCTCTTGTGTTTTTAGTATTAGGTGTTTTAGGCCTAAGAATACTTTCTTAAGGCATCTTTTGTACTCTCTCCTTCATAGTACAATATTGCTCCTCCTCCGCCCGTGGACGTAGGTCAATTTGACCGAACCACGTAAATTCTTGTGTTCCTATTTTACTTATTTCTGCTTTGTTATTTGTCTTTTGGAGTTGCCAAAAATCCTTTTGTCAATTTCCTAGGACCAGACCTAACAGAAACTATCGCGTAACTAGCAGGGTGCCATGTTGGTAGTTGATGGACTACCAATTTGTAAACGAGACACAGCTGTTGGAGATTGTTTTTCAAAATCTTTTGTCAAAGAACTAGTACTTATTTACGTTTGTTTTATGTAACAAGATGGATATTGATATCATTGTTACTTTATCCAAGCAAGATAGTTTTCATCTTTATCCTATTGACTTGAAAGTCAACAAAATAGAGTATTCTTCCTTTTCTTAATTACTAACCATCAAATGTTGGACCGCACATTAGCTTTTAGGCAATCTTCGAGAAATTTTACATTGATTCGGAGCAACTATTAGACATACTTAGTAGTTGTTTCAACACTAATAGAAAAGATTCACATGGATATATAAGGACCTTACTAATTCACGTATTAAGTAGAGTCTATCTAGTACGTTAAATGAAATCAAGTGGAATCTCATATGTCCACATAAAAATTTTTCATTTATTTGAGAACAATTATTACACATATTTAGTAGTTGCTCCGAACTGACATAAAATTTTGCGACGAGCTTCCATCCCTAATGTTACTTCACAATGAAAATAGAAGGATACTAGAACTAGAAAGAGAGATTTGTCCCACTCTACCTCTCCCATTCCGTGCAAGGATTTGATTTTGGAGACATGGTAGAGGTACAAAATGACACCAACAATTCAGCAACTTGTTGCTCCAGCACAAAATCCAACACAACGGTAAAAACACTAATTAGAAGATCTTTCAGAAAGTGAAGAGAAAGAAAGTAAGGTAAAGGAAAACAATTCTACACACTTTTGGTTACAAAAAAAATATTGAGAGAATATAGGAAATTAATGATGATTAATTTAGTTATTGAAAATTTTAAGTAACTAACTATTTTTCTTCTAAATCGTATAAATTTTGCAAGGCACAAAATGTAGAAAAGTGTAAGAGAATGCAAGAAAAATTTTCAACATTCTAACCAACCAAACATGCATGAAAGAAAAATAACTAATTTTTCTTTACTTTCCCACACTTTTCCTTGCAAATGACGTTAATGTTTACCAAACCCAGGATACAATCCTTGCTCAATGCTTGTACTTATCGAAGATATTATTTCCCATTATTAAGGAATTTTATTGCTTATGATCAATCAAGTTTGAATGGGTTAACTAAAATAAAAATAGAATATGAGTTGATTACATAATCCCTAAAATCATGGTTCTATTACATTAAGTTGTGACAGAATTGTGATAAGGTTGCCCTATAAATGTCTATCTTGTAAATATATTTGGAGGGTGGAAAAAAAAGGCAGAGTTCTTCTTCTTTAAAAAAGCTTTGGCTCTGTACCAATTCCTGTCCATGAACTACCGAGCAGCCATGACTGGATCCGAGGAGTCTACTGCTCACACAAGAGAAGACTCATCCTCGTCTTCAGTAGTTACCCAAACTACGAATTACTCTACTTCAAACTCTCCTTTCTTACAAATAACCGTTCATAAATTAAATGGTTCCAATTATCTAGGATGGGCTCAATCCGTAAAACTTGCTATTGATGGCAGGGGTAAACTCGGCCACCTTACTGGAGAAATTCAACAACCAGCTGTTGAAGATCCAAATTCAAACAGATGGCATTCAGAGAACTCTCTAGTTATCGCTTGGTTGATAACTCTATGGAACCAGTGATAGGAAAGCCACATTAATTTTTGCCGATAGCCAAAGATGTGTGGGATGCTGTCCAGGATATGTATTCTGATGTGGAGAATTCACCTCAAATTTTCAATCTCAAGACGAAATTGTGAAAATCAAGACAAGAAGATAGAGATTTTACAACCTATTACAGTCAGATGGTAACTTTATGGCAGGAATTGGATCTTTGTTATGAGGATGAATGGGACTGCCCTGCAAACAGTGTTTGATATAAGAAAAGGGAGGAGAACAACAGAGTCTATGTCTTCCAAGCCGGACTAAATCAAGAACTTGATGAGGTGCGAGGTCGTATTTTGGATAGGAAGCCTCTTTCCTCTATTCGTGAAGTATTTTCTGAGGTCAGGAGAGAAGAATCAAGGCGTAAGGTGATGCTAAAGAAAGCTGAGTCCAAAGGCAGAGTGTGAAGTTGAGAGTTCAACATTGGTTTCTAAGGGGATAGATTTGGATGGAGATAAATGAAGGATGCCCTGGTGTGAACACTGTAAAAAGCCATGGCACACAAAGGACATGTGTTGGAAATTACATGGAAAACCATAGAATTTCAAGAAGAAAAATGGAGGTGATAGCAAGGCATTGCAGACTATAAACAAGGATTATCAAAAGCAACAAACTGACTTTGTGACACTAGCCTTCACAAAGGAACAATTAAACCAACTTTACAAACTCTTTAAGTCTCAACAATTTTTAGTCATTGAGCAAAAACGCTTCACTCCCTTCTAATCTTTTGCTAAAAATGGTAATCGTTTTATTGTTGCTTTTTCATGTAAAACATCAAATGCAGCTTGTCCATGGGTTGTATGGGTTATTGATTCTGGGGCCATTGACCATATGACCAGTTCGTCACAATTATTTTCAACTTATAGTCCATGTGCAAGGAATAAAAGGGTCAAGGTTGCTGATGAATCATTATCTGTTATAGCTGGCATAGGTTCCATTGTCATCTCTCCTACTCTAACACTTCATAGAGTTATTCATGTTCCAAATTTATCACGCAATTTGCTATCCATAAGTAAATTCACTAGAGATCTCAAGTGTGGGGTTAATTTTTTTCCCTTCTTTTTGTGAGTTTCAGTAACTAACCACAGGGAGGATGATTGGATGTGCTAGAGAAAATGGGGACTTTACTTTCTTGAAGATGGATCAAATGTGACAAGACCAGTCAAAAGCTTATGTTACGGGTCTGTCTCTCTTACTAGTAATAAAGAGATTATGTTATGGCACTTTAAACTAGGACATCCTAGTTTTTATTACTTGAAATATTTATTGCCAAATTTGTTTAAGAATAAGGATTCATCTTCCTTTCAATGTGAAATCTGCGATTTGGCTAAACATCATCGGTCTACATTTGCTATAAAGCCTTGTCAACCCTCAAAATCATTTTTTCTATTACATACTAATGTTTGGGGTCCCTCTAGAATTTCAACTCAGTCTGAAAAAAATGGTTTGTTACATTCATCTATGATCACACAAGAGTTTGTTGGGTGTATTTATTAAGAAAGAAATCAGAGGTTGCAAGTGTGTTTCAAAATTTTTACAACATGACTCTGACCCAATTTCAAGAAAAATCAAAATTGTTTGGAGTGACAATGGAAAAGAATATTTCAATAAAATTTTGGAAAGTATTTTTCTTTAAAAAGGGACTGTACATCAAAGGTCCTACAATGATACCCTACAAAAGAATAGGGTTGTTGAAAGAAAAAATAAACACCTTTTAGAAGTGACAAGGACATTATTTTTTTCAAGAAATGTTCCGAAATATCTATGGGGTGAAGCAATTTTAATTGCTACATATCTCATAAACAGAATTTTCAAACTCCTCTGAAATTTTTCAAAACATTTTATCCTATTTCTCGATTAACATATGCAATCTCACTAATGGTGTTTGGGTGCATAGCCTTTGTTCACAATCATGAACAGGGTCGAAGTAAGCTAGACCATCGAGTAAGAAAATGCATTTTTGTTGGATATGCACCTATGCAAATAGGGTATAAATGCTTTGATCCCATTTCAAAAAAAATGTTTATAACCATGGATGTAACATTTTTTGGAAGATAAACCTTTTTTAGGAGATCCTCTTCAGGGGGGATTCGGCATGTAGAAGAATTTGTAGAAGATGATGTTTTTCATATTGAAAATCAAATTCCTCATCAAAATTTTGTTGATAGGGGAATCAATTTTATTGATTTTATAGAAGAATCTACAACACAATTTTATGGAGAAGAATCTTGTCAATATAACAATCCCAAAAAATCAAATGACTCTTTTCAATCTGCCCGTCAAAAGGATTTTGAAAAATTAAAAAATTGATCAGGGATTAGAAGAGGATCCCTTGTCTTTAGTGCCAATAATAGAGTCAAATCCTCTTAGTGAAAGAGATGGGAATGTAACTGAAAAAAACCTAAAAATCTATGTCAGGAAAAATTATCGAGGAAAAGAAAAAGCTCCCCCTTCTCTTCACAACAAGGAATCCGAACCTAGGGCAGAATCTGATGTGTTTGAGTCCTCAGATGAAGTTTCCTTTGATCCTCTTTCTCTTCCTATTGCACTTTGAAAGGGAGTGCGTTCTTGTACCGAACACCCCATGACTAACTATGTCTCTTATAAAAAGTTATCTCCTACTTTCTTCACATTTACTTCACAAATTTCTTCTGTGAAAATTCCAAAGAATGTACAGGAAGCATTACAAGTTCCAGAGTGGAGAAAGGCTATTGAAGAGGATATGTATGCTCTTGAGAAGAATCAAACATGGGAAGTAACAAATTTGCCACAAGGGAAAAATATAGTAGGGTGTACATGGGTCTTTACCATCAAGTATAATTTCGATGGTACATTGGAACGGTACAAATCTCGATTGGTGGCTAAAGGGTTTACTCAAACCTACGGGATCGATTATCTTGAAACCTTTGCTCCGGTGGCAAAATTAAACACTGTCAGGGTGCTTCTCTCAATGGCAGTAAACCTTGATTGGCCACTACAACAACTTGATGTAAAGAATGCATTTCTAAATGGAAATCTGGAGGAAGAGGTGTACGTGGATTCTCCCCTAAGATATGAAGGGAAGTTTCAGTCTGGAATTTGCAAGCTAAAAAAATCATTATATAGTCTCAAACAATCTCCTAGGGCTTGGTTTGACAAATTTACTAGGTTAGTAAAGGATCAAGGCTATACCACACATGCTTGTTATATACTCCAAAGATAGGAAGATAGCAGTACTTATTGTGTACATGGATGATATCATTCTTACAGGAGATGACTCAATTAAGATGGAGCGGTTGAAGAAAACTTGCTTCTAACTTTGAAATCAAAGATTTGAGAGCACTACGATATTTCTTAAGAATGGAGATAGCTTGATCCAGGAAGTGCCAAGCTAATTTACTAGTTGATACTGCTCGATACTAGAAATTAGTAAGCAAGCTAATTTACTTGGCTCACACTTATCCTGATATAGCCTTTTCAGTGAGTGCTGTGAGCCAGTTTATGCGCTCTCCATATGAAGAGCACTTTGATGTAGTATAGTGAATTTTGAGCTACTTAAACAGTACTCCAGAAAAGGGATTGTTCTTTAAAAGGGGAGATCGAAGGACCATTGAAGCTTACACAGATGCTGATTGGGAAGAATCAGTCATTGATAGAAGATCAACCTTGGGGTATTGTACATTTGTATGAGGCAATTTGGTTACTTGGAGAAGTAAGAATCAAAGTGTTGTAGCTCATAGTAGTGCAGAGGCAAAGTACAGGACTATGGCTCGTGGTGTGTGTGAGATGTTATGGCTGAAGACAGTTTCAGAGGAGCTGAAAAGACCTATTGAACTTCCAATGAAGCTCTATTGTGATAACCAGGCGGCAATTAGCATAGCTCACAATCCCGTGTAACATGATAGAACCAAACATATTGAAAATGGCTACCACTTCATAAAAGAGAAATTTAAAGGAGGAATTATCTATATGCCATTCGTTCCATCAGCTTAGCAGCTAGTCGACATTCTCACCAAAGGACTCTCTAGACCAAATTTTGAAGTTCATACAAGTAAGTTGGGCATGATAAATATATACGCACCAACTTGAGGGGGGGTATTGAAGATATTTTCTCCTATGATTAAGGGATTTTATTGCACATGATCAATGAAGTTTGAATAGATTAACTAAAATAAAAGATTGGATAGGAGTTGATTACATAATCTCTAAAATCATGGTTCTGTTATCTTAAGTTGTGGTAGAATTGTGATAGGATTGCCCTATTAATGTTTATCTTGTAAACATATTCTATGGGTGCAAAAAAAAAAAGAAAAGTTCTTTTTATTTCCTTTTTCATGAGTTCAAAATTTTCAATATTAAACCATTTTCTATTTATTTATTTCTTTCTTTATTTTTTTTTAAAAGGGTTTTCTATATATTTCTTGAAAGAATTTTTAATTTTTCAGCTCTCCTCTTTTGTTATTTTTCTAAGAATTTCAATGAAACAGATTGATAAACTATGAGGACAATTTTAGAAACTGCTATGAGAGTCTAAAAATATGTCACTTGGCATCCTTAAAGTATTACAAACCTCCCTCAAATTCTATACCAAGATTGACATGAGGTCTGAGTGTCGACAGGTTAGAATTGCCCTAGGATACAAGGAGAAGATGATCGTGGTTACTCGATATAACTCTTTTGAATTTCTTATCCTGCCATTTGATTTGACAAGTGCACTTGCAACATTTGGTAGATTGATGAATGATATCTTGTATGACTTTTTTGATAAATTTTTGTCATTTACCTCATTGATATTGTTGTATATTCCGAATTCTTAGAGGACCATGTGGTGTATTTGAGAACCATGCTTTGTAAGTTCAGAGAATACAAGCTCTATATAAAGAAGAAAAGTGTGAGTTTTGTAGGGACCAGATCACTTTTCTTGGCTATGTGTTAAGTGATAACCAGATTTTGATGAATCAAAAGAAGACTGAAGCGGCTATTGATTTGGCAGCACCCCAAAATGTTGTAGAATTAAGGCCATTCCTTGGTTTAGTAAATTAACTTAGGCTCTTTATCAAAGGATACTCCAGGATGATAGCATCTTTGAAGGATTTGTTGAAAAAGAATAAAATGTGGCTGTGGGACAAAATTTGCGAGAATGCATCCAGAATGCTAAAAGAAACTATTGCTTCTACCCTAATGTTAAAGCTTTCAAACTTCACAAAAGTCTTTGAGGTGCAAGCCGATACATCTGATTGTGCCGATTGGGAAAGTGCTAATGCAGGACAAGTACTCATTTGCTTTTGAGAGCAGGAAGCTGAAGGAGTGCAAGCAGAGATATAGAATGCACAAGAAAATAATGGTAGCAGTAGTCCATTGCCTAAAAATATGGAAGCATTATTTCTTGGAAACCAAGTTTGTGGTGGTGATATACAACATTACAAGTACATACTTCAAGACGCAAAAGAAATTAACACTAGATCAAGCTCATTGGCAAAAATTTCTAGCTAAGTTTGGTTTTTATTAAGTCCATAAGCTAGGAAGGAAGAATGAAATTGTCGAAGCACTTAGTCGAAAATGGGTAGAGGAGTAAGTTACTACACTTTGCATTGTTGTAACTAATTTTAGGGACAAAACCAAATGAGATTTCCTGGGTGATCCAGTTTTTTCAAAACTTGGTCACGCAATTTCATGACAACAATGTTCGAAGGTGTTGGTTGGAGGATGATTTACTCTACATCAAGGGTGGTCGAGCATATGTCCTAATAAGAGAAGGACTTAGACGATAATTATTAAGAGAGACCCATGATGCTCCTTGGGCAGATCATCTAGGAGTGGAAAGGATGAGGGCCTTATTATCGTGCAGTTTTTGCTGGCCTAAGATGGAGGAAGATATTGAAACATACATGAAAACGTGTCTTGTCTATCAGCAAGACAAGGTTGAGAGGAGGAAGGAGTCAGGCTTGTTGCAGCCGTTATCTATCTCTGATCGATTGTGGCAGTTGCACAGTTTTGCTTGCCAAATATGGAGGAGGATATTGAAACATAAGTGAAAACGTGTCTTGTATATCAGCAAGGCAAGGTTGAGAGGAGGAAGGATCCAGGCTTGTTGCAGTCAGTCCTATCTTTGATTGACCGTGTCAATCAGTTTCTATGGACTTTATCTCAAGATTTCCTAAAGTTGTTGGTATGGCTTCTGTTCTCATGATTGTTGACAAGTTTTCTAAATATACTGTGTTTATTGGTGTGCCCAAGGCATGCCTTGCTGATGTAGCTGCTGAGTTGTTTTTCAGAAATGTTGTGAAATACTTTGGACTACTCGAAGATATTAGTAGGGATAAGGATATGAGATTCACAGATAAGTTTTGGACCGTGTTATTTGGCTTATTCATTTCAGAAATGAAGTTCTCGACTGCTTCACATCCTTAGACCTATGGGCAAACAGAGAGGATCAATGCCTTGCTGCAAGAGTACTTGAGCCATTATGTGATGGCTAGTTAGAAGAACTGGCTTGAGTTGTTGGATGTGGAGCAATTCTATTACAATCTACACAAATCATCTACAATGAAGATGAGCTCTTTCAAGTTGGTGAAAGGACAACAACCTCTCACACCACATGAAGTTGTCCTTCAGGGCGGAATTCGTTGTCCCATAACACACAAATTTGCTCATGCCAAGCAGGAACAAGTAGATGAGGCGAGAGATAGTTTATCATTGGCACAACAGTAAATAAAAAAGTATGTTGACTAACATGGATATGATGTAGAGTTCCAAGTAGAGGATTAACTGATGTTGAAATTGACTTCCTAGATTTGGAAGAAAATAAGTAGAAAGATAGTTTATCGTGGGCTGATTCCTAAGTACGATAGACCGTTTGAAGTGAAAAAAAAGGTGGATCGTGTGGCCTATCATCTAAAGCTATCAGATAAACTAAAGATCTACCCAACCTTCCATGTGAGCTTCTTAAATCATTACAATCAAGATGAGATTGATAAGGGAAGGAAGCAAGCAAAGCGTGCTCCACCAGTGATTCATAAGCAATTTGACAAGGATGTGCTGATTGTGCTTGATCATAGAACAATGGGGTAGAGCAAAAAGAATAGAAAGACAAATTATCTAATCCATTAGAAGGGTAAGACTGCACTAAACACTGCTTGGGAATGTGATGTGACTATGTCTCGATTAGAAGACAAGATTGCTGAGTATCTAAAGAACCTAAGGAAGCAGACCAAGTTGAAAAGGGCATCAATCTCTTTAGGTTGGGGAGGCTTGTCAGCCCCTTAGTGTGCAAACCAGACAAGGACACACAACCATGGCATATTCGACTGGTCATGGTCAAGAAGGAAAGCCAAAATAGAAGACTAACCTAGAAAAGGTTGGAATGGTGTTTGTTGTTGTTTTTTAATCTTTGTAGATGTTTGGAAGTGTTATAGGGTGCAGGTGTAGTATTTAGTGTTATTTACACACTGGTATCAATCTACGGCCGATTTTAAGTTTTCTGTTAGTTTTTTTTTTTTGTAATAAGGAATAACTGTAACAAGTTAGTCATGCCCAAGGACATGGGATCGGAGGCCATGGTCTGGCCAAGATTTGTGGGTTATTAAGCGTGTTTCCAGTGGCTTGGAACCCTGGGTCCAATCCTTCTAAGTATGGAACTGGAACTAGATATAGAACTTTGCAATTGGAGGGAAGCTATACATGTCAACCGGTTTGTTGCTGTTATTGTGCATGCAAATGCTTGTGAAAATTGGAGGCAGTTTCTACGATTGCTGACTATTTCTGGATAGGCGGGCGGTTACCTGCCAAATCAGATAACTACACTCGGATCAAACAAATGGTTGGGTCTAGTCAATCGTAAAACTAGCTATAAATATGTTGGTTAGGTAGAGACTAAGGAGGAAGAAAGAACCCCTTTAGAGTTGTTCTGCACACCAAGTATTTTAGAAATATTGCTTATATACTTAGTGAAATGCAAGGTTGGCTTGTTTTGCATGCCAAGTATTCATAGAAATATTCCTTATATATTAGTGAAATGCAAGGTTGGCTTTTTGACAGTTAAGTGTGTGCATTGTTCTTTCATTTTTGCCTAAGTGTTCTGTTGTGAATACTTGTGTAAGTGTATTTATAGAAGGCTGACTAGTGAGTGCCTTAGTAGTACAATTATTTGTGTATTTTACTTATGTAGGTGAGACACCTCGTAACACCTATCCATAAGCCATAATAATGAACGCATAATTTATACACATATATCATAGTACTCTTTTTTCCATGTAACAGTTTTGACTTTTGCAAATGTGTACCTTATTCTTGTACTAATTAGTAATTAAGACCATGTACCAGATTAGGAATCTAAGGACGGCATCTCTTGATTCTGAAAAAAAAAAAAAAGGAAGGCATCTGCTGTTCCACTTGCTTGAGCATATTCCTTCATATTTCTTTGCTTCACAAGAATTCCTACCAGTAACAATAATATATACAGAACCAAAACCTGGAATAAGGGTGCAAGTCGAACAATGGATCATCAAGATGAACTTGTTCCCCACGTACTAATCTTCCCTTTGCCCATTCAAAGTCCAGTGAATAGTATGTTGTAGCTAGCTGAACTTTTGTGACTTGCTGGGCTTCACGTAACATTCCTCAACACAAAGCACAACCCCAATCGTCTCCCGCGTTGCAACCAATATTCAGTCTCGTTTAGATCAATATCAAGGAAGATGCGACCTGGAAAACGTCGATGATGGCCTTCCGGATGAAGATCTTCAAACTGGTGAACGGTTTACAGAGATTCTTGATTTTTGCAGAGTGTGGCCGAGGCTTTCTTAAGGGAGGTACTGAGCGGTGAACGTTTTTGTTGTAACACTAGTAAACGGCCTCCAATTACATGCATCACAGCCAATGGATTGTACTACTATGTTCTTGATTTTGCTGAGGAGATGGGAATCCCACTCATTTTTTTTGAGACTATCAGCCCTTGTTGTCTGTGGGTTTACATGTGCATTCCCAAACTCATTGAAGCTGGTGAACTCCCCTTCAAAGGTAATTATCAATTCACATCTTCAATTTCGTGTTTCATGGAGCTTCATTCTTACCCCTCTGCCTCTTCACCTTGCCAACCACAATGTATGCTTTAAGACTGTAAGGGACTTTTTATAGATTCTCTTAACCATAGGAGGCTTTTCTGGATTTTACCAAAAAAAAAAGTTAGTAAACCTTTTACTTAAGCTCAATTCTTAGGCCTTATTTAGATTGTAGTTTTCTACTAGAAAATTTTTATGTTTTTCATGAACATATCTCTCAATCACTATTTTTAACTCATATACATTAAATTACTATAATATATTTTATACAAAAACTTCAAAAAGTAGCAGCCCAAATGTGACCTACCATCATCCATGCCTTTTCTTTTTCTCCTTATCCTTTTGTAAACTTTTTGGATGTTGATACTGTTATATGATAGCTGCAATTTGAAGTTACATTGATAAGTGACTATTTTATGCTATATTTGGATGATATTTTGTATTATTTTTAGTTACTTTTTCAATATTATAAGAAGAAAATCGGTCATTTTAGTTAGAATTAGTTCTAAATGATGCGTAGGGCTTAAAGGAGACTTTTGTCTCTTTTACTTGCATATTTTTTATTGTTTTTGTAGGAGTTAGAATTGGACTTAATTTTGGACAAAAAATAGGTTTGCATTATGTTGATTGAAACCCTAAAGTTCGCAAGGATGACAAATTTCAAATGTGGTTTGAGTCATTAGAAGGAAAAAATAATGTAACTTGTTGAAAACAAAAGTCGACTCGAATCCCTCCAAACAATCTCACCAGTTTTTGGAGGCATTGTTTGGAAACATTCAAGGCAAAACTTTTTGGCAAAACAAGGGAGGAATCTGGCTGGTTTTTGGAGGGATTATTTGGAGAGATTCAAGGCAAAACTTTTTGGCAAAACAGGGGTGGAATCTGGCTGGTTTTTGGAGGGATTACTTGAAGGAATTTTGGATAAACTTTGTGGCTTCAACTTGCACAACTTGATTTCAACTCCATCATTTTACACTTTTGAGGGACAATTTGTAGAAGACTTGTAGTTGTAAAGTGGAGATTCTAACAACAATTCTTGACCTTATTTTGTCAATAATGATGTGATTTAACTTGGAGCCAAAATTGTTGACTATTTAGAGCTATGTTCACATGGAACATATAAGTTAAAGGGTTGAAGATTTCTCTATAAATAGAACTTGCATCATTCAATTTAGGAGAGCTTGGAGAGGTGCAAGAAAACACCACAAAAATGTAGTTCTTAGCTAGTTTCATAGTTCTTTATTTTAGGGTAGTGTAGTATAGTTTTGTTTTATCTAGTTCATCCTTTCTTATGTATTAGCTAGATGAATTTGAAGTTGGAGGATAAAGACAGCAAGGAGGGAACTCATGTGACATGGTTACTCTACCTTTTCAATTCTTTATCTTTTGTAATTGATTATAAATTTAGTTAATATACAAGTTTGAATTTTATGTTTATTATGTCTTTCTAAAGTTTATGCCATGGGTTTTGGTTGAACTTTCTATGATTGTATTTTTTTTTTACTGTTTGATGTTATTATTATTTTGAGCAAGTTATTAAACACTTTTACTCCTCTAAATCATGATTAACTTGGTACCATTAATTGTGATTATCTAAAGGTATTTTTTAATAAAAATTGGAATTTAACACCAGTTCAAGAAGTGCTAAATTTAGGGAGTACATTCACGAGAGTAGAGGTGCATCTTTGTGGTTTTTGATGGTTTTGCTCCATATAATTTTATACAAGAAATGAACCTGTAGCTAATTTTATAACAATGAGAGTTGGTATAAATTAGTTATAAGTATAATAGATTCACTATGAAAGTAGCTTTCACATGTATAAGGAAATTATCCCTTAATTAGCTGAGGCAGTAGTGCTCAATGATCCAAAAATTGCACTTGCATGAGTAGTTAGAGATACCATGATCTAAGGAGCTTTCATTTGTTATTTTTTTTGAACATTTTAGTGTAGTTTTATTTCCTTTAATTTGTTGATCATCTAAAAAATAGAAAAAACTTTAATAGTGTCGATAGTTGTTCATTCTTTCCTATTGGTTCGACCCTTAATATTCTATATTGAATTTCGACCCGTATATTTGTGAAAAATCACATGTGAAATATTTAGAATTTTATAAATATAAACTTGATAGTGAATTGAGATTAATTTTGTATGCATACTCTGTGCTCGTTATACGTTAAGTCAGTTGCCTACATTAATCTGAATTTGATGTTTTCAACAAAAATAGTGTCGTCTAAAGGACAAAAAGCCTTTCAGAACGAAAAAGGAAAAAGACGACAAGATCACTGAGGATGAAAATGATGGCAACCGAAATTTGTAATCCTACCGCATCCCATCTTGGATGGCACAATATTCGATTTAGACCGACAATTTGGCTGGTGTACATTAAGGAATTAAGGAATGACAATCACCATCATGGTATTGGCAAGCCTCATTGATGGCTCCGTTTTGTAATTGTAAGTAGTATTGGGTTTTTAGATTATCAAGGAATGACAATCACTACCAAGGTCTTTTAAGTGTAGATTATATGTTATTCATCCAACTATAAGGACGCATACACTGTTTGTGTATGTAAAATAAACTCTTACTTTTAACTTTCTTTTATAATATTGCTATCAAAAGTGATAGAAAAATCACAAGATGCCTAAGGAAGATGGTAAGATAAAAAGTAAGTAAAGTTAGAAAATAACGTAAGAGTAGAGGAGAGAGAAATTATAAAATTATGACACATGTATTGTAATTAATTGTGGTTCGTATTGTAAATTATTTTCTTCCTTTTTAGACCTTTTCTATCTCCCAACCTTTGTTTTTAGACCTTTTTAAACTCTTACTTTTAACTTTCTTTTTTAATATTGCTATCAAAAATGATAGAAAAATCACAAGATGCCTAAGGAAGATGGTAAGATAAAAAGTAAGTAAAGTTAGAAAATAACGTAAGAGTAGAGGAGAGAGAAATTATAAAATTATGACACATGTATTGTAATTAATTGTGGTTCGTATTGTAAATTATTTTCTTCCTTTTTAGACCTTTTCTATCTCCCAACCTTTGTTTCAACCCACACAACCTTCCAACACCACTACCAACCATGGCAACTCCGCCGCTCCTCCAACCAAATCAAGACCATATTGCCAAATAGTTATATTAAAATAATATTTTATGATGGGATGTAAATAAATAAAAAGATGATTAAAAAATGAAAAGACGATAGCAAAATGTGTTTGTGATGTAAGCAATAAATTTTATGAGAAGAAAGGTTGCTAAAGAAAATAGAAATATTATCGGAGACTCCAAGTTTACTTGTTAATTTTTTACTTGTAAACTACGCTATGTACATATCAAAACTCTTCTACGGCTCTTAAGGATTTATATTTACAAAAGATTGCTGTCAAAATCACAAAGGAATAAAAAATAAGAGCACAGCCACCAACCACAAATCCACCAGCATTGTCACAATTTGCTACTATGGAAGAAAGGGAAAGTGAAAAGAGAAAGAGAAAGTAAATAGGATTAGTAAAGGCATAGTTATTAAATCCAATTGACAAGAAATTCGGTAGAGGAATCGGGTTAATGGATCACTAGTTCAATTAGTGGGTTATTGATTGAATAGGTGGGTACTAATTTAATATTTATAAATACAAACTAAATTTTAATATGCATTAAATATCTAATAAAGTGGTTTTGGATACTAATTATTGTACTTAGAAAAATATATAATGAACATATAAATATTAATAGAATATTTTATTTCATTTTATCGTACTTTTACATAAATAAATAATATAGTCAAATATAGAACAAAATTGTGTCACTTGTTTTCAAAGGTACAACATCATTTTTTTGTTATTTTATTTCTTTCTTAAAAATAAAATAATTTTCTAACTACTCAACTATTGTTAGTTTGAAAATTAAAAGGATTAATTGTATAATAAAAAAGTAAACTAGTTTATTTTAAAAAAATTGGTTATTAAATAAAAACTAAGCATGTGGTAAACATTTATGTACATTTAAATGAAGATCCAATGTACAAATCTTATAAGAAACATACATACACATTGTTTTAAAAACAAAGATCCACAATTGTTCAAAAGAATGTCAACCGAAAAAATAAATGGATTTCCAGTTGAACCAGTGGGTCAAATGAGTTTTATCAGATTTGACCAAGTCAATTCCTTCTCCTGTCAAACTAGAAATCCGGCCTGACTTGATTTTGGTGATTTGCCAACTGGTTCAATCGTCGGGCTAACCTGAGTTTAATAACTATGGGTAAAGGGAATGGAGGAGAGAGGGAAGAAAAAGAAGAGGGAAGGAAGAAAATTAGGGGCTTCAATCATAGGTGGAGTTTGGCATGATAGCTGCCTTTTGGTATCAAATTCAGTAATGGGATCACTCTCACCAACTTGGTTTGTAATGATCATAATGTACTTTTAGATTTTGATAGTGATTGAACAATATTTGAAGTGTATTCAATTATACTTATTTGTATTCCCAACCAAACAATTAGCTAGTTTCATCTAAGCCATTTTGTTATTAGAGTAATATTTTTTCACAATTAATATCCCGAAACGCAATAAGAAGAACAAATCTTTAACTAATTGTAAACCATTGTCCAATTTCTAGACAAGTGATTTTGCTATCAGTTTTTTGCATCTTTGCTGTCGTTCCAGCTATCATGCCCAACGAGAAACTATCGCGTAACTTGCTAGGTGCCATGTTGGTAGTTGATGGACTACCAATTTGTAAACGAGACACAGCTGTTGGAGATTGTTTTTCAAAATCTTTTGTCAAAGAACCAGGACTTATTTACATTTGTTTTATGTAACAAGATGGATATTGACATCATTGTTGCTTTATCCAAGCAAGATAGTATCCATCTTTATCCTATTGACATGAAAGTCAACAAAATAGAGTATTCTTCCTGTTCTTAATTACTAACCATCAAATAGGGGTGTCAATGGTCGGATTTAAAAATTTCGGACCTGAACCTGGACCCCTTTTTATTTAGTAGATCCAGACCCGATGGATCTTGACCTTAGAGTCCCGGAACCAGGTCTGATGGGTTTTGGGTCGAGTTCGGTCTACCCAGAAAGAAAATATCCAAAATTAAACATTCCAAAATTAAATTCAAAACCAATCATAAGTCCAATCTCTAAACTTATACAAATAAATTACAAAACTAAATCATAAATAATTCACAATAGTCAATCCAAAACTAACCACAAATCATTCTACAAAGTCATTACTAAATTGTTAATTTGGTAAAAGAATGTATTTAGAAATATTTATATTTTATAATTATTAATATATTGTTTGGGTCCTGGTCGGATACGGGTCGGAATCCTATATTCTGTACCAGACCCGTTTTTTGTTAGAGTAAATAGGTACTGGTCTAGGTATCGGAAATATTTTTTAACTCAAACCCGAAAAAATTTATCGGATCCGAGACCAAACGCGACCCGTTAACACTCCTGCCATCAAATGTTGGACTGCACATTATCTTTTACACAAGTTTCGAGAAATTTTACATTGATTCGGAGCAACTATTAGACATGCTTAATAGTTGATTCAATACTAATAGAAAAGATTCATGTGGATATATAAGAACCTTACTAATTCACATATTAAGTAGAGTCCACCTGGTACGTTAAATGAAATCAAGTGGAATCTCATATGTCCACATAAAAAAATTCTCATTTATTTGAGAACAATTATTACACATATTTAGTAGTTGCTCCGAACTGACATAAAATTTTGCGATGAGCTTCCATCCCTAATGTTACTTCACAATGAAATAGAAGGATACTAGAACTAGAAAGAGATATTTGTCCCGATCTACCTCTCCCGTTCCGTGCAAGGATTTGATTTTGGAGACATGGTAGAGGTACAAAATGAGACCAGCAATTCAGCAACTTGTTGCTCCAGTACAAAATCCAACATAACGGTAAAAACACTAATTAGAAGATCTTTCAGAAAGTGAAGAGAAAGAAAGTAAGGTAAAGGAAAACAATTCTACACACTTTTGGTTACTAAAAAAAATATTGAGAGGATATAGGAAATTAATGATGATTATTAGTAGTTATTGAAAATTTTAAGTAACTAACTATTTTTTTTTTCAAAATCCTATAAATTTTGCAAGACACAAAATGTAGAAAAGTGTAACAAAATGCAAGAAAAATTTTAAACATTCTAACCAAACAAAACATGCATGAAAGTAAAATAACTAATTTTCCTTTACTTTCCCACACTTTTCCTTGCAAATGGCGTTAATGTTTACCAAACCCAAGATTTTAGGATATAATCTTTGCTCAATGTTTATATTAAACAGTTTTCTATTTCTTTCTTTCTTGAGTTTTTTCGAAAAGAGTTTTCTATATATTTCTTGAAAGAATTTTTAATTTTCACCTCTCCTTTTTTGATATTTTTCCAAGAATTTCAATGAAAGAGATTAATAAATTATGGGAACAATTTTAGAAACTGCTATGAGAGTCTAAAAATATGTCACTTGGCATCCTTAAAGTATTACTAACCTCCCTCAAATTCTATACCAAGATTGACATGAGGTCCGGGTGTCCGTAGGTTAGGATTGCCCTTGGAGATGAAGAGAAGATGACTATGGTTACTCGATATGACTCTTTTGATTTCTTATCCTGCTGTTTGATTTGACAAGTGCACTTGCTACATTTGGTAGATTGATGAATGATATCTTGTATGACTTTTTTGATAAGTTTTTCTCATTTACCTCGTTGATATTGTTGTATATTCTGAATCCTTAGTGGACCATGTGGTGCATTTGAGAGCCGTGTTTCACGCATTTGAGAGCCGTGTTTCGCAAGTTGAGAGAATACAAGCTCTATATAAAGAAGAAAAGTGTGAGTTTTGTAGGGGGCAGATCACTTTTCTTGGCCATGTGTTGAGCAATAGCCAGATCTTGATGAATCAAAAGAAGACTGAAGCAGTCGTTGACTTGGCAACAGCCTAGAAAGTTTTAGAATTGAGGCCATTCCTTGGTTTAGTAAATTAACATAGGCGCTTTATGAAAGGATACTCGAGGATGATAGCATCTTTGACAGTTATGTTGAAAAAGAATAAATTGTGGTTGTGGGACAAAATTTGCGAGAATGCATCCAGAATGCTGAAAGAAATTGTTGCTTCTACCCTAATGTTAAAGCTTTGGGACTTCACAAAAGCCTTTGAGGTACAGACTGATACATCTGATCGTGCAATTGGGGAAGTGCCAATGCAAAGACATGTACTCGATTGCTCTTGAGAGTAATAAGTTGAAGGAGTGCAAGTAGAGATATAGCATGCACGAGAAAATAATGGTAGCAGTGGTCCATTGCTTGAAAATATGGAAGCATTATTTGTTGGAAACCAAGTTTTTGGAGGTGATAGACAACATTACAAATGCATACTACAAGATGCAGAAGAAATTAACACCAGAGCAAGCTCATTGGCAAGAATTTCTAGCTGAGATTGGTTTTGATTAAGTCCATAAGCTAGGGAGGCAGAATGCAATTGTTGAAGCACTTAGTCGAAAATAGGTAGAGGAGTATGTTGCTGCACTTAGCACTGTTGTAACTAATTTCAAGGACAGAACCAAATGAGATTTCCTGGGTGATCCAGTTTATCAAACCTTGGTCATGCAAGTTCGTGACGGCAATGTTCGAAGGTATTGGTTGGATGATGATTTACTCTACATCAAGGGTGGTTGAGAATATGTCCTAACAGGAGAGGGACTTAGATGATAATTATTGAGAGAGACCCATGATGCTCCTTGGGCATGTCATCCAAGAGTGGAAAGGATGAGGGCCTTATTGTAGCGCAGTTTTTGCTAGCCTAAGATCGAGGAAGATATTGAAACATACATGAAAACGTATCTTGTCTATCAGCAAGACAAGGTTGAGAGGAGGAAGGAGTCAGGCTTGTTGCAACCGTTGACTATCTCTGATCGATTGTGGCAGTCATGCAGTTTTGCTTGCCAAATATGGAGGAAGATATTGAAGCATAAGTGAAAATGTGTCTTGTCTATTAGCAAGACAAGGTTGAGAGGAGGAAGGAACCAGACTTGCTGCAGGCGTTCCTATCTCTGATCAACTGTGGTAATTAGTTTCTATGGACTTTATCTCAAGATTTCCTAAAGTTGATGGTATGGCTTCTGTTCTCGTGATGGTTGACAAGTTTTCGTGTTTATTGGTGTGCCTAAGGCATGCCTTGTTGATGTAGCTGTTGAGTTGTTTTTCAGAAATGTTGTGAAATACTTTGGACTACACGAAGATATTAGTAGGGACAAGGATATGAGATTCACAGGTACGTTTTGGACCATGTTGTTTGGCTTATTTAGTTCAGAAATGAAGTACTCGACTACTTCACATCCTTAGACCTACGGGCAGACAGAGAGGACCAATGCCTTGTTGTAGGAGTACTTGAGCCATTACGCAATGGCTAGTTAGAAGAACTGGCTTGAGTTGTTGGATGTGGCGTAATTTTGTTACAATCTGCACAAATCATCCGCAATGAAGATGAGCCCTTTCGAGTTGGTGAAAGGACAACAACCTTTGACACCACATGAAGTTGTCCTTCATGACGGAATGTGATGAGTGCGGGTTATGCATAGAACAATTAAGTTTATCTACAGTCAAGTTTTACATTTATAAATTTTTAAATATTCCACACGCGATTTTCTGCAAGCATACGAGTTGTGATTGAGTATAGGGGTAGTAGGTGTCGATCCCATAGGGAAGAGTGTCAATTACCAGTGGTTTTCAAACTCCTTTATTAGTTAGACTATCATAAGTGCTAGAAATTAAATCTATACTATAAACAAGTGAAAAAAGTAATAATAGAAAGCTCCTAGAGATATGGAATTCCTCATTACTCTTGCAAATAAAATTACCGGTTAAGTGAATGCTATTATCTTGACTAGTTATGGTGTAATTTTCTAATGTATGTAAAATCTACTCTCATAGTGAATCAACTATACTTATAGCTAAACCGTACCTACTCTCATGTTTATGAAATTAACTAAAATCTTATTTCTTCTATGAAATTACATGAAATAAGTCACTAAATCCACATAGGTGCACCTCTACTCTCATGAGTGAACTCCCTAGATTTATCAGTTTCTTGAACTAGTGTTAAATCCCAATTCTTATTGCAAACTTAACACCTTAAGATTATCACAATTAATGGCCGATTAATCATGATTAGAAAAGTAAAAGTGATAAATAACTGGCTCAAAATAATATCATCAAATAACCAAGTAAATATTACAAACAAGATATTACAAATTTATCCATAACTCTAAACATAAATTTTAGCTAAACATGACAAAAAGATCCAAACTTGTATTATAACTAAACATGAACTTAAATACAAAAGAGAAAGTGATAGGAGAGAAGTCACCCTTGTCACATGAGATCCAACTCTCCATTTTTTCTCCTCAATTCTTCATCCAAATCTAACTACAAATATACGATGGAAAAACTATACTAACTTTACTATACTCATGAACTAAGAAAATACTAGTGAAGGCTACATTTTTGTAGAGTTTCTCTAGCCTTTCAAAGTTATGAAAATGTTCTCCAAAGACCTCTATTTATAGAGAGATTCAAGCCACAAATGAGTTGTTTCTAATTGGCAAATTTGGCTCTTGAAATCTCCAAAGGTTGTTTCTCCAAGTTTCCACACTCTTCTTGATCAGATATAGCCGAAATTATTAGCTGGAATTGAGCTACAAAAGTTGTGTAAAAGCAAGACAAGTTGATGAATAAGTCGTAGAAAACAGAGGAGAATACGCGACCCCATGAATACGTGACTTGATGCCACGTATTCATAGCTCACATTTTCACTTCTATGACTTTAGCACCAATTCAACTGATATTTTCTCACTGTTGGATACTGAACTAGTTCTTTCACAAAACATGAAAGTTGTAACCCTTGAAGTACCATCTAATTTGGAGTTCTGTAGACTAAAAAAATGGTCAAAATACCCTTGATTGGTCAAAACTCTATTTCAGCTTTTGACAACAAACATGATTGACTGTATTTTGACTTTTTGACAAGTCAAACTCATGAAATGGATTTCAATGTCTTCATAAAAAATGTAGAGCTATTTGTTAGCTTCAAAACAACAAAAGCATTACCTCAATCTGATCCTTGTAACTCAAGATATAACCCAAATACCACAGCGTATCAAAGCTGGAAAACTCCCTTTCTTTACTATTGATTGCATTTTCATCTCTTGCACTTCATATTATCTTTAAATCCATTCAAATCATAAAAAATCATCCAATTATCTCCTCAATTCACTCCATTTGATGATTGAATTATTAAACTTATAAAAAAATATGAAGTTTTCACCATTAAAATCCATAGAAATGTAATTTTTGACCCTTAAACCACAAAATGCATAACTTCACTAGAAACTTTGTTCATTAGCTATGAAAATGGATAAAACACGCCAAAACTAAATAATAAAACACATTGAAAACACACAAAATACAAACTTATCAGAATTCATTGTCCCACAACACACAAATTTGCTCGTGCCAAGCAGGAACAAGTAGATGAGGCAAGAGATAGTTTGTCACTAGCACAATAGTGAATAAAAAAGTATGTTGACCAACATGGATATGATGTAGAGTTCCAAGTGGAGAATTAAGTGATGCTGAAATTGACTCCCTAAATTTGGAAGAAAGTAAGTAGCAAGATAGTTTATCGTGGGTTGATTGCTAAGTACGATAGGCCATTTGAAGTGATAATAAAGGTGGATCGTGTGGCCTATCGTCTAAAGCTATCAAATAAACTAAAGATCTACCCAACCTCCCGTGTGAGCTTCTTAAATCGTTACAATCAAGATGATATTGATAAGGGAAGGAGGCAAGCAAAGCGTGCTCCACTAGTGATTCGTAAGCAATTTGACAAGGGCGTGCTGACAGTGTTTGATCATAGATCGATGGGGCAAAGAAAAAAGAATAGAATGACAGATTATCTGATCCATTATAAGGGTGAAACTACACTAAACGCCGCTTGGGAACGTGATGTGACTTTGTCTTGATTTGAAGACAAGATTGCTGAGTATCCAAAGAACCTAAGGAAGTGGACCAAGTTGAAAAGGGCATCAACCTCTTTAGATCGGGGTGGTTTGTCAGCCCCTTAGTGCACAAACCAGACAAGGACACGCAACCATGGCATATTCAGCTGGTCCTGGTCAAGAAGGAAAGCCGAAATAGAAGACTATTACAAGTTAGTCATGGTTTGTCAGCCCCTTAGTTTTCTCTTTTTTCTTTTTTTTTTAATAATAAGGAATAACTATAACAACTTAGTCATGGCCAAGGATATGGGGTCGGAGGCTGTGGTCTAACTAAGATTTGTGGGTTATTAGGTGTCTTTCTAGTGGGTTGGAACCTTGGGTCCAATCCGTTTAAGTGTGAAAATGGAACTAGACGCAGAACATTGCAATTAGAGGGAAGCCATACACGGCAACCTGTGATATGAACATTGGAGGCAGTTTCTTCGGTTGTTGACTGTTTCTGGATAGGTGGGCAGTTACCTGCTAAATTAGATAAGTCTTATTTGGTTTCCAAAATTCTTATACATTCCAATCAAACCAATGGTTGGGTCCAGTCAATCTTAAAAGTAGCTATAAATATGTTGGTCAGGAGACTAAGGAAGAAGAAAGAACCCCCTTAGAGTTGTTCTGCACACCAAGTATTTTTAGAAATATTGGTTATATACTTATTGAAATGCAAGGTTGGCTTGTTCTGCATGCCACGTATTCGTAAAAATATTCCTTATATACTTAGTGAATTGCAAGGTTAGCCTTTTGACTGTAAAGTGTGTGCATTGTCCTTTCATTTTTGCCTAAGGTTGTGTTTGAATTGCATTTTCTATGATTTTTCATGGAAAAATTACTGTAGCGATTTGGTGTATGTGAGGAAAAAGGTAATAGGAAAATGTAATCACGGAAAACAACATAATTTTTCGACAGAAACTAACAATCCAAACAGGGCCTAAGCGTTCTACTATGAATACTTGTGTGTAAGTGCATCCCGAGAAAGCAGACTAGTGAGTGGCTTACTAGTACAATTACTTGTGTATTTTACTTATGTAGGTGAGACATCTCGTAACACCTATCCATACGCCACAATAATGAACGCATAATTTATACACATATATCATAGAGTACTCTTTTTTCCATGTAACAAGTTTTGACTTTTGCAAAATATGTACCTTATTCTTGTACTAATTAGTAATTAAGACCATGTGCCAGATCAGTAATCTAAGCCATACGCCACAATAATGAACGCATAATTTATACACATATATCATAGAGTACTCTTTTTTCCATGTAACAAGTTTTGACTTTTGCAAAATATGTACCTTATTCTTGTACTAATTAGTAATTAAGACCATGTGCCAGATCAGTAATCTAAGGACGGCATCTCTTGCTTCTAAAACAAAAGAAGGAAGGCATCTCCTGTTCCAATTTCTTGCGCATATTCCTTCATATTTCTTCACTTCACAAGAATTCCTACCAGTAACGATAATATATACAGAACCAAAACCTGGAATAAGGGAGCAAGTCAAACAATGGATCATCAAGATGAACTTGTTCCCCACATACTAATCTTCCCTTTACCCATTCAAAGTCCAGTGAATAGTATGCTGAAGCTAGCTGAACTTTTGTGCCTTGCTGGGCATCACGTAACATTCCTCAACACAAAGCACACCCACAATCGTCTCCTGCGTTGCACCAATATTCAGTCCCGTTTAGATCAATATCAAGGGAGATTCCACCTGGAAAACGTCGATGATGGCCTTCCGGATGAAGATCCTCGTACTGTTGAACAGTTTACAGAGATTCTCGATTCTTTGCAGAGTGTGGCCGAGCCTTTCTTAAGGGAGGTACTGTGCGGTGAACGTTTTAGTTGTAACAGTAGTAAAGGGCCTCCAGTTACATGCATCATAGCTGATGGATTGTACTACTATGTTCTTGATGTTGCTGAGGAGATGGGAATCCCACTCATTTTTTTCGAGACTATCAGCCCTTGTTGTCTGTGGGTTTACATGTGCATTCCCAAACTCATTGAAGCTGGTGAACTCCCCTTCAAAGGTAATTATCAATTCACCTCCTCAATTTCGTGTTTCATGGCGCTTAATTCTCAAACATCTGCCTCCTTCCCTTGCCAACCCCATCACAGAAAATTTTGTGCTAGATTGTGTGCATAATTAGTAGAGCCAATTCGATCAAAAACTTTTTGCGTGACTAAGGTGGTGTTGTACATTTTATTATTTAGAAGAACCTTTTCATGATGATAAGTTGATAACATCTCAACTCTTCTCTTCTCCTGTTTACTTTTCTGTTCATGCACTCAAAAATTTCGTTTATCTCGAATTTGTTAATGAAGTTGACTTTGGGATGAGGGCAATTGCACATGGTATTGTTACTATTCTATTAGGTGGAAAGAGAAAATCTATAAAGCGAAAAAAAACGGGAGAATAGGAATTTTGTATTTTGCAAAAGAAATAACCATTACTGACTGTCTCCAATGAATTTTGTATTTTTCAAAAGAAATAAGCGTAAGATATTTGGCAAATTATAATTATCAAAGTCCTTTCTAGAGTAACAGGAGTACATATTGACCGTTATAGAATCTTGAGAAAAACCGAACCTTTTTTCTTTTGAAGATTCTTGGGAAAAGAGCAGGCAAAGAATTGACCATTGGTTGTTTAGTATATAAAATACTTGTGTGTGTGTATAGTATCAAAATTCTGCAAAGGAAATTTTCAATTGAAAGAACTTCATCCAGAAGACTTTCACACTATCTTAATTTAAAGTAAGACACTCAATTCAAGATAAAGAAAATCCTGGCTCTAGTTTGAACACGCATTTAAACCCAAACAACAAATAAATAACTCATTCTTTTTTATTTGTTATGTATATTCCTAGTTGAATTATCCATTAATTGTGCATTACTATTCTGAAGTGAGTCACATGGATATTTCCTGAACCTGCAAGATTGAGCCAAACCTAAAAGGTCCATTATGATTTTTGATGAAGTTATACATGAGATTCTAAGCCAAGAAATTTTATCCAAACAAAACATAATTTATACGTTATTACTAAATGAATGATGCACGAATTTGGCCGCCAAGATGAACCCACCAAATGCAGATTAAATTTGTTTGAACCAAGTTAAATACATCCAGGCAGTGATACTTATTTAGACGAAGATTAAAGCTCTAATCCTGAGTTCATGTAGCAGAAAGAAAAAATCATTCAAAATGTTTCTCATATTTTGTCAAATGAGTGTTTTCCTTTTCACTTTTAAAATGATAACTTTATATCTCTTATAAAATATTTAAGTCATTAAAATTTGGCTCCAAATGAATTTTTTCATCCTTCATTTTTAAAATGATAATTTTACGTTTCTTACAAAATCAATTTAGTAAAATTTGACTCCAAACTAAAATTTTGATCACTTTTATGTTGAATCTATCACGTGACTTATACATGGTCATTTTTTTGGAGGCAAAAAGGTTTAATACCATTTGCAATTAAACAAATAACTTGATTCATATTCATTTTTGCCCTAAAACAATAGGCTCTTACCTGAATCATATTCATTTTTCCTAAAAAAGTGGGATCTGATATTTTTGTACATAAAAAATAATTGCATGTGAGTTACGTAGTGACTTTAGAATAAAATGTGGTCAAAAACTTATGTTGGGATCAAATTTTATTAATTTGAATTTGTAAATGACATAAATTTATTATTTAATAGTGTATGCTGAAAAAATTTATTTAGCGAATTGTAAGTGACACTTTGAATGATTTTTCTAGTATAAATTTTAAATTATCAGGTGAGTTTGTAACAAGTAGGAGTTTCTAAAGATAAGAGTTTGATATATAAATTAAATTTGAGATAGCCCTGTATTGACAGTCGACAAAGACCAGCACTTGCGCATTTGTTTATCCTATTGCATCAGGTAATGACTTGGACGCAGAAGTAAGAAGCATACCGGGCATGGAAGGATTGTTAAGGTGTCGCGATCTTCCGGACTTCTGCCGGCGTGATTGGACGGCTGACCGTAATGCCCAACTGGTGATGGCAGAAATTCGAAACATTCCACGTGCGGCTGGGCTTATACTGAATACGTTTGAAGCCCTCGAAGGGCCCTTTCTTTCCCATATACATTCCCAAGCTCGTAATTTGTATGCCATTGGGCCATTACAACTTCATCTGAAGACGAAACTTGCAGCTCAATCCAGAGAACTACCTGCAGCTGTATCAAACAGCTTCTGGGTAGAAGATACCAGTTGTCTATGCTGGCTGGACTCCCAACCATTGAAGTCTGTAATTTATATAAGCTTCGGAAGCCTCAAAAACATAACGAAGGATGAGTTTTTAGAATTTTGGCATGGAATAATGAACAGTGGACAGAGGTTTCTTTGGGTCATCAGGCCGGGCTCTATCAAGGGACAGAAGTTGGAGCAGCATGATGACTTCTTGAAGGAACTGAACAGAGGTACAAAGAAAAGGGCCTGATTTTGAGTTGGGTTCCACAAGAAGAGGTGATAGGCCACTCAGCAATTGGTGGATTTCTAACTCACAGTGGATGGAACTCAACACTGGAAAGCATAATTGCTGGAGTTCCAATGATCTGTTGGCCATGCTATGTGGATCAGCAAGTGACTTCTAGGTTTGTGAGTGAAACTTGGACGCTCGGATTGGACATGAAAGATACTTGTAACAGATCCATCATTGAGAAAATGGTTAGGGATATAATTGAACGAAGATGTGATTTTGATCAATCGGCAGACAAGTTGTCAAAGTTGGCCAGACAAAGTGTTGCGGCGGGTGGATCATCTCACATTGATTTGGACCGTCTCATTGGAGACATCAAAAAGTTGAGTCTCGAAGGAGATTACAAATGCAAAGTTTTTCATTCTTAATTGTGTTGGTTATGGGTCCCCAATTTGCATTGCTAACTAAAGGGGGTTGGATCTAACTGTGAGGGTTAATTGTATTGGAACTTGGTTTTTTTTTTTTTTTGCCTTTTTCTGGTACTTTCATCGGTAAGTCTCCATTCAGTGAACTTTTATTTGTAGTTGGTACTATGAGTTGACTCAATTAGTTAGAATAGTTCCATCCTCACAAAATGTCATGTTACTTCCTCACAAAAGGTCATGTGTTTGAATCTACTGTCGATGTGAGAATTGTATTAGTGGACAATTTGTTAGAACCCTTATAAGCAACCTTTGGTTCTGAGGGTACGTTCTGACCCATGGTGGTGATTAGAAATCGAATCTACTCGAACTTTTATTTATCAAAGAAAGGTAAAATACAAAAAAGTTCCAAATTGTTAAAACTAATGGAGGCAGACAAAATGACACAATTGCTCTAATATATATATATATATATATATGTATGTATGTATGTATGTATGTATGTATGTATGTAGGTATGTATATATGTATGTAAGCAAAAACAGACCTTCTAACAACCATCTTGATTAAGCAGACTTACGGAAAAACTCTCTATTATTAAACTAACCAACAGAAAAGTCCCTTATGGATACCTATTGCTGCCACCACAGCTGTCCACCTTCTACCATCACCCTTCCTTCCATCACAGTCCCCCTTCCTCTCATTTTTCCTCCTCTTCCTTGCCCCTCCCTCTTTCTCCTCCTTTCCCTCTCTTTCACCCTTTCCCTTGCTTTGTAGCCCTTTTTCTGCACTTCCTCACCTCCCTCCTATGACTAGATTTGTCGTAGAAGAGAGGGGGAAGGGGGCGAGAAAGGGGTGATCGGGAGAGAGGGTGTAGGGAAGTGACAGTGAGAGGAGCAAAGAGAGTAAGGCATATGGGAGAGGGAAAGCAAAGGGAGATGAGAGAGAAGAAGAAGAGGGAGGGGGTGGTGATGGAAGGGAGAGTGGTGATCGTAGGTGGAGAGTGGTGATAGCAAGATGTGGCGGGTGATGGCGAAGAAAGAGATGAGGGTGTTATTTTATTTTTATTTGTTTATTTTTGGATAGAAATAAGGTGAGTTGTATTTGAGAGTTTTTATTTATTATTTGGTGTATAGAAATATGGTGAATTGTATTTGGGAGTTTTAGGTTGTTTTTGAGAATTTTATGAGCTCTAAAGGGTATAATATGTATATTAGCTAAAAAATTGTGATTTAAAAAATTATTTTTCAGGTCAAGACTTGCAATACAGTTGAGTTTATCTCAAATTCATTATTTAAATGATTTTCATCGAATTTTCACATTAGTTCAAACCAAAAGTATTCGATTGTAAGATTTGAAACTATAAAGGAACTTTTTTGTAGGTCTATTTAACCATAAGGGGCTTTTCTACATTGTGCCCTTTTATTTAACTCTAAGGGTATAATAGGCATATGAAATTTTGTTTGTTTCCAGTACAAATATTTGCAAAAGAGGTGCGTGTATCTCAAACCCGTCAATTTAGTTGATTTTCATCATTATCTAAAATTAGTTCAAGCCACGAGATACCAGAGTGTATGCTTTAAAACTATAGGGGACCTCTTATAGATTCTCTTAACCATAGGAGGTTTTTGTATATTTTACCAAAAAAAAAGAAAGCATCATTGAACTTTTTATTTGAGCTTAGTTCTTAAGCCTTATTTTGGATTATAGTTTTCTAATAGAAAATTTTTATGTTTTTCATGAATATATCTCTCAATCGCCATTTTTAGCTCATATACATCAAATTAGTATAATATATTTTTATACAAAAACTTCAAAAAGTGGCAGTTCAATGTGACCTACCATCATCCATGCCTTTTTTTTTCCTTATCTGTTTGTAAAATTTTTGGATGTTGATAGTATAATATGGTAGCTGCAATTTGAAGTTACGTTGATAAGTGACTATTTTATGCTATATTTGGATGATATTTTATATTACTTTTAGTTACTTTTCCAATATTATAAGAAGAAAATGGTCTATTTTGATTAGAATTAGTTCTAAATGATGGTTGATAGGGTGCATAATTGATATTAAATTTGTGTATATTTTACACTTGATTTTAGCCAAATATTATTTTAATTGATCGATTCTACTTATATTTGGATAATGGTGTTAATTGTAGGAAAGTGAAACAAAAAATGGTTACAAGGGCAATTTCTCAAAAGATTATGAACCAGTTTGACATGGGTCCGGTGAAGATATGCTGTCAAGTCCAAAGACATAGGATTCCAAACGACAAAGAAAGTTTTCTATTCGAAACCAACTTCTAATTGGGCAATTAGCTAAGATCGGCAGAGTTCGATCCTTATTAGTATCGATATTTAGTTAGGAAAGTATTATGTACTTTTCCCAGAGTGAGTAGGACTCAATTTCTTTGGAAGAGATTTATAAGTAGCAATAAAAAAGTGAGAAAAGCCGTCTTTGGTCCAGATATATTTATCTCTTGGTTTTAGCCAAGGAACAACGAAGAGCTTTTCTCTTCGTCTTTTCTTTTCTTTTGCTTTTCTTTTGCTTTCTTATCATTGAATATTCATGCCAACTTTTGTCAATAAAATTGTTTGGATTATTCCTAGTGATGAGTGGCTAAATTTCCTTTTCTAATCAAAGGTTAATGTGAGGCGCCGAAATTTTACTTGTCTTTATAGCTCTTATTTGAACTTACATGCCTTAAATTCTTGGTTGTTTTAATGGTTGAATCATGATTTTTTTCTATTATATTATTCAACTTGGTGGATGCTTAATTAGGTGCACGTTAAGTTTCATAGTGCACGGTACTAGTGTAACGGACAAGTGAGATATGTACGATAAATTTGACGGATTTCTTGGTTAAGAATTATGCTAGATGTCTCTTTATATGATAAAGAAAAAGGATTAAGTATATTTCATGAAAACCTTAGTAGCTTGATGGGAAAATTTATGGTGAGTTTGATATATGTTTCTATGTGGAAATATTAGTCATTTTATGGTGATTTTGGCAAGATTTTTGTTTAAGATACTTTGTTAAACCTTAATCTTCACATGTATGTTGAATTTGAATCAAGGTAGTCAAATTTTGTTTAGAAAAGTTTCATTTTCTCAAGTTGTTAGAAAATCTAGAAATTGTCGCAGGAGACTCTGCGCAGTTTTGGGAAATTGGCTATAACTTCGTATAAGAAAGTCGGAGTTGAGTTCCATTTGTTGTGTTTGAAACTAGACTCATAGGGCTTCCTACGATATAAAATTCAGAGTTTGATTCAATTTTTATAAATTCCAGAAAATCGGCAAAATTGACTGAAAATTCTGCCCTGCACAAATAAAAACTGGAATGTTATAGTAGTTTATGGCTCAATTTGGACCAACTTATGAATTGAATCTCTTTAAGGTGTCTTCCAAAGATTATTAGTGTTTCAACTCTAGTTTTTAATAGGCTAAGTTGTATGAATTTTTGACATTTATAACTCAAGTTATGATTTTTCTAAAGGAATGGCATAAGTTAGTGTTTTTGTACATTTGGGTAGTGTGTCACTTGGTGAGGTGTGCGTACCAAATTTGATGGATAAGAGGGAGGGATTAAGCAAGAGGAAATATATGATCAGAAGTGCTAAAATTAAGTTAGTGAATCATAAGTTAAAACAAAAGTACAAGAGAGTTAAGATAGTAGGTTTGAATCGACATGCGTCGTTTGTTACCGGTTGAGTACACTACTTGACCAATACTTTCTTTCCTTGATCTCCTTGTTTTTATTTCATTTAATCTTCCCTAATTTAACCCTAAATCTAGCTGAAAGTTTTGACCAAAAACAAGAGGAAAAGAAACAAAAACAAGAAGAAAATTGGTGGCTTGCCAAGTGTTGGCCATCAATGCAACCTTTGACCAAGAAGTTTTCTTCCATACTTATCTTTCCTAGCACAAAATTTCCTTCATTTCTTTCTTGTCTTGGCTGTGAGTTTGGAGAGGAAAAGAGAGAAGAAAAACCACCAACTTCATCTTGATTCTTGCCTTGTTTAAGTTGGAATCACAAAACTAAACCGAACAAACTAGCACCAAGGGAGCAAGGAAGCTTGTAGTGGAGAGTTTTTTTGGAGAGAAAGTCTTGGTTCTTCACTTTCTTCAAGAGTTGAAGGTATAAGTTGAACAACTTCTCTTCTCTTTCTTATTTTTTGCAATTTATGGTGAAGATAACTCGAAATTTGGAATATTATGGATGATAACCTAGCTTTGGTGAAGATTGGTGAAATTTCAGCCTAAGGTTTATGATTTTCAGCTTTGGTTTATGTTGTTCCACGATATATTGGTATTGAGTTTGGTTATGGACTTGTGTGATGATTGGTAGTTTATTATGACATTTTAGTTTCTAATAGAAAATTCCAGCTTTAGTTCCACAATTTCAGCTTTAATGGGGAATTTTCCAGCTTTGATATTGTGATGTATATAGGTTAGAAATGAGCTTTAATTGGATGGTTTTATGGCTAGTATGAGAACCGAATTCATCTTATTACTTGTGGCATCGATTTGGGCTGATTTGAGATAAAAATGTAGCCTTGAAAATGGCTGGAAAATTGGGGAAAGACAAAGGAAATGCTGTCCCTTTTTTTTCTTGAAATCCAAGCGAGTGGAAACGGAACTTGAGCGGTGATTCTTGGTTGCTTTGAACTTAGATTGCTTAGGGTGCTGTCCCTTTGTTTTTCTTGAAATCCAAGCGAGTGGAAACGGAACTTGAGCGGTGATTCTTGGTTGATTTGAACTTAGATTGCTTAAGGTATTTGAGTTCCCCTTAGTAGGGATATATAAGCTGAAATTTTTGTTAAAACCTAAATATTTTATAAGGAGGAAGTAGCGACCACTTTGAACGTGATTTTCTAGTTTCTTTCGCCAAGTTGCGAACTTAAAATGTTTAAATTGTTTCTTTATCGAAACCAAAAGAGTGAGCACGAATTTTCTAGGGTTTAATTAGTATTATGAGTACTACTTAAATGAGTTCTATTTACTTGATTTTCGTTAAACGAAACTCCTATATTTTGAAACCCTAATTGATTGCAAGTTGTTATACGATATTTTATCACAGATTTTGACTCTAGCCAGGGAGTTGAACCTAAGCTTGGTTTTGAAAAGCAATAAATCATTGGCGAGTGTTTCCAAGTGCATGATTGAACTTGATACTTGAATGAAATGCTTTGCTAATGCGATTGGATAGTACTTGACTTGTTTGGTCGGGTAAGGGTATACTTTATTGCACTTACTCTAATGTGACTTATTACTGTGCACTAGTTACTATTGGTTTGATATATATGTGTATGACTTGAATACTGTCTGGAATTTCAAAAATCTTGTAGTTAGTTAATCGAGTCGAACCAGCAACGGGCTGATCGATAAGATAACAAACCCTGGGTCTACTGCTTTGTCGAGTGAAGTGTTATCTTCTCGACTAATTGGTGTGCTCGAGTATTACCACCACTGTTTATATTGGAGTTCGGGTTCGGTAGAGGGATTGGATGGTGGATGGAGATTAGAGTTAAGTGGTGCACTACTAGATTGGTTACACTACTTGAAAGTTGACGGAGTGTCAACTACTTCATGGCAAGCTATGGGCAAGTTAGCTCAAAAGAGCGATTGTATTCTTTTACCTGGAAATATTGGATATCTAATGATTTACTATCTAAAAATGTTATTGCTCACCTTTATGAATTTTTTCTCGCTACTTTGATATTTCAAGTTTTTATAATGGACAACTTGCTACTTGGGTTTGCATGATGTTTTGGAATCTCATTGAGATTTGACTCACCCTATTAGTCTTTGTTTTCCTTACAGGGGATGCAAGTATAGGCGGGAGGCTGATACAGGTTGATTTCGTCTAGTTTTTTACTTTTGTGATTGTACTCGCACTAGTGCTCAATTAGGGTTGGAAGTTATCTAGAACTTGAATTTTTTGTTATATTTGGGAATGTACGAACGTTTGAGATAGAAATAAGTATATATGTACAATCTAAATTTGGAAACTATTGTTTCATTTACTTTTGAAACTATAATTTGTTTTCTTGAAAATGAGAGTGAGTCCTGGCAAGAGTTGGGTAGGCTGTCTGCTGAACTCTAGCGTACACCCTAGGGAGAGGTGGGGTCGTCACAATCAACTTGAAGATGCGGCCTCAAACATCTCTGAGATCAAACTATTTTATTTATTTCTTTTATTCATTAGTATTCATACGTTTTCTGGTTTAACTTCTTATGATTGTTGTGTTCCGTAATTGTTTGATCGATTAATACTAAGCGACTAGCGTGATTGGTTTCATTTAGGGAAATGTATGATTTAATTTAAACAAACCCTCGTAGCATGTTTGTTGATTAGGGTTGGATTTTTCTAATTCTTAATGCAATTGAGGAATTAAATTCTACGATCGTACTTTGGGTTGTTTCTTGATTAGGGGAACAGTTAACAGTCGTATCTTAGCTATCAACAAAATAAGGAAAAGTTGGCTGTCAGAGTTTGCTGATGGCTATAACTTATCTATTAGTAAGTAATTGAATTATCTTTGCATCGATGATCAATTGAATAGACCGTGTCTGAAAAGTTGCACCTTTGACAAAAGTCGTATCTATTGTTGATTAATTCATGTTTATTTTCGTGAGTTGCTTTTATTTAGTTAATTAGTTATTTTTATATTTTTATAAAAGTCCCCCATACTCTGAATTTTAAAAGAAATGAATTATCTCCAGTCCCTGTGAATTCGACCCTGCTCACTGTTATATACAAAAATTGTATTTTTTTTGAATAGGTATTTATTATTGTACAGACTTGACACCTATCATTTTTTGGTGCTGTTGTCGGGGACTGGTGTCTAATTAATTTGTTTCTTTTGGAATTCATTTTATTTTATTTTTATTTTTTCTCTTTTTTTTACTAGTTTATAACTGCTAACATTCCATATTTTTATAATAGATTGGATTTTATTCCTAAAATGGGTAATGTTCGTGTTTTGTCTAATGATCAATTGGCCATTGCAACTTGTGAAACTTATTTTGCTTTAGATCATTCGGTCGACATGTGTCCAGCATTTCAAAATGACTTGAGTGCCTCAATCAATACTTTTGGAGATTTTTCAGTCATATCTCAAATATGATATGACTCTTATTCAAACAGGTACGATCAAGAATGGTAGGACAATTCCAACTTTAATTATGCGACAGAGTCAATCGATTTTTAACATCAATATCAATAGCAAGAGTCTCAAGAACCATCATCCATGTTAGGTATGTTTCTTGAAAAAATGACGAAATTATTAATTGCTAAAACATATCAATTTAAATAGGAGGCACAAATGAGAAATGGAGAGATGAAGGAAGGAATGTGTCAAGAACAATCATTTACATCAGATATGTCTCTTGAAGAAATGATATATCATTTTCAATAGGAGACACAAATGAGAATTAGAGGGATGGAAGATGGAATGTGTAAATTGGCATCAATAATGAGCCAATTCATCTCTCTAATTTGTGAAGAATTGGCCTCACAGGCCATCATCAACCTTAAGACAGATAAAAGTGCAATTATCTTGATAAGTGACATGGAATTGCAAGAGTCTTGAGAAGAAGGACCTAAAGAGGTAGTTGAAAAGGAAGTTGAAGTGCAAGAAATGATACCTCAAAATCAAATCACTCAAGTGAATGAATCCAGTGAACAATCTCCATATATGGTGACATCCTCTCCATTCCCTAGCCAACATTCTCCTAACTCTTATTCTATAATTTCTGTTAGTGAAATTGATTTTATTATATCAGAAGATTTTGAGTTTCATGACAGGAATAAATTAGGAGTTGCTATGGCCAAATATTTTGAACCACTAAGTGCTCGTGATGGAGGAGTTAGTTAAGAATTAAGGTCATTACTTATTTGTTTGACACCAACTACTAGTCCATGGAAGACCGTAATTCATGTGCTCAAGGATTACTCTATTTACAAGAGTTACCAGGGTTATATAGAGGACGAAACATTGAAACAAGTTTCAAGATTTTATCCTCCATGAATAAGCATAGCAACGTTGAACCAAAAACGTTAAAGAAAGGCACTTATTGGGAAGCAATCCAATTCAATTTTTAGTTCATTTTTATTATTAGTTTCATTTTATTTATCTTAGATTTTCGAATTTGGTGTGTTTAATTTTCATTTTTGATGTTTCGATGGTCAGAAGATTTCATCCCGACAAGACGTGCCCGTGCCTTGAGGGCACATGGTAATGCGCTAATAATTCGCTCCACTATCAGAAGCGTTTACACCAATATACTGTGCCCACGCCTACTTGCTTGGAGAGCTCATGTTTTGAATTTGAAGGCCGACAAGGCAACATGATGTGCCCGTGCCTAGAGGGCACGCTGTAACTCGTAATTAGTCAATTTCATCATCAGAAGAGTTTCAACGAACAAGACGTGTCCACGTCTTGTTGCAATGAGGAGGAAGTAAAAAAAAAAGAGACAAAAAGATTTTTTTCTTTCTTTCTTTCTTTCCTTTTCTTTTTCCTTGTCTCTTTCCTTTCTTTCTCTCTTCCTTTTTTCCTCTCTTCTTTTTTTTTACATCTTTCTTCCCTTTCCATTTTCTATGCCATAGCAGTCCGTCTTTCTTCACCATCGACTATTGCGTCCCAAGAAAGGTCACCATTGCTATTGGACCAATTTAACCCCGTCCAATTTGCTTCATCGTCGGCAATCGTAGCCCCTAAAATTTGTCGGCCGAATTGGTGCACCACTAAAAGAGATTTCTCACTTGTATGGACAAGTCCATCAAATGGATGGTCGGTAGGCCAATGTCAAGCTTCACATGTCTTCTGTCTGTCCCCTTTAGCTGTGCCACAGCCCCATCCTTGATGATCAGGGAAGTTTCGTTGCTCCCTTCCTCTACTTTTGTTTTTTTTTTATTTCTTACATTGGGGACAATATAAGATTTAGGTGTTGGGGGGTAGCATATGATAGTATATTGACAAAGTGCAAGTGTAAGCATTTTTGTTCGACTTTGTCGAATTTTATCCAATTTTTGCCACTTCTTGCATATTTTTATGGTTATTCCTGATTGACAATGGCTAGGTATTTCAAAATTTTCTATTGCTAAGGTTTTATTTGTTAATGTATCAAGTATGATATAGTTAAATCTAAGCGTGTCTCTTTGGTGAATATTTGAGATTTTGAGACTTTTATAATTTTTGATTAACTAATCTAGGCATTGTAAATATTTGTTTGTCATTTTTCATGTAAATTGGTTCAACAATTAATATTAGTTTTTTATGTTTGGGAGATGAAGCGGGTTTGTGATCTTTAATTTTATTTTGTTGCTAATCTATGAATCATATTTGGCTATACTCTGCTGGTTATTATTGCCAAGTAACCGGAGGTCTTCACCAAAAGTGTCAACTTTTGAATCAAAAGGTGACGATAACTATAAGTATGTGGTCCTTTAGCGATGGAAGTTGAGTAACCAGATTCCTTCATTTGAGAGATGTTGGAGTTCACATCAAAAGACTTGAATGGCTAAGGGCTAAGCTTTCTCCCAAAAAAAAAGTGCTCAAGTATTGGGATACTTTAGAAAAAAGTTGTGCTAATAGTGAAAAATGAAAAAGTGTATATGAAAGTAAGAGTGTGTGAATGGTAATATTAGCCTGCTGATCCATGAGTTTAATGTTGAGATTTTGCTTAATAGTTAAACTGTTTGCAAACGAATGTTGGTTGAATATTTTATATCCTTAGATTAGTTAGCCCGAAATTGGAAGAGTTCTTGGTTTTAAAAACTAACCAGAGAGATATTTCTTAAAACTTAACCACTAATGCTTGACATGTGTTTTAAATGTATCTTGACAATAGATGATTTGAATGATAGCCAGTTTTTGAACTTGATTATTTCATTTGTTGTTTCTCATGCTTGAAGACAAACATGATCTAGATGTGAGGGGAGTTGATAGGATGCATAATTGATATTAAATTTGTGTATATTTTTCCCTTTGATTGGTTTTAAATATGAGTACAAGTTTAATTCCGAATTACACCCGTTTTATTGCAAGCATATAGGTCAAATTAGTAGTTTAGGGCTTCTATCTCAAGACGATCCCATAGGAAGCAACTTTGCAAGTACAAGATCTTATTTACTCTATTATTTAGACTAATAATCAACTTAAGTAAGAGAAATTGTAATTACTACTATCTAACTAGTTTTAACCAGATATTTGCAAGGTAACAATGGAGAAAATTCACTAAATATTTGAGTTTAGGGATGTAGATTCCACTTATGGTATAAAAGATACAAATAAATAAATTTACCTCTTATTACAACTCTGGTTTAACTAGGGATTTATTTTCAATATTACCAAATCTCATTCTCGTGATAAAATGGCCTAAACTAGACTAGTTTTTCCTATTCTCATGGTGAATAACTAGATCTACTTTTGTTTTCTTCATGAAATGCAAGTTTAATCCGTCTAAGTGTATCTCTATTCTCATGAGTATACTACTCAACCTTTATTTATGTTGTTCCATCATTATTACCAACTTTCATTGAATAAAAACAACTATAAGCTTGCTATTGGAGATCAAGAAATAACAAGTGATAAGCATGCATAAATAAACAAGTTAATACAAGGTATAACAAGTGTAAATCATATTCATTTCATATCATGTAGCTATAAGTTTCATCTACTCCCTAGATCTAGAAATTTAGCTACTCATATAATATGTGACAAGAAAGAATATTGCTTCATTGCATGAACACATATTGAAACACAAGTAAAAGATAGATAAAGAAAGCTTAGCCAAGATTAGTGAAGAAGCTCCTAATAATCTTCTATTTCTTCAACAAAATGAGTTGTACAATGAAGTTTCCAATTGTTCTTACAAATGTTCTAGTTAGAGAGAACAAGACAAGACTAATAGCTATACTCTAATGCTAAAATCTGATGAGAACTACTTCTAATATCATATTCTTCTTTTTCTAATGATTCTTACATCAAAAAGTGGTTTTTCAGATAAGACATAAAGCTTCTTTTTTTTTCTTCCAAAAAGTCCCTTGAACATGTGCAGGTGAAATTCTTGTCTAGAGTAGAGCTAGAAAGTGGTGTGAAAACAGAGCAAGTTGCAGAAATCAGGCTAGAATACGTGACCTTGGACTATGTGACTTAATTTCACTTCTGTGAATTTGACATCATTTCAACTGTTATTTTCTCAATGATAGAGGCCGAACTAACTCTTATGCACAAAATTATGAAAGTTATAGCTCTTTAAGTTAGCTTTCCAATGCTTTAAAAGTCATCTAATTTGGAGCTCTGTGGACTAAGAAATGACCAAAATACCCTCTACTAGTCAGAGCTCTGTTTCAGCTTTTGACCATGCACATGCACTTCTGTATTTTGACTTTTTGATAAGGAAATGACTGAACTGAATTTTGATGTCCCATATCAAATATAGATCTATCTCTTAGCTTCAAAATGGTATAAGAATCACCTCAATCTGATGCGTGTAGCTTGAGATATAGCCGAAATATAATGAGATATCAAAGCTGAAAAAACTTTTCTTCTTTTGTTCTTGATTGCAATTCCTCTCTTACACTTCATATTTTCTTTTTATCACTTCAAAACCATCATCAGTCATCCAATTATCTTCTCAATTCATTCCATTTGATGATTGAATTGTTAAATCTACAAAAACATGAAATTTTCGCTATTAAAATCCATAAAAATGCAATTTTTACCACTTAAACCACAAAATGTATATTTTTACTAAAATCCTAGTTAATTAGTTATAAAAATAAATAAAACACATCAAAACTAACTAATAAAACACAATAAAAACACGTAAAATATATACTTATCAAACTCCCCCACACTTGGACCATTAATTGTCTTTGAGCAATTAGAAATACAAACCAACAATGATCCAAAGTTTTGAAAATAAACATATATGCACAAGTCAACTTCATTTCCTCAAGAACAAGGTAAAAACCATTATGCAATTGTTCAATTAAGTTCAAGTATTCATAATATCAAGTAAATAAGAGTCAATTATACTACAATTATAACTAGTTCAAATCAATTTCTCATCCTTATCCAATTTCACAAGCAAGTTATATGGTCAATAAAATGCTTCCTAAACCCATGATCATTTTCTTATTCATATTTAAAGAGGGATTTGTTCATATATCATAGCTAAATATTACTCAAGTTGTGAAAGTGCCTTTTGACGTGAAGATTGGCATTTTTAGATGAAGATCGCCGGTTGCTCACTATTTCACATCCTTAAGTTGCCTTGCATACTTTTAATTCAAGTACCATTTTACGCAAAAGTCGACATTTGTAGATGAAGATCCCCGATTACTAAGTACAAGAATCGTTGGAGTAGCGTAACTCTTATTCTCTTCTTTTTGTTTTTCTTTTCTTTTCCTTTTTCTTTTTTTTCATTTGTTCTTTTTTCTAAAAATAATAATCATTCTCTCAAAAGAATAATCATGAGAAGAGTATTGCACTTATTGATCATATTAATCACTTAGCTATGTAAAATCAAGTAAAGAGAAGAAATTTCATCAAAATTGCAAAAGTAAACATAATTTTCTCCATTTTTCAAGATATACTTTCCTATAAATGTACAAATTATAATGTACATAATAGTTCTTTCCAAGTTAAATGAGAAAATAAATCTTCAAATCATATATATTTATCTCAAAAGTATAAGAAATTTGAATTACTAATGGTGTGGAACTTGTTGCTCTTGGATAAAATTGAAAATTTTGAAACTTTTTAGGGCATTTTTGTAATTTTGAGCAAGATTCTGAAAAAATTTTGACAGAGTTTCCCCTTATGAATGGATGAAATTCCCTGTTAGCAAACCTAAGATTGACAAGATTCAAGTGCAAATCATATTCCCAATTCACAAGTCCAAGTCAATATAAGCACAACTACCACAAGTACCACTCATTTTGGTAGAGTTGTAACTTTGGGGCATTTTTATAATTTTGGGTTAGATTTTGAAAAAATTTTGGCAGAGTTTCCCCTTATAAACGGATGAAACTCCCTACCAGCAAACTTAATATTGACAAGATTCAAGTGCAATTCATATTTCCAATTCACAAGTCCAAGTCAATATAAGCACAACTACCACAAGTACCTCCCATATCCTCCCCCACACTTAAAATACATACTTTTCCTCAATGTGTAGGGAAAGAAAAATAACAAAAGATAGAAAGAAGTACTTCCAAGTGCAATGGCTGATATCCAGATCAACCATGAATCACGAACCTTCGCCAAAAGACACAACATTGACTAACACTGTCCAAAAGATGAAATGTAAAAGGAAAAGTGCAAGTTAAACATCCTACAAACAAAAGATGAAAAATGACAAGAAAACAAGGAAACAAAAATAAGAGCCATCCAGAAGCGCAGTTGACGGGTTTTTAATATAAGTACTAGTTTAAATCTAATTTATACCCATTTTGACTACAAGTATACAGGTCAACTAGTAGTTTAGGACATGTATCGGGTCGATCCCACAAGAAAGATTGAGCAATTACCAGCACTACTAAAGGTTCTCTATTATTTAGACGATCCATGAATTAAAAGAGATAAAACTATGCTAAACTTATGTAAGAAAATAGTAAATAAAAGCTCCTTAGGTTATGGTATCTCTAACTACTCATGCAAGTGCTACTTTTGATCATTGAGTACTATTATTTTGGCTAGTTATGGCGTAATTTCCTTATGCATGTAAAACCTACTTTCGTAGTGAATCACTATACTTATAACTAATCCATACTTACTCTCGTGGTTATGAAATTAGCTACAAATTCATTTCTTCTATGAAATTACAAGAAATAAATTACTAAAGCCACAAAGGTGCACATCTACTCTCGTGAGTGTACTCCCTAGATTTAACACTTCTTGAACTAGTGTTAAATCTCAATTTTCATTGAAGAAACAACACCTTTAGATAATTACAATTAATGGTACCAAGTTAATCATGATTTAAAGAGTTAAAATGCTAAATAACTTGCTCAAACTAATAGTATCAAATAGCCAAATAATAAACACTAACAGTCATAGAAAGTTCAACCAAATCAAGGCAAAAACTTTAAAGACACATAATAAACATAAAATCCAAAACTTGTATATTAACTAAACTTAGAATCCAATACAAAAGATAAAGAATTGGAAAGGTAAAGTATGTCACATGAGCTCTTTCCTTGCCTTCTTCATCTCCATTTTCATCTTCATGTAGCTAACATACAAGAAAGGATAAACTATCTAAAACTAAACTATCCTACACTACTCTACACTAAAAGAACCAAGAAACTACATTTTTGTGGTGTTTCTTACACTCCCCAAACTCTCTTAAATCTTGCAAGTCCATGGCTATATATAGATGAATTTAGTCAAGAAATGAAACTTCAAACATCACTTTTATAGTTGCAAAATAGTTGTCACATGTCCATCAAAAGCTATGAATTATTGAAGGAAAACAAGTTGTGCAAGTGGAGAGCAACCATTTCTGACCAGAATCTGGCCGGATTGTCGGCCGGATTACTCCCTTGCCTTTCTTTGCAATTTCTGTTCAGCTTTCAATGTTGCTCCAATTTATTCTCAACTTCAGCCGAATTAACTCTTAACCAAAACATGAAACTTGTAGCCCTTTGAGTTCGCTTTCCAATGCATCAAGAATAACCTCATTTAGATTTGTGTAGGCTGAGAAATGACAGAAATACCGTTCATTGCTCAATGCCTCATTTCAGTTTAGACCATAGAAATTGGCTACTGTAATTTAGCTTTTTGACCTAGAAAACCTTCAAACTGGATTTCAATTCTTCACAATAATTGTAGATATATCTCTTATCTTTAAAATGATTCAAGAATCATCTCGATCCGATAATTATACCTCAAGTTATAGCCAAAATACAAAGATGTGTCAAAACTGTCAACTTTCCTTTTCATCCAAATGAAGTATATTTCCAATTCCTATACAAATTATGGACAAAATACAAGTAAAGTGACAAAAACCTCATTTAATCACTTGAGAGTATTTTAAACTAATTATAGCCAAAATAATCCATTTTCTTCCTATAATATTGCCAAAGTGACTAAAAATAATATAAAATTGACGTAAATTAATCACTTATCAGCAGTTTCAATCATCGGCTTCGTCTTCATCGCTATCATGAGGTGGAGGAATTCCTAAATGATATTCAATCCACTCCAAGTGAGTGTCCATCCGTCCCAATCGATATTTGATATCGTCCAAGCGAGTCAAGAGCCGCTTACCAATTTGATTGCGGTGGTAGAGAAGAAGGTGCAGCAGTAGAAGGTCCAGTTTCCTCTCGGCGTACCAATGCCCATATGACGAAATGAAGAAACCGATACCTCAGTTTTAGTCTTAACAAACTCACGAGTTACACCCTGTTAGTTAACGCCTTGATGCTCGAACACCAAAGAGAGAAAAGCAAGGAAATGTCAACTTGAACGAAGTGTTCCGCCACCTCGCCGTAGACCTTATGTAGCTAATGATTATATTCGGTAAAGTAATTCATGCATAGGAGGACGCCCGATTATGAAACATATAATCAAAAAATAAATATCACTTTTTCAAAACCTCCATATGACCAGTCTTTTTGGGTATGATATTGTGCGTCATCATATAGATAATGAGGCGATAGCGAGATTCAAAGATACTAGCCACCATAGTCTCCTTCTGTGTAGAGCGAAACGGTTGATATTTGAGACCAAAACGGGACATAGCATGAGAGGGATCCCATCTCTTGTTGGGGGGTACAAACTCTTTTTTCAAATCAACCTCCTTCCCTGTGTTGTTGCAACACAAAACCTTACCAATGAGAGCACGGGCGAATTAACCAAATCTCCATTGTGACTGACTTTGTTATCAATATTGGCGTAGAACTCGCGCACCAAGTCCGAGTAGTAATGAGTCGGTAATGTGAGAATCGGTAACCCAACCAAGTTGGTTAAATGCCTCTGAGATATGATAGACCATTTCAATTTCCGAACTCACATGCATCTTAAAGAGAAACTCCAAATTAGCGTGTGTTTCGTGCCACTCTTGATTCTTAAGACTTGTGAACTTGGCACTATCAAAGACGGTAACTTCAACACTACGAGAAGTGTCCTCCCCTTGTCTTCTCCTCACTGGTTGGGGTGAAGGTGATCTCTCTTCTTTTCTTTCTTCAATATCCTCACTCACCTCCATTTCGTCACTACTAGAGGATGAATAGATAATTTGCTGCTTTCCTCTTGCCATAGTACCTAAGTAAAGAAATTCAATTATTCCTAATACTAAAACATATTTTATAGATTTGACCATAAGTACTTAGAATTGGCTCAAATAACCACAAATACATATCTCAATGTCATAAGAAATTAAATAAACATACATAAGTAACCACTATTATGATATGCGAGATGTGACATAAAAAGTGTCAAAAATTGTCAAAATCTCCAATTTATTAAAATAGGCTACAAATATGTCCCAATTAATGAAATTAGCAATAATCAAGTGTATAACAATCTTTAATTAGTAACAACAATACACATTTAGCCGTAAACATGATTAAGCAAAAATCATCCTAATAATTCACAAAATTCATCAAAATTACTCTCTATACACAATGTACATGCCAAAACATCATCACTCAACTATTTGTAACCATAATCAATAATCAAAGTGGTCCAAATACCGATTTAAGCCTTTTTTTATTATTTTCAAATATAGCAATATTAAAATTTAAATATCCATTAAACAATAAATTGCTATATTAAAACTTGTAATCATGCTTAAACAATCTAAATAAGCAAATTGGGGGCCACAAACATCAATAAACATCATCAAAAATTCGAAATTAGAAGATATTAGAAAACTCAAGAAATTGAAAATTACCAACTTCTAAAATACAAAGATTTGATGAAAACATTTACCTCAATCACAAAGAATGACGGTTGGAGATGATGATTATGCAAAAAAACCCTATCCAATTGACCTCAAATTGATAAATTTACAAAATAAAAATCCTAATCCCAAATTTCTTAAAATCTGATTTTTAATTGTTTTTCTTGAATTTCAATCGGTTAAAAAGACTTTGTGGAGGCTAAATGATGATAGGTTGATGTTTTCTAACAAGAAAATGGAGTAAAAGAGATAATTTGTGGAGATGTGTTGGTGTAGGAAAAAAACCGCGACTTGGAGAAGAAATGAAGATGAATAATGAAAGCTGCATTTTGGGTGTTTAATCAAGTATCAAATATGCGACTTCAAGCTGCGTATTGAAGTCACGTATTGTGTTTTATACTTGCTGATTCGAAAACACGACTTTGATTCGCGTATTCAAGTCATGTTTCTACTTTACCATTGCAGAAATGAAAACGCGATTCAGAGAAAATGCGACTTGTAGTCGCGTATTTGAAGTCGCGTTTTCTGTTGTGAACTTGCAAAATTGAATACGGAAATTAGAAAATACGCGACCTTTGTTTGCGTTTGTCTGAGTTTCGCTTATTCTTCTGTAAATTTTGCAGAAATTTCAAGTTTTTAAAATTATGCAATCTACCCCATTTACTTGAAATGCAATTTAGATTATTCTTTTGCCAAAATTATTATTGCATGCCTAAGTAAAATGATCAAACCATGTATTTTACCCCCTTTTAAACGGATCGAAACACCTTTAACGCAAATTGAGAGATTGAATTCCTTGATCAAACTTCGTCTTTTCCACCTCAAATGGCCATCTTTGCTTCCAATTGTCGAGCCTACAATACAAAAATAACAAACTAACTTAAATACACGCATTAAATACAAAATCATATCAAATTAACATATATAACTTAAACATTGGGTTGCCTCCCAACTAGCACTTTTGTTTATAGTCGTTGGTTCGATTCAAAAGATTTGGATCTTTTTAGAATATTAGGGAGTGATTTTCCCCCCACAGGTTAAAACTCCCAAGCCATTCCACCGTGTGATGAGCCATGCATTGATCTCCGTAGTCCAACCTCCTCAAATGCCAAGGAGAAGTATTAGACTTGTCATGTAAAGGTTTGACTTAACCTTGGAATAGAATTTGCTTATCTTTTTTGAGGTGGCTCAACTTTTCACCTATTCCTTCATGGAATGGCGAACTTATTAAACCAACTTTTATCTTTGTCCTCACCTCCCTTGCTCTTATACCATAAAAATTAGTACCAAGGAAATCTATTGATTTGACTTCTTCATTAATTTCCTGATTAACCCTTTCGTCACATGGCATATTAGAAACAAGAGCAATAGGCTCTATACCCCTATCTTTATTAATCAAATTAAATTTCAATTTCTCACCATTAAGCCTAAATATAAACTTACATTTTTCCACATCAATTATAGTTCGTACAGTGGCTAAAAACGGTCTTCCTAGAATAATTGATATTTTCACATCTTCCTCAATATCTAAGACAACAAATTTCACAGGTATAATAGATTGTCTTACCCTTATGAGCACATTTTCTAAAATACCAATTGGATGTGTAATTGACCGATCTGCCAATTGCAAAGTGATATTGGTAGCTTTCAACTCTTGAAGTCATAATCTCCGGACAACCGATAAAGGCATAAGTAACACACTTGCACTTAAATCACATAAAGCATTAGAAAAATGCAACTGACCAATAGTACAAGGAATACAAAAGCTTTTCGGAACTTTCAATTTTGGAGGGAGTTTGTTCTTAATCAATGCACTACACTCTTCCACTAATGCTATTATCTCATTATCTATAATTTTCCTTTTCTTTGACATGATATCCTTCAAGAAACACGTATAAAAGAGAATCTGTGTGATAGCATCAATGAAAGAAATGTTTATGTGCAATTATTTAAAAATTTTAAGGAATTTCTCAAACTCCCGATCCTTCCCATCTTTCTTCTCACATTAAAATTTAAATTGGGGTGGAGGTATATCTATATCAATGGTAACATGATTATTTTGGCTTTCTTTCACTCCTTCAATTGCTTGGTCCTTATCTTTTTCACCACTTGCATCGCCAAAGTTAGGTCCCCTAATCATTTTATCACTTCTAAGAGTGATAGCATTGACACGCTCTCTTGGGTTGACTTTGATTTTACTAGGCAATTCTCCATGGTTTCTGTTATTGATTGAATTGGCAATTTGAACAATTTGAACCTTCATATTTCTATACATCCCGATTTATTGATCCAATCATCCCTCTAATAACTCGAACCTCTCTAAGGTGCTCTTAGCTAATGTCTCCACCGTTATCTCCCAATCCGATTTAGTATTCGTCTATGGTTGCCTTGATTGGAATCCCGGTGGATTGATCGGCCTTTGAGGGTTATTTTAATCTTTCTACCCAAAATTTAGATGATTTCTCCACCCTTGATTGTATATATTTGAGTATGGGTTATTTTGAGTATTTCTATTGTAATTACTAACAAATTGAGCTTGCTCAAGATCAACACATTCATTAGCATCATGATCATCTCCGCATATAGAACAACAAGTTACATGTACATTAGATGACCTTGAACCACATCCAACTTGTATATTCAACACTTTCATCATATTGCTCATTTGAACGCTAAGCATATTAATTGTATCAATTTCGATCATACCTACTTGGCGTCTTGGATTATCTCTTTTATTAGCCCATTGATAATTGTTTGCCTCCATTTCCTCTATCAAACCCAGAGTTTCTTGAGATGATTTTGCCATCAAAACTCCACTTGCGGCTACATTAATAGTCATTTTAGTTAAAAAGAATAAACCATTATAGAATGTTTGTACAATTAGCGAATCGGAAAGTCCATGGTGTGGATATTTCTGAACCAAATCTCTAAATCTTTCCCATACTTCATATAATGATTCACCATCCAATTAACTAAAACGAGTAATATCCATTCTAAATTTAGCCGTTTTGTCCGGTGAAAAATATTTATTCAAAAATACTGTAGACAAATCATTCCAAGTAGTGAAAGTGTTAGGGGCATGAGAATGTAACCAAATTTTAGCCTTATTCCTCAATGAAAATGGGAACAACTTTAGCCTTATAGCATTCTCGCTAACTCCATTCATTTTGATTATATCATATATCTCCAAAAATGTGGCTAAATATGCAATTGGATCCTCTACGGCATTACCTCCAAATTGAGATTTTTGAACCATTTGAATAAGTGATGGTTTAATCTTAAAATTGTTAGTGTTTACCGTCGGGCGTGCTATACTTGTTTGAGCTCCTTAGATTCCTGGTAGAGCAAAATCCCTAAGAGCTCGCCTATTTGGTTCGTTTTCTGCAATTTCTTTTTCAAAAGATAGCTCTATAAACAATTCCCTCTATTTGTTGCCAAACTTCTTCTTCTTCTTGTTGTGGTGTACGTCTTCTTTGTCTACGTAATGTCCTTTCAATTTTTGGATCACGATTACTTGTAAAACTCAGTGCATACACTACAAACAAAAATAAAAGAGATTATGTAGTAATTATTTCATAAAAATTAATAAAAATTCTAACTTAACTATAAACAACTTTAACTAACTAATATAGGAAATGTCTAAATTAATAAAGGTTGTTAGGCCCTAATATTGCTGCTCCTTGGCAACGGCACAAAAACTTGATGGATTTTAAATATGAGTACAAGTTTAATTCCGAATTATACCCTTTTGATTGCAAGCATACAGGTCAAACTAATAGTTTAGAATATATATCGGGTCGATCCCATAGGGAGCAACTTTGCAAGTACTAAGACTTTACTTACTCTATTATTTAGACTAATAATCAACTTAAGCAAGAGAAATTGTAATTACTACTATCTAACTAGTCTTAACTAGATATTTGCAAGGTAACAATGGAGAAAATTCACTAAATACTTGAGTCTAGGGATGTAGATTCCTCTTATGGCATAAAATATACAAATAAATAGATTTACCTCTTGTTACAACTCTTGTTTAACTTGGCATTTATTTCCAATATTACCAAATCTCATTCTTATGATGAATTGGTCTAAACTAGACTAGTTTTTCCTATTCTCATGGTGAATAACTAGATCTACTATTGTTTTCTTCATGAAATGCAAGTTTAATCTACTTAAGTATATCTCTATTCTCGTGAGTATACTACTCAACCTCTATTTATGTTGTTTCATCATTATTACCAACTTTCATTGAATAATAACAACTAGAAGCTTGCTATTGGTGATCAAACAACAACAAGTGATAAGCATGCATAAATAAACAAGTTAATATAAGGTATAACAAGTGTAAATTATATTCACTTCGTATCAAGTAGTCATAAGTTTCATCTACTCGCTAGATCTAGAAATTTAGTTACTCACCTAATATGTGACAAGAAAGAACATTATTTCATTGCATGAACACATATTGAATCACAAGTAAAAGATAGATAAAGAAAGTTTAGCCAAGATTAGTGAAGAAACTCCCAATGATCTTCTATTTCTTCAACAAAATGAGTTGTATAATGAAGTTTCCAATTATTCTCACAAATGTTCTAGTCAGAGAGGACAAGACAAGACTAATAACTAAATTCTAATGCTAAAATCTGATGAGAAACTACTTCTAATGTCCTATTCTCCTTTTCTAATGATTCTTACTGACGAGAACTATACCTGCACTCTAAATTTTAACCTAATCCTTCGTTAACCGCAAGTGCACGTGTCGTGAATGATAGTAAATAAGAAAATTAGGATCAATCCCACAGAGAAACCAGCTATGAATTACTAAGAATTTCAACTCACTCTATTATCTAAATTTATCAGGAATTTTAACTAGATTAATTACCTAAATGCTAAAGTAATACAATGCAAGTTAATAACTCGAAATAACTCAACTAGACACTAATGCTCTAGGGTATAAAATCCACTAAAAGTACCTAATCATGGATGAATTAGCTAATTATCACCATACTCTTGTCTTGCTAAGGTGCATTTCACTCATCCATCGGAACTTGCTTCCGCTAATGAACCGAACTTAGTCTACACTAGGATTTCCCTACTTTCATGGTGAAATCTCAAGTATAAACCAGATCTAGCACTAGAAATGTAATAAATATCCACCTAAGTGCACCACTCCTTTTGCGTGTCTACTCCTTCGGTTTCATTCATTCATTTTTCATTATTGTCAACTAATTTCATAGATTAACACCAACTAAATGGCTTGTAAATTGATGATCAAGCATTCACAAGTGTTAAAGCATGAATAAATGAACTACCAAGTACAAGATGTAGCAATAATCAACTCCATTCAACCATAATTAAGGCACAAATAGATAGCTTCATCTATTCCTAGAACAAGAAGATTTTAGCTAGACATGGTAGATTTAACAATAAATCTCATATCTCTAATGTAACAAAGCATTAGTGAGACAAAGAAAGAGAGTAAGAAGAAGAAATGCTCATTCAAATGAAGAAACATGATCTTCAAGCTCCATCATCCTCATTTCCATAAAAATCCTTTAATACATCAAGAGTTCTTCAAATTCTTCAATAGAAATGAAAAATTAGTTCTAAAAACTATCTCTATGCTAAGTTAGAGAGAAAAGAAAGAAGAATCTATATCTTCTCCTCTCTCTCTTCAATAATGTGCTTTTTAACTTGTCTCTTCATTTCTTGTTCCAAAAATGCCCTTCATTGGAATCTCCAATATTCCTTCTTCAAGTGTACAAGATGCTTTTCCAGCTTCCAGCCGAAAATTGTTGTGAAACAAGAGTCAAAAAGTAAGTGTGAAATGTACACAAGTTGTTCTGCAAATTGCAGAGGAAAGAGAAAGATCTAAGGCCTTAGATCCGAGGGCTTCCACACAGATCCGAGCTCGGATCAACTTCTCCACTTCCTTTCACTTTTCTTGCAGCAAGATTCGAGGCCTATTCCCTATAGATCCGAGCTCGGATCCTCTGCTCTCCGATCAACGTTTCTAGAATCACAGACAAGGGCTCGGATTTGTGGCCTTTGGGAATGGATTCGAGCTCGGATCCTCTCCCCTGTTTGTAGCTTCAATCCTTTTTCCTTTTTGTGTAACTTTCTCTTCTTGTTCCATGTACAAGTTAGTCTCCATGAATTGCATTGCATCTGCTTCAACTAGAGAGAGTGTTTCATGCACTAATTACCTACAAAATGCCACATATTTATGCATTAATCCTCTCATTTTGCTCATTTGGTTAACTAAGTAACACTTGAAAAATTTTACACTAAAAGGGGTTAAACATGGCTATTAACCCCTAAAAACACAACAAAACTTGCATTTTATCAAATGAAATCAATGCAAAATATTCATTTATCAAATTTCTCCACACTTGAATCATTGCTTGTTCTCAAACGATACAACAAACCACTCAACCAATAATTCAAGTGCAAAATAGAACATATGATTTCTCAAATTCAGTTCTCTCAACTCATCCTTTAATCATTCTGCAATTCCTTACAATGCATCGCATACTCATCATACTTAATAAAGGGGAAACAATTATGCCTAAATTTAACCACGTTCAAATCAATCTCTCTCCCTTACTTGACTCCACAAATAACCGACTCTCTCACCGTCCCTTGGTAACATTTTCCTTTTTATTTTGTTTCCTCCTCAAAATACTACTAACGAGGGTTTCTCAAATATATACTAATGATCAATATTTGAAACATTACAAGTGCCTTTTGACGTGAGAATCGACACTTTTAGGTCAGAACCCCCAGTTATTCAACACTTACATGTCAAATTCTCCATACCTTTCCAACCCAAATACCTTTTCACGCGAAAATCAATATTTTTAGATGAAATTTTCTGGTTACTCAGTACTTAAATTAACGATGTGAATTTATTTATTTTTCTTCTTTTTCTTTTCTTCTCTTTTTTTATTATTTTTATTGTTCTTGATCTTCAACCCTCTTTTAACATGGAAATGGAAAATATCACCAAAAGATAATATCAATCGTCTATTTGTAAATTAAAGTAAAGGGAGAGATCTCAATAAAGATAGAAATAAAAGTATAATTGTCCCTATTTTATTAAATATACTTTCTAAAATGCATTAATCATAATCACATAATACTAATTACAAGACACGGGAGAAATGAATTCTTCTAAACAGATTTACATTTGGTCAACAATTAGGGAAATTTGATAACCGAACCAACTTCTTGGGCCATAGTGCAATTTTTGAAAAAGACTTTGAAAAATTTTTGGTAGAATTTCTCCTATAAATGGACGAAACTCCCTATTAGCAACCCACATTTCAACAAGAATTCGGCATAATCCACATTTCCACAATTATTTCCTACATTTCTTAATAAAAGATAAGTACTAATATGCACTAACAACCATATAACAAGCAAATATAAACTACACCCCTCCCCCACATTTGATATTCACATTGTCCTCAATGTGAAAGAAAGGTAAAGAACTAAATACTCCCCTAAAGTGATGGAGAAATCTTGTTGGCATTACGAACATCACGAACATCCCAAAATATACTTAAATTGCAGGGGGAGATACACAATAGCAGGGGCAGAAGCTAAACAAAAGACAAATGACAAAACAAAAGAAAGTTTGAAACTAAACAAAAGAAAAACACTTCAAAAAACAAAGAAAACTAAGTTGAGGGGCCACCGAGTTCTGAAACTTCTTCTTGTGCGACTTCCACATGAGCTTCTTGCGGATCTCTTGACTCAATTTTGCCTCGTGGTTCGGGAATGGACGCTGCTTGACCCTCGCCAGGAATTAGAATCGAAGTCTGTGTAGATGAACGTCGGATTTGGAAATGGCCTTCCAAAGCACAAAGACGCCAATCATGCCTTTCCAACCGCTCCGTCATATTGCACTCATGTTGGTCAATCCGCTCCATTACCTTTGTCTCCATGCAGCATATAGCATTTAGAATCTCTTGCCACCTAGACCTGGAGGGAGGTGATGGAGGTGGTACAGGAGTAGGTTGAGACGGCTGCGCTTCCTGGCTCTTGAACTTCTAAACCTAGCCAAGAATGAGGTGGAAGTTGAGTAGACATAGAAGCTTCACCAATAGCACATTTGTGAGAACCCGAAAAATTAGATTGTATTTTATTTATTTTTTGAATGCATTTTCTTTACTTTAAATTATTGCCTTAATTTCCTAGATACTTTTATAAGTGAGTCAAATTTGTAGATCATTTTCTTGGTATAAGCTAGTACATGCTAAATTTGAAGTGCATTATAGATGAGGGACCCGCTTATGCGGTCAGTGCAGTAAAATTTTGACTACTAGCTGAAATTTTGTATAAAGAGATATTATTTTATAAGGTGTTAGGGGATAATTAGAGGTTAGCTAGATAAAGTAGCTTTGGAAGACAAGAAGATGAGAATAAAACCCTAAGACGCCATTTGTCGCGAAACCGTTGGATGTTGGATTTTGACCAAACCTTTCTTAACTTTACTAAAACCAAACATTGACCAAAATTTCCTCATTTCTTCCCATTTTCTTAGTCTTGGCCGAAATTCTTGAGAGAAGAAAACCAAGAGAGAGAGTTCATCTTCCACTTCAATTTCAAGCTTCAATCTTGAGTTTCAACCAACCAATTTGCAAATACTCCATAAAAGTTGCTTACTAAGGAGGAATAAAGGTTTTGATGGAGTGATTTTGGAGGAAGAAGCCCTAATCTACTATCTTTCTTGAGATTACAAGGTACTTTGGCAAGAAACTTCCTTTTCCTTCATATATGTGTAAATTAGTGGCTTAAGGTTGTAGATTTGGTAACTTTATGAGAAAATTTCATGATTTGAGGTGGTGATATGTAAATTTTCAGTTTTATGGTGAAATTTCTGCTCATATGTGATGTTTGAGGGTTGTACATATTTTGATAGATTTGCTATGTGAAATATTGAGGTTTTATAGGCTAGTTTAACTTGCCTAAAAAAATTTCCAACTTATGTGCATAAATTTTAGTTTAGGGTTTCCAATTTGGGCTTGATCGTGGTTGGTTTTGGAGCCATCAATTGGCTAAAATTAAAGGGTGTTGTGACCGTAATTAAGTGTGTTTAATAGCTTATGATTTGTATGTACAATTGAGACTGTTTTGGGTGAATTTTGGTGTTGATTGTAGGATGGAAAAGTAAAGAAATTAAGAGGAGGTGCTGCTGAAAATTTGTCTGCAGGAACCCTTGGGCAGCCTTAGGAAATCTACTATATCTTGTTGTAGAAAAGTCAGAATTTAGTTCCATTTATTATGTTTGAAACTAGAATCAGAATACTATGAACCGTGAAAATTTCAGCCTTTTTCTCAATTCCCATGAATATCTGTGATTTTTCAAAATTGACTGAAATTGCATACTTGTTCTGTCTTTTACTGGATGAAGTAGCAAATTGAGACTCGAATTTGACTGACTTATGGACTGAATCGACTTTTGGACAAAACATGAAAGTTATAGAGATTTGAGTTAAATTTCTACTTGCAAAATTTTAGATCAATTGGATTATTTTAGCTTATGATTTGGCTAGAGCACTCCTGACTGCGCAAAAACTCTAATTTTCCTGACCTGTTTTTTCATGTGCTTTTTGACCGGTCCATTTTGACCGTGAAAATGTGAGAACTGGGTGTCAATATCTTCATAGGAAATGTAGATCTATATCTTAGTTTCAAAACACCAATAAATTTTTCTCAATCTAATAAGTGTAGTTTCGGTTGTGATCAAAATACCAAAAGATGGCAAAGCTACCATCTTCATTGTTTCTCGTTGCCTTCTCTTGTTTTCCATTTCCTTGGCCCAACTTAACATGTACTTTTCAAGTATTCTAAACATAATTTCTAACATTTTAAACAAGTATTCAAAACATGATTTTTAGTTGCACATATTGGCTTTGAATTTAACCATTTTTTATCATTTTCTTTTACAAAATTATGCGTGCACCTTACTTATATGACTCACTACACTTTTCATGTCTTTTTCCTTTGATATAGAAATATAAGTTATGCAGCTTGCACTCGTGTATGATTGGCTCTTTGTGGACAATATTTGATTGCAGATTTCGAGAGTGGCCAAAGTGCCGGCCCTGAACTAAATTTTGATAAAACATGACTTGTTTAGGGTGAGTGTTCTTTGCATTTGTGCTTCCAATAACTATGTGGATTGTTGTGAATGTTTGCTTGAATGTTAAATGTTTTTCAATGATTGTTAAATGAATTTTCGACCGGCGAGTGTGTACTTTATCGCACTCGACCCCAAACAAAAGTGAATTTTCAATGATTGAATACTACTTGTGCACGAATGTAAGCCTTTTGGTTGAACTAGACTCTTGCCCTTCGTTGCCAGTCGACTCGAGCCAGAAGCGGACTCGGTCGGGCGGCTGGTGACCCTGGGACAATGTTTGGTATACTCGAGTATGACCACGAAAGTTGGTGGAGAACTGGCTAGTGAATTGACTAGTGTGGGAAATGAAATGAATGAATTGAAATGTGGAAGTTAGAAGGGAAGAAATGAATGATTGAATGAAGGAGAATGACTGGCGGAATGAACAAATAGCTCCACGTGAGTATGTATCCTTTTAATGAGTGTGTTCTCATTGTTTTATATTGTGAATATTTTCTCGATTGATTGTTATTAAATGAATAATGATTTGTTTAGTCCTACACAAATTGTTAGTTTGGGTGGTAAAAGATATTATTTGGTTATTATTGATGATTATTCTAGATACATTTGGGTGATGTTTCTTGCTCACAAGGGTGATGCCTTCAAAAATTTTGTCCCCCTATTTGGCAAAAATTCAAAATCTGATTGGTTTGAAAATTGTTAATATTAGAAGTGACAATGGCTCGAAATTTAAATTTTGTGACTTTCTGAAATTTTATGATCACAATGGAATTACTCATGAATTTTCAATTGCAAGAACTCCTCAACAAAATAGTGTTGTTGAAAGAAAGAATAAAACTCTTCAAGAAACTGCAAGAACCATGTTAAGTGAATGCAATCTGCCAAAATATTTTTGGATCGAACCCGTAAATATGGCTTGTTATACAATGAATAAAGTTCTTTTGAGACCAATTTTGAATAAAACCTTTTATGAGTTAATGTTTGATAAAAAGTCAATTGTTGGATATTTCAAAGTTTTTTGTTGCAAATGTTTTATTCTAAATATCAAGGAACATCTTGAAAAATTTGATAAGAATCCGATGAAGGTATTTTCTTGGATTATTGTAAAACAAAAGATGTTTTAGAATCTATAAAAGAAGAACCTTTATTATAGAAAAAGCAATGCATGTTACATTTGATGAATCTAATAATGATATTTCTAAAAGTTGTTGTGAGGATAATGATGTAGGTGTTCAAGAAGATTTTAAGAAACTCACAATTCATGATCAAGACAATGCTCCTCTAGAAGAAAATTCAAAAAAAGATGATCTCCAAGAGAATCAAGGATTAAAGGAAAATGACAAGGATGATGGTGCACCTAGGGATCTTCCAAAAGGTTGGAAGTTTGTTCAAAATCATTCCAAGGAACTTATCATTGATGATCCATCCAAAAAGGTAAGAACCCGTTCCTCCTCTAAACAATTGATAGATAATTTTGCCTTAGTATCGCACTTTGAATCCAAAAATGTTATTGATTTCTTGAAAGATGAAAACTAGATTTTAACTATAGAAGAGGAACTAAATCAATTTGAAAGGAACAAGATTTGGACATTAGTTGAAAGGTCTCAAAATCATCCTATTATTGGCACAAAGTGGGTCTTTAGAAATAAAATAAATGACAAAGGTGAAATTGTGAGAAATAATGTTAGACTTGTCGCTAAGGGGTATGTTCAAGAAGAAGGGATAGATTTTGATGAAACATTTGCTCCCGTAACTAGGTTAGAATCAATTAGAATATTTTTGGCATTTGCATGTTTCAAGAATTTAAAAATTATTTCAAATGGATGTTAAAAGTGCTTTCTTAAATGGTTTTATTGATCAAGACATTTATGTTGACCAACCTCTCGATTTAAAAATGAGACATATCCAAATCATGTGTTTAAATTTTTAAAAGTTTTGTATGGATTAAAACAAAATCCAAGAGTATGGTATAAATGTTTAAGTGATTTTTTGGTTGAAAATAATTTTAAAAGAGGTATCGTGGATACCACTCTTTTCACTAAACAAAGATCAAATGATCTTTTAATTGTACAAATATATGTGGATGATATTATCTTTGGTGCTACTAATGAGTGTTTGTACAAGGATTTTTTAACTATTATACAAAATGAGTTTGAAATAAGCATGATGGGAAAGTTGAACTTCTTTCTTGGGCTCCAAGTGATTCAAAATTAAGAAGGCACATTCATTAATCAAACTAAATATACAAAGGAGTTTCTCAAAAGATTTAGAATGGAGGAGTCAAACCAAGTTGGAACACTTATGTTCACATCTACCAAGTTTGACAAGGATAAAGAAAGTATAAAAATTGATGAGAAGAATTATAGAGGTATGATTGGTAGTTTGTTTTATTTAACCGCAAGTAGACCTGATATTATGTTTGCTGTTTGCTTATGTGCTCGTTTCCAATCTTGTCCAAAGGAATCTCACTTAATTGCTGTGAAAAGAATTTTTAGATATTTAAAAGGAACCTTAAATTATGGTCTTTAGTATCCAAAATGTCATGAATTTCCTTTATGTGATTTTTCGGATGCTGATTTTGGTGGATGTAGGATAGATAGAAAAAGTACAAGTGATATATGTCACTTTCTTGGTAATTGTTTGGTATCATGATTTAGTAAGAAACAAAATGCTATCTCTTTATCTACGGCCGAAACGGAATATGTTGCCGCCGGTGCATGTTGTGCTCAATTATTGTGGATGAAGAGTACCTTTAATGATTTTGTATTAATGTATGACTATGTGTCTATGTATTGTGATAATACAAGTGCCATAAATTTGATAAAAATCTCATTCAACATTTTAGGACAAAACATATAGACATAAAGCATTATTTCATTCATGATCATGTCCAAAATGGTAAAATTTGTGTACAATATGTTTGCTCAAAAGATCAAATTATTGATATCCTTACAAAACCTTACCACTGGATCAGTTTATATTTTTTAGAACAAAATTGAATGTTTTGAAAAAGTTTTAAAAATTTCTCTGGTTACACTTTATCGGATGTCCGATACCACATGAACGGATGTCCGACAGTATTTTAAACCACTTTTCCAGAAAATTTTTATATCAGACGGTTGTGTCAGACGCTTCTCTTCGTTTGGCTATCCGACACTCAAAAGTGGCCTGTTATAAAGAAGCCTTCTCCCTTATTTGGTTCAAAAAATAACTATTGTCTCGGACACACCTCTTCACTTTCTTCCACTTTCAAATTTCAAATTCGTCTCTTTTCAGAACAAGTTCCAAGAAATTAACTCCACCAATATCGTCTCAATTCCTTTGCACATCAATTGGCATTCACAATCTCTTCTAACTCCCAACCACTCCACTGATCCCAATTTTCATCTGAAACGCTAGTCACTCAAAATTCACCCAGTTTGGAAAATCCAAACATACATTCTAGTCTAAACTACAATCTTAGTCAATCTCACTCACACTTTCATCACTTTCTATAACAAAATCATCCTGCATTTCATCATGGTGAAATTGAGAAGTGACCCTGTTGGTACCGGATGCACTACCAGATTCAGAGATGAGGAAATGTTGAGCCTTCCACCAAAAAATATCTTAGAGGAAGTGAGACACACGTTGGAAAAAGAAAACATCCTGCCAGAGAGAAATGTACTGATCAAATTGAGAAACAGCTAACTGTATGGCCCGATATCATTGATGATGAACAGACAACTGTTGAACCTTCCACCAGGCAATCACCTAGAAAAAGGACTAGTGCCCCAACTGATAATCAACACGACGAAAAAAAGGAAAGGTCCTACCAGAATGCAACCTGCTGCTCAAACTGAGGAAGAGCCAACTGCATTGTCCAAATTTATTGATGATGATACCAGGAAGAGGTTTGAATGGATTTCATAGAAGGGTTTCATCACTCAAAGAACCATTGAACCCTCTAAATTTTGTAATCTTGATTTTGAACCTGTTCTTAAACTCTTTGAATTCCAAAAAAGGTCTCACATTCTGACGTTATCCAACACTTATTATCCTGATATACTTCATCAGTTCTTTGCTAACTTTAGAAAGGATAAATCTCACACTGATATTGTCTCTCATATCAACTCAGTAGATATTGCATTCAATCTTGACATTGTTAATGTCGTTTTAAAGACCAAAATTGAAGATGGTTTTTAAAAGAAAAATTACAAACTTTTTCTCTTATGAAGAATATCCTTCTGCCTATCATCATTTTCATATTGAAAAACTAATGACTTACTTCAGACAACACTTTAACACACCTGCTGAAACAAAATTGGAGGATCTCATCTCCAAAATCTGATCATCTTTACAATAATTTTAAACTTTTTGGTTCCTACAGATGATCATAAGACTGATGCCAACAAAATGGAGTTTTACTTGTTTTATTGCTTTATTGAAAAAGTCCGAATTGATTTTGGCTTTGTCATGTGCAAATTCTTGCTCAAACTCAGCACTGATAGTCGTAGGAAACTTTCCTATAAAAAGTTCTTAACTCCAATTTTTGCTCATTTCAAAATACCCTTCACTGGAGTGTCTCCAGAAGAGGGTGCATTTTCCATCTTTTCAAAAGTTTATTTTGAAAGAAAGAGTATTAGATTCTTTGATGGTAAGTAGTTCTACAAGGAGGCTGTTTTGAAATTTAGGACAAAAAGTCGTCATGAAACTCCTGTCACACCTAGACTTCCTAGAGATCAATCTCAGTATGTTTCACCCTTTTCCATCCATCCTAGAAAATCATCCTCTCAGCCTTTCTCATCCAATCATGAAGTCATCTCCTTATTTGAGGAAGTCAAGCAACACATTCTCTTTCTTAAAGATGGTCTAATGATGACCAGTCACCTGAACAACAAGCCACTTTTATTGACAAAAGAAACCTGTTTGTGCCTCCTGTCTCTCAAGTAGATGAAAATATACATCAAAAGAAGCATCGGACTGAGTCAACTCCTGTTTCACAAGATAAAGGACCGCAAACTAAGTCTACTCCTAAAATCCATGCCTCAAATTCTCAGCCACAAGATAAGGAAAAGGCTCTAGCAACTGAGGCTAATGATAATGATGATGAGGAAACTGAAGAAGAAGTGGATCCTGCTTAATTTCACCTTGCAAGAAGACGGCTTGGATCGTTAAATATCACCATTTATGCACTCTTAACCTCTTACACTTCATTTTAGGATGGCACTTCCTATTAGGCATTTGCATCTTTTGTAACTCTCTTTTTTGATGTTTTCAAGTATTCTGTACTAATGGATATTAGTTAACTTTGCTGATTTTTAGTTATTTCTCTGTTTAGTACTTCTTTTAGTATAACTTCTTTTTTGTTTTGCTAATGATTGTTGAATAATTGATATGTTGATGATTGGTGATTTCTGGTATCATTTCTCTGTCTTTGTGTTATTCGATTGCATTTCTAATATGTTTGGTGTATTGAATTGGATATTGGTTGACATTGATTGGTAGTAGTTGTTAAACTCATCTTATGATGACAAAAAGGGGAAGAAATGGATAATTGGGTTATTATTCTGAGAGGGAGTTATCCTGTCAATTTAAAAAAGAATTTGGCACTTAAAAACTTTCGGATGCAATGAGTGAGGGCTCAAATTTTTTTCTCTCTTCCATCCATTGTTTTGTCATCATAAAAAACGAGGAGAATATTAATCTTAGTCCCTAACTTTTGATATTTACAAAATAATTGGATGATACTAATATCCCTTCAAAAAATATTTTCAGTCATGAAACAGATATGATTCAAGATCAAGTGTAATTGAAAGAGACAAAAGAAGCTGAAAGCTGTCAGACACTTGAGAAGGCAGAACCGGACGTCCAATAAAGTGCGCAGCACTTCGGACGCATGAAGAACTCCATCACCGAACGTCCGAAAGAATTAAGACATTCCACCTAACTCACTAACATCTTTCGGACACATACATCAGAGATACTAGACGTCTGATAAACTATGCAGCACTTCGGACGCAAAGCATTAGAGGTACCGGGTATCCGAAAGGATTGAAGAAAATTTCTCAATTTCACCATCTGCTTTCGGACGCAAGTATCAGAGACACCGAACGTTCGAAAGAATTGAAGAAAATCTCTCAAACTCACTACCTGCTGTCAGATACTAGAAATGGGAGTACCGAACGTCCAACACTTCTAACGGCTAGTTGATCTTCATCTGCGTTCTATCCGTTAAAAGCATTAATAGAGGTATTTTTTAGTCTCATATATATAATGCATGGTCAACTACTTTTGGACAACTTTTGCACATTGAAACTACAAAAGATCAAGAGTGATTTAGTGAGAAAATACTCTATAAAGAAGATTTGTACTCTTAGTTGTGTGAATTTCATGCAAACTTTTCTTGTGTGAGAAAAATACTTCAATAGTGTAGTTTTGTGAGAGTTATCCGGAGTGATAGTAAACTTTCTAATTTGGCCAAGTGTAACTTGGAATAAGGAGGAAGTGATCCTTTCTTTGTAGACAAAAATTAGTTGTATTTGATCAATTTGAAGAAATTTGTTCTAGAAGTGATATTCAAACTCAAGTGGAGCTTGCAAGTGAAATTAGTTTGTTATTCTTTCCTTATTATTTACTATTTTATGAATCTTAATTGCTTATCTCTTCTACTCTCAAGTTTTCTTACTTTCTTACTAATTGATTCAATGAGCAGTCACTTAAAAAAAGGGTGAATTTCATATTGAACAAAAAGTGTCTCATAATTTGATTAGTTTTTTAAATAACCTAATTCACCCCCCCTCTTAAATTATTTTCGATCCTTATAGCAAAACATGCTCCACTAGTGATTCGTAACCAATTTGACAAGGATGTGCTGATTGTGTTTGATCATAGAACAATGGGGCAGAGCAAAAAGAATAGGAGAACAGCTTTTCTGATCAATTAGAAGGGTGACTGCACTAAACACTGTTTGGGAATGTGATGTGACTTTGTCTCAATTTGAAGACAAAATTGCTAAGTATCTAAAGAACCTAAGGAAGTGGACCAAGTTGAAAAGGGCATCAACCTCTTTAGATGAGGGTGGGTTGTCAACCCCTTAGTGTGCAAACCAGACAAGGACACACAACCGTGGCATATTTGACCGGTCATGGTCAAGAAGGAAAGCCGAAATAGAAGACTAATCTAGAAAATGTTGGAATGGTGTTTGTTGTTGTTTTTCTTATCTTTGTAGAGGTTTGAAAGTGTTATAGGATGCAGGTATAGTACTTAGTGTTATTTACACACTGGTATCAATCTACGACCGATTCTAAGTTTTCTATTAATTTTTTTGTAATAAGGAATAACTGTAACAAATTAGTCATGGCCAAGGACATGGGATCGCAGGTCGTGGTCTGACTAAGATTCGTGGGTTATTAGGTGTGTTTCCAGTGGGTTGGAACCTTGGGTCCAATCCGTCTAAGTGTGGAAATGGAACTAGATGCAGAACGTTGCAATTCGAGGGAAGCCATACACGACAACTTGTGTGTTGCCATTATTGTGCGTGCCAAATGCATGTGAACATTGGAGGTAGTTTTTTCGATTGCTGACTGTTTCTGGATAAGCGGGCGGTTACTTGCCAAATCAGCTAAGTCTTATTTGGTTTCTAAAATTCTTGTACATTTGGATCAAACCAATGGTTGGGTCCAGTCAATCATAAAAGTAGCTATAAATATGTTGGTTAGGCAGAGACTACGGAAGAAGAAAGAACCCCTTTGAGTTGTTCTGCACGCCAAGTATTTTTAGAAATATTGCTTATATACTTAGTAAAATACAAGGTTGGCTTGTTCTACATGCCAAGTATTCGTAGAAATAATCTTTATATACTTAGTGAAATGCAAGGTAGGCCCTTTGACTGTAAAGTTTGTGCATTGTTCTTTCATTTTTGGCTAAGTGCTCTGCTGTGAATACTTGTGTGTAAGTGTATTTCAAGAAGGCTGACTAGTGAGTGGCTTACTCGTACAATTACTTGTGAATTTTACTTATGCAGGTGAGACATCTCGTAACGCCTATTCATAAGCCATAATAATGAACGCATAATTTATACACATATATCATAGAGTACTTTTTTTCCTTGTAGCAAGTTGATGAGGAGAAGGTCGATAAAGCTATCCAAGTGGAGCAAGTGAAGGTACCATTGGGGCCTATGACACGAGCTCGTACGAAGATTTTAAATGAGGCGTTACAAACCTTGGTTCGTGCGGTCCAAGAATCTAGTGGAGAGTCAAAAGCCATCGAGAGCCTCAACGAAACTAGACATGTTGTCTTAATTGCGGCCCTTTGTGAGGATTAGCCCACTATGGACCGGCTAAGGGTCCATGGTCCATTATTAGTTAGTAGTATGTAATAAAAGGGTGCAACTGACTTGTGGTTCAGACCTTAGTCAACATCTAGTTGTTGGGTCGATTGGTTAGACCATGTAGGTCTTAAGTCCAATAGCACTTTAGTTAGTCCCTCCGCTGAACTGTTCAGGGGTCTCGCTGTTATTTGTTAATTTATTTCATGTTTTTCAAAGCGTTATTAGGTCTTACACACGGCTACAAATAGTCTAAAGTTATTGTTTACATGCAGTTTTTGGATGATTAATAAAAACACTTGAGAATTCTCTCAAAGTTTCATTGAAACATCCTTGAATATCTTAGATTCATTTCTTTGGTATTCAATTGACTTATCAATCTAGGACCGTGCTAGATTATGGCGTCTTCTACTAATACCAAGGTTCGTTGACCATGTGATCAACAGGTTTAGGTAATTCCACTGCGTTCGTTTGTCATCAACGTGAATCCCTACCTTCTAGATTCTAGCCTTTCTACATAGGTTGTATCACAAGGTTGGTACCGTTCGTATCACCTAATATCAGGTTTGTGGAGTCTCAAGTACAAAACTGGCAAGACCAATGTCGTTGCCGATGCACTATCCAGGAGGTATGTCTTGATTGCTTTATTTGATGCTAAACTCCTTGAATTTGATCTTATCAAAGAATTCTATGATACCGATTCTGATTTTTCTGCTATCTATAAGTCTTGTACTAAGTCAGGTCAGGGAAAGTTCTTCATACATGATGAAGTTTTGTATTGTAATGATAAATTGTGCATTCCGTCATGTTCTATTCGTAAGTTTCTAACCCGTGACCTCACGGAAGTGGGTTGATGGGACATTTTGATGTCACCAAGATCTTGAGTGCTTTACAGGAATATTTCTATTGGCCACGCATGCGACGGGATGTGAAGCAAGTGGTTTTATGCTGCATCACCTGTCACCGTGCCAAGTCCAAGTTCCAACCTTTTCGATTTGTATACACCTCTACTTATTCCTTCGGAACCTTGAGTTGACATTTTAATGGATTTTGTACTTGGTCTGCTTAAGAGTAAAAGGAGTTATGATAGCATTTTTATCGTTGTTGATCAATTTTCTAAAATGGCCTATTTCATTCCATGTCATAAGACGGACGATGCTACTCACATAGCTGATCTCTTCTTTAAGGAAGTTGTCCGTTTGCATGGTGTGCCTAGAACTATTGTGTCTGATCGAGATGTCAAGTTTCTCTTTTACTTCTGAAAAACTTTGTGGGGGAAGTTGGAGACTAAATTGCTATTTCTACATCCAGTCACCCCCAGACCGATGGCCCAACTGAGGTCGTTAATCGCACATTGTCTACTTTACTCAGACGCATCATTAAAAAGAATCTCAAAACTTGGAAGGAGTATTTGCCACATGTCGAATTTGCTCATAGTCGTACAGTTCATAGTGCTACACAATTTTCTCCATTTGAAATTGTTTACGATTTTAATCCATTGACACCCTTGGATTTGATGCTTTTGCCTTTGTCTGAGCGTACTAACCTTGATGGCAAGAAAAAGGCCAAGTTTGTCCAGGTTTTGCACCAGCAGGTGAGGACCAACATTGAGACTCACACCCAATAGTACCTCAAGCATGCTAACAAGGGTCGGTGCCGCGTGGTGTTTAAACCAGGTGATTGGGTCTGGTTATACTTGCGCAAGAACCGTTTCGCTGTCCAGCGCCGCAACAAATTGCTATCTCGTGGAGATGGATTATTCTAAATTGTGGCGCGCATCAATGACAACGCCTATAAGCTCGATCTCCCAGGTGAGTATAGTGTCTCTGCTACCTTCAATGTTGCTAATCTAAATCCCTATCTTGCAGATGATGAGGTCGATTTGAGGACAAATCTTTAAACTTTTGAGGTTGAGTGTGATGCTTCTAGTGTAGGAATTGGAGCCGTGTTGATCTAAGAGAAAAGACCGACCGCGTACTTTAGCGAGAAGTTGAATGATGCTGCCTTGAACTACTCCACCTACGATAAGGAGTTCTATACTTTGATTCGTGCGCTGGAGACATGGCAACATTACCTAAGGCCGAAGGAGTTCGTCATCCACACTGACCACGAGGCGTTAAAATATCTCAAGTCTCAACACAAATTGAATAAGAGACACGTATGGTGGGTCAATTTTGTGGAGTCATTAATTCCCAAACCGGTGGCCAAACTGAACTTGTTAATCGCACATTGTCTACTTTATTTAGAGCTATCATTAAAAAGAATCTCAAAACTTGGGAGAAATGTTTACCACATGTTGAGTTTGCTTATAACCGTACAGTTCATAGTGCTACACAATTTTCTCCATTTAAAATTGTTTACGGTTTTAATCCATTGACTTCCTTGGATTTGATGTCTTTGCCTTTGTCTGAGCGTACTAACCTTGATGACAAGAAGACCAGATTTTGCACCAGCAGGTGAGGACCAACATTGACATGCCAACAAGGGTCGGCGCCGCGTGGTGTTTGAACCAGGTGATTGGGTCTGGTTACACTTGTGCAAGGATCATTTCCCCGTCCAGCGCCACAACAAGTTGCTACCCCGTAGAGATGGACCATTCCAAGTTGTGGCGTGTATCAATGACAACGCCTACAAGTTCGATCTCCCTGGTGAGTATAGTGTTTCGGCTACCTTCAATGTTGCTGATCTTAGTCCCTATCTTGCAGATAATGAGGTCGATTTGAGAACAAATCTTTCGCAAGATGAGGGGAATGATGAGGAGGTCGAGAGAGCTATCCAAGTGGAGCAAGTGAAGGTGCCATTAGGGCCTATGACATGAGCTCGCGTGAAGAGATTGAATGAGACATTACAAACATTGGTTCGTGCAGTCCGAGAGTCCAGTGGAGAGTCAAAAGCCATTGAGGGCCTCAACGAAACTAGAGATGTCATCCTACTTTCGGCCATCCATGAGGATTAGCTGTCCATGATTCGACTAAGGGCTCATGGCCTATTATTGGTAGTAAAGTATAATAAAGAGATCCAACTAACTTGTAGTTTGGACCTTAGTCGTTGTTAGTTTTTTGGTCAATGATCTAGGCCATATGGGCCACATTAGTGAATAGCTTGGCCCATTAGTCTTTATTTCTAGTTTAGTATTTAAACAAGAATTCGGTTGTCATGAGGAGTTTTTTTTATGATTAATAAAAAAATACACTTGAGAGTTCTTTCAAAAATTTCATTGAAACACCTTGAATATCTTAGAATCAGTTCTTTGGTATTCAATCGACTTATCAATTTAGAACCGCACTAGATTGTGGCATCTTCTATCAATACCGAAGTTCGTTGACCACATGATCAACGGGTTTAGGTGATTCCGCTGCGTTTGTTTGTCATCAACGTGAGTCCTCACCTTCTAAATCCTATCCTGTCTGTACGGGCTGCATCACAAGATTGGTGCCGTTCGTTTCAGCTGGTATCAGAGTTAGTTGAAGGTATCACGTATATTTCTTATTTCTTATTCCTTGTGTCATTTGTTTTCTCTTTCTTTTGGTGCTGTTTTTCTTTTCTTGTGTTGTGTCAAATTCTGTTCGTTGTTGTCGTCAATCTGTCCACGTAAGTCCGAATCTGTTTTGTCATGTTTTTGGGTCAAAAAATTCTGTCCAAAGCGTCTACAATCTGTCCAAGTCAGTCCGCCTTTGTTACTCTTTTTCTTCGGTTGAAAAATTATGTTTTGTGGTCACTGTTGCGTCATTAATCCACATTGTGTCCAATGGTATCATAATCTGTCCCTTGTGTTTCTCTTCGATTGTCTTATTGTCGGGTCTCTTCATCGTGCGTGTTCTGTGTTTGCATCGTGTGCAACTGCCACACCTTGTTGTGAAGCCTTAAGCTTTAGGGTTTTTAGGGTTCTTGAGTCAAAAAAAAAAAGAAAGAAGAAACAGGCGGCTGCTGTACTTCCTCTTGATTGCCCGAATTAGGGTTTTGTTATTTCTTGTGTTGGAAGTCATTGTGGTCTGCTCAACGTTGGTACTTGCTGGTTTGTGAATTGAGTAGACTGTTTGAGTTGTGAAGTACGAGTTTGAGAAGTCGTGAACCAAGGTTTGTTGAAATCTTGAAGTTCTTGACTAGAGCCGCACTAAAAGGAAACTTGCGGCCATCAAAAGTTCCAAGCAGCCGCACCTGGTGTTTCGTGTCCAAAGAAAAAAAAATTTCAGTTGCGGCCACCCTAGTACAAAACCCTAGAAGCCGACGTTTTTGCTTTGTTGTTTAAAAAAAAACAGCAAGCAAAGACAATATTTTCAACCAAGCCAAGAAAGAACTTTCAAAGTTTTATTGCCAATTTGTTCAAAGTTACATAAGTGGGTCCGAAAAAAAAAACAAATCAAAAGTTTTGGTCCACTATTTCTTGAAATTCTTGAACACTTTGAGTCTTGGGAACTTGTTTCACTCTCCTAGTGAAAAATTTCTTGTATTCTCTTGCGGTGGTGAAGGGTTTCTTTGGTTTTGGAGTAAATTTCTTGGGAACATCTTGGGTAACCCGTTGGGGTGTCACCTTATTGATTGTCCATCTCTTAGTTCTTGTTCTTGAGCCAACACCGAATCTGCCTTATGTGTTTTGCGCCTAAGGAAATCGAAATTGAACTTGTTTTGTGGGTTAAGTGTCACGCCAATTGTGTCTAAATAACCTAAGACCAGCCGTGGACTTGATTGTATTTCCTAAGTACGATTGGTTTCCAAGTTTTTGATTAAATTACCATCTTTGATTGGTTTCCTAATCTTGTTTGATTGCCAAGGGTGTTTGATTTCCAATCAAGACACATTCCTACATTGTAAGCATCACTTTTCCTACTTTTAGGAGTTGCCTTCCTACACCTTAGCAACATTTTCTCCTACTTATTAGCCTCCATTCCAGCCGCCCCTTGCCCTATTTTTTAGGGAATTTTCTCCTACATTTTAGCCTTAACTTCCTACCTTTTAGGAGTTGCCTTAACCTTGTCTTTTCTTTTTCTTTTCGGCCATCTTTCCCCTACATTGTGGATTGATAGCCGCCACCCATTTCCTTCTCTTAGTCCACCATTCGGACCTCCTAAACAAGCCAAGGCAGCTTGCGATATCTATAAAAAAAAAGAGTATTTTTTTCTCTTTTGAGTCGTGTCTTTGTTTTCCTTACTATCCGTGTCTGAGTCATCCTTTCTTTTCATTAGAGTCTATCCATTTCATTGTGTCCCTCGAGTCAATCATTCATATTAGTTCCGTCCATTGTGTACTCTCCATTCCATTGAGGATTCCCACCTTCTCGTGATCCAAAATTGGAAGTTGATTGTTTACCTAGGAGGAATTCTAATTTCTTCAAGGTAAGCTATCAAGAAACTTTGAGAGCATTGATGAGACTATTAGAGTACTTTTTGAGTGACATATATGAGAGTTTAGTGTAAACACACAAGGGAGTAAGTGAGGCGTATATATATTTGTTTCTACTGACCTTTTTCCAGGTTACATACATCATGTCGGATGGAGGTGACACACCCAAATTTGACTCCAAATTGAACAACCTAGTATTGATGGTAGAATTTAAACGCATGTTTAGAGAGTCTATGGAGTCCCTACACCAAAGGATGGACCAACTGGAGCTTATTCAAGTTCGGTTCAACACTGCCCATCGAAATGCTCCACCTCACGAGGAGTTCGCTTCTAATAGCGAGGAAAACGACTTCATTCGTCGGCCAAAGCAGGACTATCGGAGGGCAGACGACGGATTAAAAGGGGTCAAGATCAAAATTCCCTCATTCCAAGGCAAGTCTAGTCCCGAGACTTACCTAGAATGGGAACAGCGAATCGAGATGGTATTCGAGTGCCAAGACTACACCGATGAACAAAAAGTCAAACTGGCAACCCTCGAATTCACCGACTACGCTATAGTTTGGTGGGAGTAGGAGCGCATTAGCAGGCGCTGTAATAGAGAACAACCAATTAGTACATGAGTGGAGTTACGAACCACTATAAGAAAACGGTTCGTCCCCAACCATTACTACCGTGATCTATACCAGAGGCTTCAGGCATTAGTTCAAGGAAGCCGCAGTATCGAGGACTACTACAAGGAAATGAAGATCACCATGCTCCGAGCAGACATTGTGGAGGATAGAGAGGCTACCATGGCGAGATTTCTTAACGGCTTGAGACCTGAGATCGCCGAGTTGGTAGAGCTGCAAAACTATATAGACATGCCTGAGTTAATTGATAAGGCATCCAAGATCGAGAGAAGATTTAAAAGGAGGGGTAACTCTCGCAACCCTAGTTTCTCAGCCACGCCTCTTTGGAGGGGCAATCCGACCTTCGAGCGAGAACGATTTAGTGCAGGGGTGTCTAAATTCACTCCTAAAATCGAGCCACCAAAGTAGGCATCGAAGGCGACCACTAAGCCTCCATTCGACTCCTCCAAGCCACGAAACTGTGACAAGTGTTTCAAATGCCAAGAATTTGGGCACATTGCTTCTCAGTGTTCCAATAGGCGTACCATGATTGTCCTACCGAGTGGAAATGTAGTATCGGACGACGAGGACGAGTTCGCCGAGATGCCTCCATTGATTGATGAAGGTGAAGATTATGAGGTGGAGGTTGAGGCCACGAATGAGCAAGTGGGCTTTGCTCTAGTAGCCCGTCGGGCTCTTGCGACCCAAGTCAAAAGAGTGGATAAGGCCCAACGTGACAGCGTTTTCTACACACGATGTTATGTCAAGAGAAGAGTATGTAGCCTCATCATCGACGCAGGTAGTCGTACCAACGTGGCAAGTACTCTCATGGTGGATCATTTTTCTTTGCCCACATTGAGACACCCTAACTCATACCGCTTGCAATGGCTCAATGAGAGTGGCGATATCAAATTTACCAAGTAAGTGGTGGTGTCTTTCCGGATTGGAAAGTATGAGGACGAGATCCTTTGCGACGTCGTCCCCATGCAAAATTCTCATATTTTGTTGGGACGGCTATGGCAATATGACAAGAAAACTACTCATGATGGTTTCACCAACAAGTATTCCTTCTTACACCACAACAAGAAGATGACACTTATTCCTCTCACACCCCAACAGGTGCATGAGAACCAACTGCGATTGCAACAGGAGTATGAACGAGAGTTGGCTAAGAAATCAACCGATCCTAAAACAATCCTTAAGGCACCGGTGGAGAAGACATCTACCCCTGGAACATCTAGTCGAGTGGAGAAACGGCCTAACTTGCTTGTCAAGAACAGGGAAGTTCGCAAATTACTTTTATCCAACCAAATTGTTTATGTCCTATATTGCAAAGAAGTGATTTTACTCTCTCAAGAAGCACTTAATGCCTTACCTCCTGAAATCTCTTCTTTGTTGCAAGAATTTGAGGACGTTTTTCCAGATGAGATTCCAAGTAGCCTTCCACCACTCAGAGGGATCGAACACCAGATCGACTTCGTCCCTGGAGTATTCTTGTCAAATAGACCGGCCTACAAGATGGGCCCTGAGAAAACTAAGAAGATCCAACGGCAAGTAGATGAACTCTTAGAGAGGGGTTGGACTAGAAAGAGCATGAGTCTATGTACAGTTCCAGTCATCCTCGTCCCAAAGAAGGAGGGTACTTGGAGGATGTGTGTAGACTACCGCGCCGTAAACGTTATCACGGTTAAATATCGTCACCCTATACCTCGTTTAAATGATATGCTTGACGAATTTTATGGTGCAACCATTTTCACCAAGATTGATGTTAAGAGTGGCTACCATCAAATTTGAATGAAGGAAGGGGACGAGTGGAAAACGGTCTTCAAGACTAAATATGGTTTGTATGAGTGGTTAGTTATGTTTTTTTATTTGACTAACGCTCCTAGTACATTTATGCGCCTTATGAATCATGTGTTTCATCCGTTCTTAAGTAAATTTGTTGTTATTTATTTTGATGACATTCTGATACACAGCAAGAGTCTTGAGGAACATATAGCACATGTACGAGCTGTTCTTGATATTTTGCGCAGGAAGAGGTTATTCGCTAACTTTAGCAAATGTACCTTCTGTACTAATGAGGTTGTTTTCCTTGGTTATAAGGTTAGTGCACAGGGCATTAGAGTGGACGAGAGCAAAATCCAGGCCATTAATGAGTGGCAGTGGTGAAGTTCGGAGTTTCCACGGTCTTGCGAGTTTTTATCGTCGGTTCGTGAAGGATTTCAGTACTATTGCTGCCCCTCTGACCGCCATTATCAAGAAAGATGTGAAACTCGAGTGGGGGAAAACTCAGGAGAAGGCGTTCCAACTCCTTAAACACAAGCTCACACATGCACCCTTATTGTCTTTACCTAACTTTGATAAACCTTTTGAAGTTGAGTGTAACACCTCTGATGTAGGAATTGGAGCTGTGTTGATCCAAGAGAGAAGGCCGATCGCGTACTTTAGCGAGAAGTTGAATGGTGCTGCCTTGAACTACTCCACCTACGATAAGGAACTCTATACTTTGATTCATGCGCTGGAGACATGGCAACATTACCTGCAACCGAAGGAGTTCGTCATCCACACTAACCTTAAGGCGTTAAAGCATCTCAAGTCTCAACACAAGTTGAGTAAGAGACACGTACGGTGGGTCAACTTTGTGGAGTCATTTCCCTATGTGATCAAGTACAAATCTGACAAGACCAATGTTGTTGCCGATGCACTATCCAGGAGGTATGCCTTGATTGCTCTACTTGATCCTAAATTCCTTAAATTTGATCTCATCAAAGAACTCTATGATACCGACTCTGATTTTTCTGCTATCTATAAGTCTTGTGCTAAGTCGGGTCAGGGTAAGTTCTTCATACATGATGGATTTCTATATTGTAATGACAAATTGTGCATCCCGTCATGTTCTATTCGTGAGTTACTAAACCGTGAAACTCACGGAAGTGGGTTGATGGGACACTTTGGTGTCACCAAGAGTTTGAGTGCTTTACAGGAACATTTCTATTGGCCATGCATGAGGCGGGACGTGGAGTGAGTAGTGTCACACTGCATTACCTGTCACCATGTCAAGTCCAAGTTCCAACCCTTCGATTTGTATACACCTCTATTCTTCGGAACTATGGATTGACATTTCAATGGATTTTGTGCTTGAGTTGCTTAGGAGTAAAAGGGATCATGATAACATTTTCTCATTATTGATAGATTTTCTAAAATGACTCATTTCATTCCATATCATTTGACGGACGATGCCACTCGCAGAGCTGATATTTTCTTTAGAGAAGTTGTCCGTTTGCATGGTGTGCCTAGGACTATTGTGTCTAACAGGGATGTCAAATTTCTATCTTATTTCCAGAAAACTTTGTGGAAAAAGTTGGGAACTAAGTTATTATTCTCTACATCCAATCATCCCCAGATCGATGGTCAAACTGAGGTCGTTAATCGTACATTGTCGACTCTACTTAGGGCCATCATTAAAAAGAATCTCAAAACTTGGGATGAGTGTTTATCACATGTCGAGTTTGCTTATAACCGTACAGTTCATAGTGCTACGCAGTTTTCTCCATTTGAAATTGTTTACAAGTTTAATCCTTTGACTCCCTTGGATTTGATATCTTTGTCTTTGTCTGAGCGTATTAACCTTAATGGCAAGAAGAAAATCGAATTTGTCCAAACTTTGCACCAACAGGTGAGGGCCAACATTGAAACTCTCACCCAACAGTACCTCAAACATGCCAACAAGGGTCGTCATCGCATGGTGTCTGAACCAGGTGACTGGGTCTGGTTACACTTGCACAAAGAGCGTTTTCCCGTACAGCATCGCAACAAGTTGCTGTCCCGTGGAGATGGACCATTCCAAGTTGTTGTGTGCATCAATGACAACGCTTACAAGCTCGACCTTCCTGGTAAGTACAATGTGTCTGCTACCTTTAATGTTACTGACCTGAGTTCCTATCTTGCAGATGACGAGGTCGATTTGAAAATAAATCTTTCGTAAAAGGAAGGGAATGATGAGGAGAAGGTCGATAGAGCTATCCAAGTAGAGCAAGTGAAGGTACCATTGGGGCCTATGACACGAACTCATGCAAAGAGATTGAATGAGGCGTTACAAACCTTGATTCGTGCGGCCCGAGAGTCTAGTGTAGAGTCAAAGGCCATCGAGAATCTCAACGAAATTAGATATGTTGTCTTAATTGCGGCCCTTTGTGAGGATTAGCCCACCATGGATCGGCTGAGGGTCTATGGTCTATTATTAGTTAGTAGTATGTAATAAAAGAGTCCAACTGACTTGTGGTTCGGATCTTAGTCAACATCTAGTTGTTGAGTCAATTGGTTAGGCCATGTGGGCCTTAGGTCCAATAGCACTTTAGTTAGTTAATTAGTTAGTCCCTCCGTTGAGTTGTTCGGGAGTCTCACTGTCATTTGTTAATTTACTTCATGTTTCCCAAAGCGTTATTAGGTCTTAGACATGGCTACAAATAGTCTAAATTCATTGTTTACATACAGTTTTTGGATGATTAATAAAAACACTTGAGAATTCTCTCAAAACTTCATTAACATCCTTGAATATCTTATATTCATTTCTTTGGTATTCAATTGACTTATCAATCTAGGACCGCGCTAGATTGTGGCATCTTCTACCAATATCGAGGTTCGTTGACCACGTGATCAATGGGTTTAGGTGATTTCACTGCGTTCATTTGTCATGAACGTGAATCCCTGCCTTCTAGATTCTAGCTTTTATGTACGGGTTGCATCACAAGATTGGTGCCATTCGTATCCCAAGTTTTGACTTTTGCAAAATATATACCTTATTCTTGTACTAATTAGTAATTAAGATCATGTGCCAGATCAGTAATCTAAGGACGGTATCTCTTGTTTCTGAAAAAAAAAAAAGAGAAAAGGAAGGCATCTGCTGTTCCACTTGCTTGCGCATATTCCTTCATATTTTTTCGCTTCACAAGAATTCCTACCAGTAACAGTAATATATACAGAACCAAAACCTGGAATAAAGGTACAAGTCAAACAATGGATCATCAAGATGAATTTGCTCCCCACGTACTAATCTTCCTTTTACCCATTCCAATTCCTGTGAATAGTATGCTGAAGCTGGCTGAACTTTTGTGCCTTATTGGGCTTCACATAACATTCCTCAACACAAAGCATAACCACAATCGTCTCCTGCATTGCACCAATTGTATTTCAAGTCTGCAAAACGACAAGAAAAGGAAATACACGACAAATATATAATATATAAAATTAGAAAAAATATGTTGGTACAATCTCTGGAATGTTCTCAAACTTATAGAGAACTTCCTTCGATTCTTCTTCTCAAACGCCAATCCAAGGGTTTCGCAACTTGTACTTGGATTGACCACCGATTCTTTCAAATCTTGATATGGAAGATTTGAAGAACTTGAAAGTATTTGGAGGCTCAAGCCTTGATATATGGAAGATTTGAAGAGTTTGAAAACCCAGACCTTCGTAGTTTGGAACTTCACTACTTGAGTGTATGAGATGCCTCCCGGTATGTGTGTCCCCTGATTTGGTAGAGAGACCCCTATTTATAGCTGTGGTATGAGGTAGAGGTTAAAATCCTGTATACCACTTTACTTATCTTGCAAGACATGCAGTCATATTAGAATTGTGCCAACTTAAATATTATCTCTTCATTTTGTATTTACTAATAAAAAGATAATACCAATAAGTAATTCCTTGATTGGCCAAACTTGTAGGGACACGTGACGTGGCACCATTTGATTGGACAAATTATTGCAGTATATAAGAGATATATATGGATTAAACAATTCTAAATATTATCTCTTTAATAAGAAATAAATATTTAGATATTTATCCAAAAATTTTCGAGTCGTGTAGATATCCCAACAATTTCAATTGATTGGAACACCTCAACTTGACACATGACCAAATATAATTGGCTATTTAAGAACCAATTTTCCAAGTGTACATGACATATGGCAATATCCAATTGGATAAAAATAAGTCATAAAAAATGATTTATAGATCAATGGTAATTTTTAGAATTTAATTAAAATTTCATTATCTACAAATGTCCCCTCGAAACTTGTGTGTGAATGCTGAAGACCGAAGCAAATTTTGAACGGACAAGTTTTGACACATTTTTTTGCTTCAATTTAAACACCGTTGACATATTAGTTTTCAAATAAAACCCATAAATGGGCTAAACTCCAAGCTTTACAAACTTCATAGCAATGAGTTGTATCATATAGGATAGTTACGTGGAATACCACCAATTCATGCATAAGTTAGTGGTCTCAACTTCCGAGCCGAATCATCCTACGTAGTAGTTTTATGTTTCCTATTTCAGACTAACTCCATTCTTTGTAGTATTCAAGCTCTTGAAGTTAGGATTAGCATCATTGATGAACTAAACAATTAATTTCTTCATTGATCATATTCGGCACTCAAGGAACACTCTGATACAAATGCTGAGAGCCCAACTCGCAGAGGAAGCCAATTGCAAGAACAATTCTTTCCCGAAACCACATAGAGTCAGAGCTTCGCATTTTTTTCTTTCTCTTCATCCCATTATACAAAATAGGAAGAACCCGATTCCTTTTGCGCGTAAACTTCCTCAGCTCGACAAATTAGCCTGCTAAACCGCAAGTACTTCGAATAATAAATCCTTCGGTGTCTTAAATTGAATCACTCCTGACCAAAATCCTTCTTGAATATAGGATACATATCTGTTATAAATACTCGATGGTTGAGGCATCAGTTTACCCACAATCCAAAGGCAAACTCTCCTTCGTTTCTTTTTTTTTCGCTAGTGTTACCAGACTACTGCTACGTCTTTATTTGCCGTTGCCATCATTCATTATTTGCTAGTTTGCTTGGCTTTGCTACCTTTTCGACTGATAGCATCAATTTAAAGTCAGTCATCACTCTTGCCGAGCTGCTCTTGAATTGTTTTAAGGTACACACCACTTTTCCAAGCTATGGGTGAATTTCTTCTTTACTAGAGTTTAAAACTTTTTTTTATATATATATAACTAACTCTCGGGCTTTCAAATTATCTATGGACATGCTTGCTCTTATATTGTCCCACCCAAAATAACTTTCATGCAGTGATCTAATATGCCTCTTGGGTTTACAGTAGAACTCATATGGATTAACCGATGAATGACTTGACGCTCTCATTACCACCCTACTTGTGTTTCTTTCTACTACTTTGCATGGAACAATTGTTGATTTTTGTAGTCTGTGCACAGATAGATTCAGGAACAATATTTTCTTTTTTAATGTTGCAAGAACACCTGACTCGATGCGCTTTATATTTATTTCCCATGCAAGATGCTAAGTACCGTATGAATTATTGTCTTTGTTGGCCTCGCATGAAACTTCCCATCATGAATTGGTTAGCACGTTATGTCTGCCAATCGGACTTTATAAAAACTTGATGCACTATGAACGGTCATGTAGAAATATTTAATGGTTGCTTTGACCAAATTAGTGCCACTTGCTATCTTGCCGATACCATTTTTTGTTTATTAGGTACTTGAGACTTTACTTTTAAGCACGTATCATAAGATAGGCTTAATTTTTGGACCAGTCCATATCAATATCTCAACTTTATTAACTTGCTCCCTTGTAGGTAACCCAAAATCATGCTTGAAAAGAAATTTCAGGGATTCGAGAGAAGGATAACCAACTAGGTAATTTAATTACCAAAATTTTATAAGAATCTCTCTTCATCATCTAATACTTTTCTTTTACAAAATTGCAGCGATTATGCAAATTAAGGACTACGCCATGCCGTCGCCCCATATTTCATTGACGGATAAGAGGGGAGGGCTTCAATCGAAAAGTTTGTCATTATATGTGAACAAATCAGCAATCGGCACCTTTGCTGAATCTTTTATACCCCTTGAAGGATGCTTTCATCTCGAAGATTGGACTAACAAGTGGACTAAGGAAATTGTAGCACCATCGATTTTTTCTACTACGTCGAAGAAAGAAGATGTGGTCGTATTAAATTCGTCCATTCACAGTGGAGATCCAGAAATAGCTAAATTCATACTTCCGTTCGTGGGATTCAATATTGACAAAACTTCATGGAAGATTCCCTTTTCCTTCTTTGACGAGGCGTGCTTCACTTCCCATTATTAGGAATAGGTCAAGGATATCTTTGGAAGATATAAAAAAGTGCTCACATGTGCCGGCATCTTTGAAGCGGTCTATGCGTCATGATTCTCTTACGACCGCTGTGAAAATATTTTGCGAGTTTTCTTCAAATATTGGTGTCCCTCGACAAATACACTCCATACGCCCATTGGGGAGTTATCCATCCCATTTTGGGATCTTTATCGACTTGGTGGCCTTTCGATCGATGGCTCATTCTTTGATGAAGTTGTTCCTTCAGTACAGGAGCTTCTCACTCGTGACAAAGAAGGGAAGCCACTTCTTCCTGAGAGTTGGATGCATCTCTTTTCCGCTTACTATCATCTTTGGACGAACGATCCAGGAGTTTGGATGAAAGATTGGATCCGCTTCTGGTTCAAAGGGAAGGCTAGGTATAGGGCTCCTCCAAACAGGGCGAATAGAAGAAAGACCACATTTAAACCAAAAATAATTTACAACCCTTCTGGAAGCGTAAAGTCTCATGACCTTGCTGATCCGAAGGATTTCAAAGTCCCTTTTGACATATTGGATATCCCAGGGTCTTTAAGAAATGAAACTTATATTGCAACATTCATACCGTGTTAGATTTGCAAGTTCATTTTGCCAAGCAAAAAGGTCAATCGCATCCGCTCTAGTGTCTTCAAGGTTGCATGTTTAATGGCTATAGGAAAAAGATTTTGCCTTGCAATTCCCGTGCTTGCAAATATATATTATGGATTGAGAGAGATCGTCTACGCTCCTAATCTTGGAGAATGTGGGGTAACTTTCCCAATCTATTACGTCTATGTTTGAATTGGCCAATATTTTGACGTATATTATGAGAATAATCAAGTGAGTAGTTACCACGCGCGCATAACGAGATTTAGCATGAGAAAATGACAATATTTTATGGTAAATCAGAAGTCGAGAAAATCTTTAAAGAAATGAATCCTTTGATGCTTTTCAAACTGTGCTGGACTGAGAATGAAGAAAAAATGTTGATCGATGATGGATCCTTATCATCAAGGCTCACGAGCTACTTTGTTAGTCAACGTTTTTGCCACTTAACTCTACGTAAGGACAATGTTTTCATTATTGAAAAATATAATCCTCGTAAGTTTAGCAGACAGTTCGGCTTCTGTTAGGCTATTCCAAATAAATTGAAAGAGATTACTCACACTTATACTTTGAGTGAGACTATTCAATTATGGGATTCCTCAATTCGCACGCAGACGCAATCTCAGATGACTATATCTAAGTATAAGAAGCATCCATTGATCACCAAAGGCTATGATGCCTGGTGGTCAACACGGTCAAATAGCGTCTCTTTAACTTCCTTTAAATTCACGATTAAGATCTCCCAACAATCATCGAAGAAGGGTAAGGTTACTTCTATTAATGAGCCGATACATCACAATGGAGCTATAGAGATTGGAACAGATTTTTATTGCATCTACCTTGCAGGAAGGCAAAATGACAGGCACTCGCCTAAAAAGTGTTGTCACAAAAAATAAGTTTTCAAAAAATTCTCAACGAGCTCTCAAAGAGATAAATTTAGCGACTCCAGTAAAGAAAACGCCATCCACCATTCCAAAATCTTTAACCATGACTTCCATGAGAGAAGACGTTGAAATTGAAATGTTGGATGATTACGATTCTGTCAAGACTATTGAAAGAAAGGAACTCAAACCCAAGGCACCGGATCTATCCAAGGAGAAACCCACTCATTGGCAAGCGGTAGTAGTAGTTAAGATCGTCATTGGAACCAATCAAAGAAAAGAACATTTTCTGATTTTGAGGAGGTTTCCTTTACACCCCCGTCGGTTGGAGTGTCGCCACTTAAGGTAATTATCTCTCCATTTTTTTCCTTTTTTTTGTAACCCTTTTCTCCTTTTTTTTTTTAAAAAAACTTTCGTAACTTTTTCTCCTTTTTCTTTTTTTTTTTAGTCCCCATTTCTTGAGTTTCGCCAAGAGAATGCTGGTACCAATTCACTAATTGAATTTGAAACTGATGGTACAATTTCAAACAAGAAAAGTGACGAGATCGTTATCAGTATTCCAAAACAACCTGTCCCCAGTGGAGGTACCTCATCAATGCATAAGAAAGAGTTAGCTCACGAGATCCGAAAAAGACCTAAGGTAGCATTGATTTTAGAATTTCATGGGCAAAAATTGATCCAAGCGCATTGAAGAAAATACTTGCAGAGTTTATGAATGAATTTTCGTGGACAGATTTTTGACACTCCTATCGAGCAGATCTCTTCTTTAAAAGAGTGCACAGAGGAAATTATTGCAGAAATCGCAAGGACGGATCCTAGGAATGGCCCCCCTTTAAAAGATACCTGATAGAATTGTTTGTCAAGGCGGAGGCATATGATATTTTGGCATCTTCATCATAGGAGAAAATGAGTAAAGAAACACATGCAGAACTCCTTTCCAAAGTAACCGCCCAACTAGGGAGAGCCAAGGCAAAAAAAGAAGAACTAACTTGTCATCTACAAAGTCTTGAAGAAAAGTTACAGTCCATTGAAGACGGAAAGAAAATTCTGCAACATGAACTTATCAATTTGGAGAAATAGGGCCTGGAAATCAGCTCTACTATCGATCAAAAGTATGAAACTTTCAAAGAGATCCAGGCTGAAATAACTTAAGCACATGATGAGCTCTCTTCTATTGAGAATGCTTGCGTCTTAACTGATGACGCAGCGAAGGAACTTGAAGACATGAAATCCACACTCGAATCATGTAAAATAGTCGTAATGGATTACAAATTTGACATTTAGATTTTTCACTAGGTCTTTTTTTCCTGAATTTTTTTTATCATTTCTTTTCCTTCAGGTAATGAAATCTTCTATAAATAGTAAAATGCTTTTCGTTCCTTATCTTCGATTTTTTTTCTTTTTTTTAAGATAAAAGAACTCAAATGTAGCATTTTATTCTTTTAAGAAATAAAAGATTTTTTTTCAAGGAAAGAGAATTTGGTTTGGAGTGGTATAACTGAACTTAAAAGTCACCCTCTAAACTGCCTATGTATATCACAAGGGAATCAAGTTACACGTAGTTCCTGCCGTTCACATTTTAACATCTTGCAGGTCAGGGGTGTCTATTTGTTTACTATTTTAGATTTGATGGAGTGTTTCAACAGTTTAACCACATAGTACACTATTGGTGGTTGCCATCCACAGTTTTAGCTCATGCGGGTCAGGAGCAACATGCTGTTCCGATTATGCATAGTACCTTTTTAGGTATTTGCCATTGATGAAGCCAACTCTTAATCCATCCTTAGCAACTAATTTGTATGAACCATTCGTATACACTTTTCTAACAACATATGGACCATCCCACTTAGGAATAAACTTTCTTTGTCCGCCATGAGTGAGAATGATTGGTCTCCAAACGGCGAGCACTAACTCTCCAATTTGGAAAGAGCGAGGTCGAACGTGCTTATTGAATACTTTTGAAAGGCGAGATTGATAGCACTAAATCCGTTGTTGACTTTCCAATATCTTTTCGTCGAGTGCCTCTAACTTCTCAAGACGAAAACGAACATTATCTTCTTCACTGAATCTTTCTTGAATTACAATTCTTAGCGAAGGTATTTGACATTCAAATGGAAGAACATATTCAATACCGTAAACAAGCGCGTATGGGGTTGCTTGCGTGGGAGTTCGAAAAGTAGTTCTATATGCCCAAAGAGTTTCTCCAATTCGAAGATATCAATCCCTTTTCGATTTATCCACGATTTTCTTCAACAGATTACATAATGTCTTGTTGAATGTTTCAGCGAGTCCATTTGTAGCAGTATAGTACATGGAAGAGTTGTATTATTTGAAATAAAATTTTTCACAAAGTTTATTCATTGTTATATTGCAAAATGGTTTGCCATTATCGGTGATAATATAACGTGAGACTCCATACCGATAAATGATGTGCAAACGAATGAAATCTACTACATTTTTCTTTTGGACCTCTCTTAGAGGAACTGGTTCAACCCACTTTGAGAAGTAATCTGTCGCTGCCAAAATAAAAATGTGTCCGCCAGAAGATTTTGCAAGCGGTCCAACTATATCCAAAATCCAAGCATCGAATGGCCAAGAAGCCACAGTTGGGTGCAATGGTTCTGGAGGTTGATGGATGAAATTGCCATAAAATTGACAAACTTGACATCTTCTAGCAAAGTCAATGCAGTCCTTCACCATCATTGGCCAGTAATATCCCATTCTTTTAATGCGAAAGTGTAATTTCGGATCAGATTGATGAGCACTACATATCCCAAAGTGAGCCTCTCCCATTACTTGTTTGGTCTCATCTTCTCCAAGACATCATAGAAACACTCCATCAAATGACCTTCGGTAAAGTGTTCCTTTGTAGTAAATGAAGCGTGGCGCTCAACGACGTATGTTAACCCTTTTTTTGGGATCTTCTGATAACTTTTCATGATTAAGATAATCCATGATGAGATGATGCCAATCCTCCTTTTCAATCTCATGAACAAAAATGTGATAAACATTTTTTCTCCACCATTATCTTCTTCATCAAACATCGGAGATATGACCCAATTTTGACATATTGAAATTTGATTTTGATAAAAAAGTAGAATGATCATTGACGCCACCCTTGCCAAAGAGTCAGTTTGTTGGTTGAAATTTCTAGGGATATGTACTATAGTGATATTGTCTAAATATTCTATGAGTTGTCTTACATACTTATAATATGGGATCAATTCAGGTTTCTTGACATCATAAATATCAAGAAGTTGATTTATCACTAATTTTGAATCACCATAGACTCTAAGATGCAACTTCTTCATGTCTACAACCGTTTCAAGATCAAAAATTAACGCCTGATAATCAATCACATTGTTTGAATACCGACATGTTAAGGTGAAAGAGTATGGCAATATATCTGTTTCAGGGATATAAAAGACAACTCCTGCACCAACTCCATCACGGTGAGCAGTTTCATCGAAATACATCGATCACGGAGATTCAACCATAAACACTTCTTCATCGGAGAGTTCATCAGTCAACTCCCACTCGGCAAGCATGGGATGATCGGTTAGAAAGTCTGCCAATACTTGCCCTTTGACAACCTTCGCAGGTACATAAATAATTTCGAATTGTTGAAACTGAAAGTACCATCTCGCAAGTCGATCAGACAGTCAGGTTTTACCATTACATATTTAATGAGATTGGACTTGGATATGAGTCGAATAGTGTGTGCTTGAAAATAATATTTCAATTTCTAAATGGCAAATATAAGTGCCAAACACAACTTGTCGATGGGTATGTAATTCAACTTATTAGATGTCATCATCCGATTCAAATAATATAGTGCATTCTCCTTACCTTAATTATTTTCTTGAGCAAATAAGGCCCTAACCGATCGTTCTTGGGCGAAAATTTAGAGGATCAATGATTTTTCTGGAATTGGCGCAAATTAGAGATAAACCTCCGGATCAATGAAAATTTAGGGTTGGCATCGTCCCATCAAATTAGAGATAAACCTCCGGATGTAAGCCAACTTTTCTTGAAAACTTTTCAATTCATGGATATTTCGTGATTCAGGCATATTCACAATGGCATCAAATTTAAATTGATCGACCTCCATTCCCCATTGATGAACGATGAAAGCAAGAAATTTGTCAAAAGTGATCCCAAATACGCACTTCAAAGGATTCATTTTCAATTTGTATTTCCGAAGGCGTTGAAAAACTCTTCGAAGGTCTTGAATATGATCTTCTCGCTTCTTTGATTTTACCATAAGATTGTCAACGTAGCACTCCATATTTCTATGAAGCATATCATCGAAAATTCTTTACATTACCCTTTGATATGTCGCTCTAGCATTTTTCAAACCAAACAACATCACTTTATAGCAATAAATTTTCTTGGGAGTGCGAAAGGCAGTCAGCTCATCGTCCTCGACTGCCATGCGTATCTGATTGTAGCCAGACGATCCATCGAGAAAAGATAGTGTTTCATGTCCTGTTGTAGCATCTACTGTTAGTTCTGTGATGAGGAGTGAAAAATTATCTTTGGGACAAGCATCATTTAAGTCTCGAAAATCAACACAAATTCGGATTTGTCCATTCTTCTTTCTCACAGGGATGATACTTGAAATCCATGTTGGATATTTCACTTCTCGTATGAATCCAAGTTCAATCAATCTATTTATCTCATTTTTTATCAGAGGAATCAATTCGGGTCGAAAGCGTTTTTGAGTTTGCTTGACAGGTTTTGTTCCTCGCTTGACAGACAAATTATGAACAGCGATTCTTGGATCCAAATCAGGCATTTCTGAGTAATTTCAAACAAAGACATCTTTGAATTCGAGTAGTAAATCAACATACTCTTTCTCTTCTTCAAACATCATACAAGAACTTATGTAAATTGGGCGAGGGTCGTCACTTGTGCCAAGGTTAATTTCTTTTAACATATCGACTGTATTTTTTACTTCTTATTCAAATTCAGCGGGAGCGTTATCCGCATCTTCTTTTTCTTCTTCAGAATCACTGATTGTAATATGATGGCAAAAAGCAATACTTTCTTGACCTTGTTCTCCAAAGATGATTTCGATCCTTACGTTAAACAAATTTCTACAATGCATAAAAAAATTGAAAACTCATTTTCTCGGACCATTCTTTTTCATTGGAGTAAGATTTTCTTGCTGGACAACTTGGTACTCTTGTTTTTTGTTACCTAATCTCTCATAGACGGGATATTTCAAATTTTTCAATTGCGGGCCCAATCTATCAAATACAGAAGTGCGCTTTGACTTATTTCCCAATCTATCGAAAATAGACCTCTTTCGACTTGTAACCTCCATTTCTTAGTTCGCATAGTTACAACTTGCCCTTTTGATCATTATACGAACAGGAGAAGGCGGTTGATAACCAAGACCATCGATGAACTTTCAACATTATAGTCTCTTTCTTTTAATATTTTCTACATAGGTGTCAATTCATGAGTCTTTTTACTAGTCATTTCAGGAGGGAGTTTGCCTAATGCATTCTTCTCATATAGGTTATAACCCGCCTTAACAAGAAATTTATGCATTTGGATCAAAACCTTTTTGAGTCCGATTAGTTGGTAGTGAATAATGTTCCACTGCAGGTTCTTGTTTGGAACGGACAAACCCTTGCAAGTTCGCTTTCTCACTTTTAACAGACTCTATTTTGGTGAGTAGAACATTTAATGCGTCATTCCTAATAAAAGAAGACTGACTTTCTTCTCTCTTTGATTTTGGAATATAACGTAAAATGGGTACTTTGGAATCTTGATTTTCTTCCCTTACTGATTCTTGTCTTTTTGCTTCTTTTTGAAGATAAAATTTGATGTCGGCAAAGTGAGTTTCGGTCTCAGTGAAAGGTTTATCATCGACAGTAACTTTCTTAACTATACCGTTTCGACAATATTTGAAATATTGATGAAGAGTGGACGGTATAATTTCATTCTCATGAATTCAGGGTCTTTCCAAGAGCATGTTATAAGAGGTTTTGAAGTCAATAATAGGAAATAACTCACTTGAAGACAACTTACCAATAAACAATTCAAACCTTATGAGACCAATTGCTCTTTACCCCTTTGGTTAAATCCTTGGATCATGAGGCGGTTCTGAGAAAACTCATTGCTTGACACTCCCAGTTCTTTTATGGCGCATATGGACATGATATTGACAGCAGATTCCCCATCAATGAGTATCCGATTCATCTTCTGTTCTCGAACATATGCATTAACAAACAAGGGTCGATTGTGGGTTTTGAAATCAACTGTTAAATCGTCATTATCAAAAATGATAGTCGTTGCACAATCCACCGGTGATTTATCATCAATTTTGAGTTTTTTCTCAACTTCAGTGCCAATTTGCGCAACTTGAGGATTTCTAGCCTTGATAACGTGGCAAGAAATAGAATTATCATCATCATCACTTAAATACTCCTTGGGTATAAATTCTCTTAGTGTCACAAGTTGTCGAACCTCTTGAAAGAGCTGAAAATTTGAAGGAATTGGTGTCGTAGCCACTCCCTTTTGTCTTTTTATTGCACTTTGTTGTTTCATTGTCACTTTAACTTTTGTTGAATGAATGTTTTTTGAAAAGATATACTGCTTTATCTTTGGCTTGCGAGTCCCCTTTCAAGTGACTAAAGTCCATCCTTCATTATCATTTTCAATAACATTTTCAATTGAAAATTTTTCAAAATCCTCTTTCACAGACAAAGCACTGTTTGATGTGGATAGAACTTCTATCGAACAACACACAGACCCAAACATTATTGTTGTTTGGTTTGCTGATACTTTATCCTCCTCGAGGAGGATTTTTCCTTGACGGGCTAATTTCATAATTTTATCTTTAAAGACAAAACATTTTGTGAGATGGTGGCCAATCAGGCCGTGATAACAGCAATAATTTGGATCATTGACTTGACTGACTTCCTCTGGGCGCTTCATTTCGGGAAGTTCAAGGAGTTTCTCCTTGAAAAGATTATTAAACATCCCTTGCAAATTAGATTCAAGGAATGAGTATTCTTTTTCTTGCATCTCTTTTAAAGTGGACATTCTTATCGACTTGTTTTGGAAGGATTCTAACTTTTCGGTGACTTTTCGGCTCACCTTGGTAGCAATTTTCATGGGAGCCGTGTTTATTGCCATGGACTCTTTATTACTGAGTCTTGAAGGAAGTTTGCCCCCTTTTTTATTTTCTTGTCTTTCATTACTTTGACGGGGAGGTTGCACTCGCGGAACTTGAATATGAAGCCCATTAGTTGCATTGGCCGTGATACTTAATTCCATATGATGAGCACGAGTAGCTAATTTTTCAAATGTGTTTGGACGTATGCCTTGTAGAATGTAAGTTAAACTCCAATACATTCCTCGGATGCACATTTCTATGGCAGAGGGTTCAGACAGTCTATCTTTGTAGTTAAGACTCAGACTTCTTCACCTATCGATGCAGTTGACCACAGGTTCATCCTTCCATTGGCGAGTGTTAGTCAATTCCAACATACTAACGGTTCTTCTAGTGCTGTAGAAGCGATTCAAGAACTCTTGCTCCAACTGTTCCCAACTGTCATGGATGCCGGTGTGAGATCGGTGTACCAATCAAATGCATTACCCTTCAAAGATCGAACGAACTGTTTGACTAGTAGGTGACTATAGGTTCCAGCATTATTGCAGGTTTCGATAAAATGGGCCACATGTTGTTTTAGACTTCCTTTTCCATTGAACTGTTGAAATTTAGGCGGTTGATACCCAGCAGGCATTGTTAGGTTGTCAATTCTAACAGTGTAAGGTTTGGAATAGGTAAAACTTGACTTCGAGCCACCCTCCTTTTTGTCTTTAATCACGTCTTCAACAAGTTCCTTCAATTGTTCTATGGGAATAGTTCTCTCAACGATCACATATACTTCTTTCACCTTGTCCTTACCTTTAGATGAGGGAATTTCACGCTCTTGGTACTCCTTAGAGTTCATATGCCTTCCTTCAGGAACGTTATCTTTTTGGGTGAGCAGTTGAGCGATAAGAGCATCTTGATCCTTGATGTGTTTCATCATGGTCTCCACCATCTTGGACATGTTCGAAACTTGTTTTTCGAGATTTAAAGTATTTGTCATCATAACAGGCATTACAGCAGAAGAGACAGCGAGATTTTCAATAAAAAATTTTGATTGAAGAGTTTCATGGAAAGAGATCTGATCCGGTACTTGATGAATCATCATCATACTTAGAAAATTTGGATTCGGATCCAAGTTCGAGCATGGCGAGAGCCTTCTCAATCGAGGCAGAAACGTCTTTGATCCTTACTGTGGAAGAAGAGCTCATTAGTGATGTCGAACCAAAGACGGGAGTTGACGCCGATGGAACTTCCATGCTACTTTGGGTGGAAGTTCTCGTCATACTTCTTGTCACAGGACCAACAGTGCGAGTATTAATGGCAACATATGCAGCTTCCTGAATAGATTTAGCATTAGTAGCCTTGGAGTGAACAGTCATGGACTTGTTGTTCTTTGGTACCATTGGTGATATCTGTAGTTGAATATTCGAAGAGAAGAGATGAAAGGCAGAGATGATCCCAGGCGTGCCAAAAATTTGTACTCAATTAAAATTTCAAGTCTGCAAAACGACGAGAAAAGGAAATACACGACAAATATATAATATATAAATTTAGAAAAAATATGTTGGTACAATCTCTGGAATTTTCTCAAATTTATAGAGAGTTTCCTTCGATTCTTCTCCTCAAACGCCAATCCAAGGGTTTCGCAGCTTATACTTGGATCGACCATCGATTCCTTCAAATCTTGATATGGAAAATTTAAAGAACTTGAAAGCATTTGGAGGCTCAACTCTTGATAAATGGAAAACTTGAGGAGTTTGAAGATCCAGACCTTCGTAATTTGGAGTTTCACTATTTGAGTGTATGAGATGCCTCCCGGTATGTGTATCTCCTGATTTGGTAGAAAGATCCCTATTTATAGTTGTGGTAGGAGGTAGATGTTGAAAACCTGTATACCACTTTACTTGTCTTGCAAGAAATGCAGTCATATTAGGGCTGTGCTAACTTAAATATTATCTCTTCATTTTGTATTTACTAATAAAGAGATAATACCAATAAGTAATTTCTTGATTGGCCAAACTTGTAGGGACACGTGATGTGGCACCATTTGATTAGACAAACTATTGCAGTATATAAGAGATATATATGGATTAAACAATTCTAAATATTATCTCTTTAATAAGAAATAAATATTTAGATATTTATCCAAAAATTTCCGAGTCATGCATATATGATTTGGTTGGTGTAGATATCCCAACAATTTCATTGATTGGAACACCTAAACTTGACACATGGCTAAATATAATTGGCTATTTAAGAACCAATTTTCCCAAGTGTACATGACATATGACAATATCCAATTTAATAAAAATAAGTCATAAAAAATTATTTATAGATCAATGGTAATTTTTAAAATTTAATTAAAATTCCATTGTTTACACCAATATTCAGTCTCGTTTAGATCAATATCAAGGACGATTCCACCTGAAAAGCGTCGATGATGGCCTTCCGGATGAAGATCCTTACTGCTGAACAGTTTACAGAGATTCTCGATTCTTTGCAGAGTGTGGCCGAGCCTTTCTTAACGGAGGTACTGAGCGGTGAACGTTTCAGTTGTAACAGTAGTAAACGGCCTCCAGTTACATGCATAATAGCCGATGGATTGTACTACTATGTTCTTGATGTTGCTGAGGAGATGGGAATCCCATTCATTTTTTTTCGAAACCATCAGCCCTTGTTGTCTGTGGGTTTACATGTGCATTCCCAAACTCATTGAAACTGGTGAACTCCCCTTCAAAGGTAATTATCAATTCACCACCTCAATTTTGTGTTTCATGGAGCTTTCATTCTTACCCCTCTGCCTCCTCCCCTTGCCAACTCCATCACAGAAAATTTTGTGCTAGATTCTCGTTTTTCTTGATTTTGTTAATGAAGTTGACTTTGGGAAGAGGGCAATTGCATATGGTATTGTTACTATTCTATTAGGTTGAAAAAGTAAATTTTATAAAGGCCAAAAAAAAACCGAACAGGAATTTTGTATTTTGCAAAAGAAATAACCATAACTGACTGTCTCCAACGAATTTGTATTTTGCAAAGTCCTTTCTAGAGTAACAGGAATACATATTAACTGTTATATAGAATCTTGAGAAAAACCGAATTTTTTTTTTTGAAGATTCTTGGGAAAAGAGCAGGCAAAGAATTGACCATTGGTTGCTTAGTATATAAAATACTTGTGTCTGCGTATAGTATCAAAATTCTGCGAAGGAAATTTTCAATTAAAAGATCTTCGTCCAGAAGACTCTCTCACTATCTTAATTTAATGACAAGAAAGTAAGGCACTCAATCCAAGATAAAGAAAATCCTGGCTCTGGTTTGAACACGCACTTAAACCGAAACAACAAATAAATAACTCATTCTTTTTTATTTGTTATGTATATTCCTAGTTGATTTGTTATGTATATTCTGAAATGAGTCACATGAATATTGCAGCTGTATAATAAATTCGTGAACCTGAAAGATTGAGCCAAACCTAAAAGCTCCATTATAATTTTTGATGAAGTTATACATGAGATTCTAAGTCGAGAAATTTTATCCAAACAAAACATAATTTATATGTTATTACTACATGAATGATGCACGAATTTGGCCGCCAAGATGAACCCACCAAATGCAGATTAAATTTTTTTGAACCAAATTAAATACATCCAGGCAGTGATACTTATTTAGACGAAGATTAAAGCTCTAATCCTGACTTCATGTAGCATAAAGGAAAATCGTCCAAAATATTTCTCATATTTTGTCAAATGAATTTTTCCTCTTTCACTTTTAAAATGGTAACTTTACGTCTCTTATAAAATATTTAAGTCACTGAAATTTGGCTCCAAATGAATTTTTGGATCCTTTACTTTTAAAATGATAACTTTACATTTCTTACAAAATCAAATCAGTAAAATTTGGTACCAATCTAAATTGTTTACCACTTTTTATTCTGAATCCATCACGTGACATACATATGGTCAATTTTTTTAGAGGTAAAAAGGTCAGATACTATTTACAGTAAAACGAATAATTTGATTCATATTTAGTTTTGCCCCTAAAACAATAGGATCTTATCCGAATCATATTCATTTTTCCTAAAAAAGTAGGATTTGACATTTTTTTGTATATAAAAAATGATTGTATGTGAGTTACATAGTGATTTCAGAATAAAATGTTGTCAAAAACTTATGTTGGTATCAAATTTTATTAATTTGAATTTATAAATAACGTGAATTTAATATTTAGACAAATTAAACTTTATCCCCTGTGATTTAGTGTTTTTCTACATAACCCCCTATGATTTTAAAAACTATATATAATCCCCTTATGGTTTGAATTAAAGTGTCAAAGTGACAAAAATGATCATTCATAATGAGTCACCTAAAATGTCAAAAATACCCATATGTAAAGTTGAAAATTATTTATTAACCAAGGAGGGTTATGTGTATAATTTGAAAACCATAAGGGGTTATATGGTAAAATATTAAATCATAAGAACATTATATGGTAAAACATAAAATCTTACAGGGTTAGTGTATCATGTATTTATAAGGATAATTTCGATATTTTTAAGGTTCTGTTACGAATTATCATTTCATTCACTTTGATACTTTAATTCAAACCATGAGAGAGTTATGTATAATTTTTAAAACTATAGGAGAGTTTATATAAAAAAAATACTAACCATAAGAGGGTAAATTGTAATTTGCACTTAATATTTAAAAGTGTATGCTAAAAAAAATTATTTAGCAAATTGTAAGAGACATTTTGAACGATTTTTCTAGCATAAATTTTAAATTATCAGGTGAGTTTGTAACAAGTAGGAGTTTCTAAAAGACAAGAGTTTATATATAAATTAAATTTGAGATAATCCCGTATTGAGATTTGAGAGTCGACAAAGACCAGCACTTGCGCATTTGTTGACCCTATTGCATCAGGTAATGACTTGGACGCAGAAGTAAGAAGCATACCGGGCATGGAAGGATTGTTAAGGTGTCGCGATCTTCCGGACTTCTGCAGGCGTGATTGCACGGCTGACCGTGGTGCCCAACTGGTGATGGCAGAAATTCGAAACATTCCACGGGCGGCTGGGCTTATACTGAATACGTTTGAAGCCCTCGAAGGGCCTTTCTTTCCCATATACATTCTCAAGCTCCTAATTTGTATGCCATTGGGCCATTACAACTTCACCTGAAGACAAAACTTGCAGCTCAATCCTGAGAACTACCAGCAGCTGTATCAAACAGCTTCTGGGTAGAAGATGCCAGTTGTCTATGCTGGCCGGACAGCCAACCATTGAAGTCTGTAATTTATATAAGCTTCGGAAGCCTCAAAAACATAACGAAGGATGAGTTTTTAGAATTTTGGCATGGAATAGTAAACAGTGGACAGAGGTTCCTTTGGGTCATCAGGCCAGGCTCTATCAATGGACAGAAGTTAGAGCAGCATGATGACTTCTTGAAGGAACTGAACGAAGATACAAAAGAAAGGGCCCTGATTTTGAGTTGGGTTCCACAAGAAGAGGTGATAGGCCACCCGGCAATTGGTGGATTTCTAACTCATAGTGGATGGGACTCAACATTGGAAAGCATAATTGCTGGTGTTCCAATGATTTGTTGGCCATGCTATGTGGATCAGCAAGTGACTTCTAGGTTTGTGAGTGAAACTTGGACGCTCGGATTGGACATGAAAGATACTTGTAACAGATCCATCATTGAGAAAATGGTTAGGGATATAATTGAAAGAAGATGTGACTTTGATCAATGCACAGACAAGTTGTCAAAGTTGGCCAGACAAAGTGTTGCGGCGGGTGGATCATCTCACATTGATTTGGACCGTCTCATTGGAGAAATCAAAAAGTTGAGTCTCAAAGGAGATACAAATGCAAGTTTTCTTTCTTAGTTGTGTCGTGGTGGGTCCCCAATTTGCAATGCTAACTAAAGGGGGTTGGATCTAACTGTGAGGGTTAATTGTATTGGAACTTGGGCTAAATTTTTTTTTTCCCTTTCTCTGGTACTTTCAGTGGTGTGTCACCATTCAATGAACTTTTATTTTTAATTGGTAGTACAGTCACTTTCTCTGGTACTTAGCTGGTGAGAACAGTCAGTTTCTCACAAAAGATCGTGTGTCCGAATCTCATTGTCGATGTGAGAACTGTATTAGTAAACGATCTATTAGAATCCTTGTAAGTGACTTATGGTTCTAGAGTTAAGCTCTGACCCATGTTGGTGATCGGAGTCAAATCTATCTAAATTTTTATTTATAAAAAAAAAGGTAAAATATAAAAAAGTTCCCTGTGGTTAAACTAACATGCAGAAAAGCCCTTTATAATTTTAAATCAAACATTCCAGCCCCTTGTGGTTTGAACTAATTTGAAACAGTAACTCAAATCATTAAAACTAAGGGAGGCAGACAAAATGACATAATGACAGAAAAACTAACTATGGTAAAGCCAACCTATAGAAAAGTCCCCTATGATTACCTATTGCTGCCACCATCATTCTCCACCTTCTACCATCACCCTTCCTTCCATCACAAACCCTCTACCTCTCATTTTTCCTCGTCTCCCTTGCCTCTCCCTCTTTCTCCTCCATTCCTTCCCTTGCACCCTTTCCTGCCTTTGCAGCTCCTTTTTTGCACCTCCTCACCTCCTTCCTGTGACCAAATTTGTCACAGAAGAGAGAAGGAGGGGGGCAGGGAGAGGGCGATCTGGTCGCAACCCTTTATCCACACCTCTTTCCTCTCTCACGTGATCAATTATTGTTGCTGGAAAGAGAGAGGGTGTATGAAAGTGACCGTGAGAGGAGCAAAGAGAGTAGGGCGTAGGGGAGGGAAGGAAAGGGAAGGGAGATAAGGAAGAAGAAGAGGGGGGTGGTAATGGAAGGGAGGGTGGTGATTGCATGCAGAGAGTGGTGGTGACAAGAGGTAGGGGTGATGGTGAAGAAAGAGATGAGGGTGGTATTTTATTTTTATCTATTTATTTTTGTATAGAAATAAGGTGAGTTGTATTTGAGAGTTTTTGTTCATTTATTTGGTGTATAGAAATAAGATGAATTGTATTTGGGAGTTTTAGGTTGTTTTTCAAAATTTTATGAGCTCTAAAGGGTATAATAGGTATATTAGCTAAAACTTGGATTTAAAAAATTTTAGGTCAAGCACTTGCAATACAGTTGCATTTATCTCAAATTCGTTAATTTAAATGATTTTCATAGATTTTTAACATTAGCTCAAACTACAGAGTACTAGATTGTATGATTTGCAACTATAGAGGGACTTTTTTGTAGATCTGTTTGACCACAAGGGGTTTTTCTACATTGTGCCCTTTTATTTAACTCTAAGGATATAATAGGTATATCAACTAAAATTTTGTTTGTTTCTAGGACAAATATTTGCAAAAGAGATGAACCCATTAATTTAGACGATTTTCATCATTTTCTTAAATTAATTCAAATCACGAGATATTAGAGTGTATTTTTAAAACTATAGGGGACTTTTATAGATTCTCTTAATCACAGGAGGCTTTTCTGTATTTTACCAAAAAAAATGGTCAGTGGACTTTTCACTTGAGCTTAATTCTTTATCCTTATTTGGATTGTGGTTTTCTAATTCAAAATATTTATTTTTTTCATGAACATATCTCTAAATCACTATTTTATCTCATAGACATCAAATTACTATAATATATTTTTATACAAGAACTTCAAAAAGTAGCAGTCAAATGTGACCTACCATCATCCATGCCTTTGCTTTTTCTCCTTATCCTTTTGTAAACCTTTTGGATGTTATAGCTGCAAGGTTATGTTCATAAGTAATTATTTTGTGCTATATTTGAATCATATTTTATATTAATTTTCATCCATTTTTTAATATTATAAGAAAAAAAGTCAATTTTAGTTAGAATTAGTTCTAAATGATGCTTAGTGCTTAAAGGAGAATTTTGTCCCTTTTACTTGCATATTTTTTATTGTTTTTGTAGGAGTTGATAGTGGACTTCATTTTGGACAAGAAATAAGTTTGTATTATATTGATTGAAGTCCTAAAGTTCGCAAGGTTGACAAGTTTCAAAAGTGGTTCGATTCAATGAAAAAAGAAAACGAAGGAACTTGTTGAAAATGAAAGTCGATTTGAATCCCCCGAACAATCCGACCAATTTTTGGAGGAATTCGAGGCAGAAATTTTTGGCGAAACAGGAGAGGAATTGGACCAAGGAATCTAGCCGATTTTTGGAGGGATTGCTTGGAGGGATTCTGGTTAAACTTTGCGGTTTCAACTTACGCAACTTGATTTCAATTCCATCATTTCACACCTTTTGAGGTACAATGTCGAAAATTTGCAGCTGTAAAGTGGAGATTTTAGCAACAAGTCTTGACCCTATTTCTTCAGTAATTCTTGACAAAAATAGTGTCGTCTAAAGGACAAAGAGCCTTTCATAACGAAAAAGAAAAAAGGCGACAGGATCACTGAGGATGAAAATGATGACAACTGAAATTTGTAATCCTACCGCATCCCATCTTGGATGGCACAATATTCGATTCAGACCAACAATTTGTCTGGTACACATTAAGGAATTAAGGAAAGACAATCACTATCAAGGTCTTGGCAAAACCTCATTGATGGCTTCGCTTTGTAATTGTAAGTATTGGGTTTTTAGATTATCAAGGAATGACAATCACTATCAAGGTATTTTAAATTTAAATGTAGATTATATGTTGTTCATCCAACCATGACAGTGAGAGTATATACACCATCTGTGTATATAAAATTAACTCTTATTTTTGTCATTCTTTTTAAGTATTACTATCAAAAGTGATAGAAAAATCACAAGATGCCTAAGGAAGATGGTGAGATAAAAAGTAAGGAACGTTAGAAAATAATCATAAGAGTAGAGGAGAGAGAAATTATAAAATTATGACATAGATATTATAATTAATTGTGTTTCGTACTGTAAATTATTGTCTACCTTTTTTGACCTTTTTCTATATCCCATCCTTTGTTTCAACCCAAGCAATCTTCAAATGCCACTACCAACCATGGCAGCTCCACCGCTTCTCCAACCAAATCAAGACCATATTGCCAAATAATTATATTAAAATAATATTTTATGATGGAATGTAAATAACATTAAAAAAATGATTAAAAATGAAAAGACAACAGCAAAACGTGTTCGTGATATAAGCAATAAATTTTATGGGAAAAAAGGTTGTTAAAGAAAATAGAAAAGTTTTCGGAGACTCCAAGTTCACTTGTTAATTTTTACTTGCAAACTACGCTATGTACCTATCAAAACTCTTCTACGACTCTAAGGATTTTATATTGACAAAAGATTGCTGTCAAAATCACATGGAATAAAAAATAAAGAGCATAGCACCAACCACGAATCCACCAGCATTGTCACAATTTGCTACTATTGAAGAAAGGGAAAGTGAAAAGAGAAAGACAAAGTAAATAGGATTAGTAAAGGCATAGTTATTAAATCTGACTGACAAGAAATCCCGCAGAGGGATCAGTTTAATGGATCACTAGTTCAACTAGTGGATTATTGATTGAATTGGTAGGTAATAATTTAATATTTATAAATATAAAATAGTAATTTAATATATATTAAATATATATGTAATTTTAATATGTATTTAATAAAGTGATTTTAGATACTAATTATTGTACTTAGAAAGATATATAATGAACATATAAATATTAATAGAACATTTAATTTCATTTTATCGTACTTTTACATAAATAAATAATATAGTCAAATATATAACAAAATTGTGTCACTTGTTTTCAAAGATATACTTCTTTTGTCCCATTGAAAGTGTCATACTTTTTATTTTCGGATGTTCCAAAATATTTATCCTATTGAGAAAGTTAAAACATCTTTTTAGTCTCTCTTTCCAATATAACTTGTTCCTCTAATCATTACTATTCAAATTCAAATTTTGAATTTGTGGGAGTAAAATTAGAAAGAAAAACACAAACATCACAATCAAATCACTATTTTTAAAAAATTGGAAATAAGACCAAATAATTGAGACGAAGGGAGTAACATCATTTTTTTATTATTTTATTTTTTTCATAAACATAAATAATTTTGTAACTACTCAAATATTGTCAGTTTGAAAATTAAAAGGATTAATTGTACAATAAAAAGTAAACAAGTTTATTTAAAAACATATTGGTTATCAAATAAAAACTAAGCATGTGGTAAAATATTATGTACATTTAAATGATGATCCAATGTACAAATCTTGTAAAAGACATATACACACTTTGTTTTAAAAACAAAGATCCACAATTATTACAAAAAATGTCAACCAAAAAAACAAACAGGTTCCCAGTTGCACCTGTGAGTCACATGAGTTTGATCGGATTTAATGGAGTCAACTCCTTGTCCTATTAAACTAGAGATCTGGCCTGGCATGATGTTCAGGTCACCTTGCCAACCGGTTCAACCGTCGGACTAAGTCGAATTTGATAACTATGGATAAAGAGAATGGAGAAGAAGGGGAAGAAAAAGAAAAGGGAAGGAAGGAAGAAAATAGGGGGCTTTAATCAAAGGTGGAGTTAGGCATGATAGCTGCCTTTTCTTTTTCCTTTTGGGTATCAAATTCAGTAATGGGATCACTCTCACCAACTTGGTTTGTAATGATCATAATGTACTTTTAGATTTTGATAGTGATTGAACTAGAGGTGGCAATATGGATAAATGCATTATAATTGGTTTTGACTTAATGGATGGTGGATAAATTTATTCAATTCATTTATTAAATGGATCTAAATGGATTAAATAAAAACCAATTATCCATTTATAATCTATTTAAATATTTTGGTTACTTTTTTTTGTATTACCATTTCTTGTAATATGAAGATACTTTTTTATGTACTTGTAAATTTTAGGTGTTGAAAATGACAAAAATCAATAAATGACAAAAATAATTGGAACTAACCATGAAGATTGTTGTACAAATAGCCATATGGTAATTAATGGGGGATTAATGGGGACTGAATCACATCATAATCGAAGGAGGGAGGCCCAATTGGGCCTACGGAGAACTAAACCACACTCGTATAAATTTTTTTGAAAAAATCATATATTATGACAATTAATAGAAGGTAATATTTAAACTCTTGATCTCCTACCCCATCAAGTCTTAATTGTTAAGTTGGCTTCAAACCAGAATAGAACACAAGCATTTAGTCATACTGGAAAGGTAAAGGCTGTCTTTCTTTATTTGTCACTTCTGAGCATAGACTTAAGCAGGCAAGGCACTGGCTGCTCTCTTTATTTTCTATCCAAAATTAAACTTTTTCACTGTGGTAAAAGAGTTAAAAGGTCGGAACTAGTACATCATTGAATTAGCAGAAATTGAGACACCGCGTTTATGATTTGATGGCGGCTGCTAGTTGCCATCATCATCAACGTGTTCATAAGGCCGGTGGAATAAAGGCTGAGGAGGCCAACACTAAAGAACAGAGGAATGAGATCGAGTTGAAAAACATGCAACAAGAAATATATAATTTTTAGTTATTTCCTTTCCTTTTTTTTATTTGATTTTTAGTAAATGGATATACATGATTTTTGTGGATAATCTATATAAATTCATTTAATTTAATGATTTTACTTTAATCAACTATTTAAAACCAACACTATAAATGGATAATCCAAATTCATTTAATTATAAATTATATGAATTAATAAATGTATCTCAATCCAAATTGCCACCTCTATGCTTATTTGTTTTCCCAACCAAACAATTAGCTAGTTTCATCTAAGCCATTTTATTAATTTCTAGACAAGTGATTTTGTTATCAATTGTTTGCGTCGTCACTATCATTCCAGCAACCATGTCCAACGAGAAACTATCGCGTAAGTAGCTGGGTGCCACGTTGGTAGTTGATGGACTACCAATTTGTAAACGAGCACAGCTGTTGGAGATTGTTTTTCAATATCTTTTGTCAAAGAACCAGTACTCATTTACGTTTGTTTTATAACTTTTATGTAACAAGATGGATATTGACATAATTGTTACTTTATACAAGCTAGATAGTTTCCATCTTTATCCTATTGACACGAAAGTCAACAAAGTAAAGCGCTCTTCCTGTTCTTAATTACTAACCATCAAATGTTGGACCGCTCATTATCTTTTAGACAAACTTCGAGAAGTTTTGCGTCGATTCAAGGAACTTACTAATTCACATATTAAGTAAGGTCCACCTTGCACGTAAATAAAATCAAGTGAAACCTCATATGTTCATACAAAAATTTTTCATTTATTTGAGAACAACTATTAAATATTAAACATATTTAGTAGTTGCTCCCAACTAACATCAAATTTTTTTACAATAAATTACAGTAAAATTTTAGACAAACTTACCTTTCAAACAGAACCAAAAAACTGCCAAAAAACTCAACTTGGCCAAAGAATTGTCAAAAAATTTACCTTACAAGCAGGGCCATTATTTCACAATGAAAATCGAAGGATACTGGAACTAGAAAGAGAGATTTGTTCCGCTCTCCCTCTCCCGTTCCGTGCAAGGATTTGATTTTGGAGATTTGTTTTGTTCGGTGCAAAATGAGAATCAGCGATTCTGCAACTTGTTGCTCCAGCACAAAATCCAATACAACGGTAGCAACACTAATTAGAAGATCTTTCACAAAGTGAAGTGAAAGAAAGTAAGGTAAAGGAAAACAAAAATAAGTTTTCCACACACTTTTGGTTACTAAAAAAAAAATATTCGAGAGAATATAAGAAATTAATGATGATTAATTGTAGTTATTGAAATTTTTATTAAGTAAGTAACTATTTTTCTTCAAAATCCTTTAAATTTTGCAAGACACAAAATGCAGACAAGTGTAAGAAAATGCAAGAAAATTTTTGAACTTTCTAATCGACCAAACATGCATGAAAGATAAATAACTAATTTTCCTTTACTTTCCCACACTTTTCCTTGCAATCGACATTAATGTTTACCAAACCCAAGATATTCCGTCAGACTAAGTCAGTTTGCCTATTACCCACCTCAATTCATTAATCCCTTGCTCTAATCTCACCTTATCACATAAATTAATTTAGATCTACTAGTAAACAACATTAGTGAAACGAGGGATTCTGCTTTGTCTGTTTGTACATTTCCCACTGTTTATATTCAATCGATGGCAAGTGGCAACTGGACATTGTCCCAACTGCAGCCAACTAAGCCGAGGACTCTGTTACCACCAACTTCACAGGGCCAAAAAAAAAGACAAGTATAGAGATGGATCACCAGAAACAATTCTCCACGCCTCATGCGCTACTATTCCCTTTACCACTTCAGGGTCCTGTGAATTGTATGCTCAATCTGGCTGAACTGTTCTGCCTTGGTGATTTGCATGTTACCTTCATCAACACTGACCACGTCCAGGACCGATTGAGAAGTTGCAGCGATGTTGAATCCCGCTTCGAGCGTTATCCCAATTTCAGGTTTCATACAATCCCAGATGGCCTTCCTGAAGATAGTCCTCGTACAGGTGGTCATATTCTCAAGTTAATAGAGTCTTTGGAAGTTGTGAGCCAGCCAATTTTCAGGGCGATGGTAACCTCTGGTCCGCTGGGTCCTAACTCGGAAAAGCCGGCCACTTGTATTATAGCTGATGGGATCTTCAGCTTTGCCGTTGATATTGCTAAAGAGATTGGGGTTCCACTCATTTACTTTGACACTATCAGTCCCTGTGGGCTCTGGACTTACCTATGCATTCCTAAGCTCATTGAAGCTCAAGAATTCCCTTTTAAAGGTTAGTCATCGCACTTGAATTTCTTCATATTGATTAGTTGCGCACTTTGTAATAAGTAAATTTTTCCAAGAAAACGAATGAGTATATAGATATCTGTAGCTTCCTTAGAGTTCCGAAGCTGAACAATTTAACCGCAGGCTAGCATCAGACATGTCTTAATTTTTTTGTATTTTCTGTTATTTACCATTTGATACAGGGGATGATTTGGATGCACCGTTAAGCAGCCTGCAGGAGATGGAATGCATTATGAGACGCCGTGATCTTCCAAGCTTTTGCCGTGTGAGGGAGATTGATGACCCTTTAATCCGAATTATTCTGGAGGAGGACCGACAGCTCCCGCTAGCCCAGGCTCTAATTTTCAATACCTTTGAGGAGCTCGACAGAGGCACACTTTCACTCATGCGAACTCTGGGCCCGACAGTGTACGCCATAGGGCCACTCCACGCCCACCTCAAGTCAAGATTGGCAGCTACAACTTCACCGCCGGCCTCTTCACATAGCCTGTGGAAAGAAGATAAAAGCTGCATTGCCTGGCTCAATGACCAACCAGTCAAGTCTGTGATTTATGTCAGCATAGGAAGTCTTGCGACCATGACCAAGGATCAGCTGATGGAGATTTGGTATGGCTTGGTCAACAGTGGGGTGAGGTTCTTGTGGGTTCAGAGACCGGGGTCTATTGCTGGATCAGCAACAGAGGGGGATCAAATTCCTGAGGAATTGGCTAAAGCAACCGAGGAAAGAGGGTATATTGTGGATTGGGCGCCTCAGGAAGAGGTTTTGGACATCCTGGAATTGGGGGGTTTTTGACTCACAGCGGTTGGAATTCAAACGCTGGAGAGCATAGTGGAGGGAGTTCCAATGATAGGGTGGCCGTACTTTGTTGACCAACAAGTTAACAGTAGGTATCTTTTGGAGGTTTGGAAACTTGGATTGGACATGAAAGATACGTGCGATCGAGTCATTGTTGAGAAGATGGTCAAGATGTTATGCAGTTGAGAAGGGATGAATTCTTGCCAAGGGCAAATGAAATGGCAAAATTGGCTAAATCAAGTGTGAGTGAAGGTGGATCTTCATACAACGACTTGGACAATCTGGTTGAGGACATCAAATTGATGACGTTGAAGGCATAAAATGTTTTTAGCATGGCTGAAATATGCTGTCAGGACTCAGGACCAAAGTTTGACACGAAACAAGCAGGATGATTATTATGATAATGCTTGCACCTAAGCATTTTGCAAATAATACCGAGATTCAGCCTATGAAGGTGGACTTGGCAAAGTTTGGATTTTCTTCTTCCTCATTTCTTGTGCTTCGGGAAGATCAATATCGGACGAAATAAATATTTTGAGAGTCTATGAGCATGTCATCGTTAGACTACGATTGCATTTGATAAATCTAGAGTTTGAAAACTGAAATTTGAAATTTGAAATCTGAATCAGTTAAATTATTGAATTGTTAAATACTAAATCTAATACATTTGAGTGTATATCACATTAAATGAGAAGTTAGTAGTTTATTATTTCTTTTTTGAAACAAATTTACCTAAAAAATTTAGTGCTATTTAATTAGTTAAAATGTTCTATATTTGGTTGTAAAACGCATCTGAGTATGTTAAAATCCAAACTCATCAAGTTTAAATTAAATATTGAATTAAGATATCAAATAGGTCTAAAGTTGCAAAATCCACTTTGAATTGAAGTTCGAAGTTGACATCTATCTTAAGAGGATTGTGTACCCTACTGATTTACATGATTGTGTCTTGAGTGGTATGCTTGTAAAGTAGAGGATATTTTTCATTCTAATCGATTAGTAGCTTTGGCAACAAGAACTAACATGCATTAGGCTGTTTATCTAGAATATATAGGCTGCTATGTCTGTTTGTATTCTATTTCAATTCCTTAGCCAGGCGTAGAATTTATTTTGTCATATTATTTTAATTCTGGAAGACAAAGCACTATATGGTATATGACGAGCGCGGAGTATGCATATAACAATTAAGTTCATTCCACAATTAAATTTTATATTTATAAATTTCTAAACACCTTACATGCGATTTTCTGCAAGTATACAAGTCATAATTGAGTATAGGTATTAAGAGTCGAATCCATAGAAAAGATTGTCAATCACCGTGTTTTTTCGAACTCTTCATTATTTAGACACTTATAAGTCCAAGAAAGTAAATCTACACTATATATATGAGATAAAAGTAATACAAATAATAATAAAAAACTCTTAGAAGTATGGAATTCCTAACTACTCTTGTAAGTGAAATTACCAATTAATTGAATGTCATTATCTTGACTAGTTATGGCGTAATGTCCTAACGTATGTGAAACCTACTCTCATAGTGAATCGACTATACTTATAACTAAGTCATACTTACTCTCGTGGTTATGAAATTAGTTACAAGTTCATTTTTTTATGAAATTATATGAAACCAGTCACTAAAGCCACAAAAGGTGCACATCTACTCTCATGAGTGTACTCCCTAGGTTTAATATTTCTCTAAACTAGTGTTAAATCCCAATTTCATTGAAGCAACAGCACCTTTAGATAATTATAATTAATGGTACCAAGTTAATCATGATTAGAAAAGTAAAAGTGATAAATAACTTGCTCAAAATAATATCATCAAATAACCAAGTAAATATCACAAACAAAATATAGAAAATTCATTGGTAAATCTAGGCAAAAACTTTAGCCAAACATGATAAAATCCAAACTTGTATTATAACTAAACATGAAATCAAATACAAAAGAGAAAGTGATAGAAGAGAAGTCACGCTTGTCACATGAGTTCCAACTCTCCATCTTTGCTCCTCAATACTTCATCCAAATCTAGTTACAATTACAAGAAGGATAAACTACACTAACTATACTAAACTAATGAACTAAACTAATGAATTAAGAAAAATTAGTGAAGACTACATTTTGGTAGTGTCTCTGGCCTTCCAAAGTTATGAAACAAACTCTCCAAATGCCCTATTTGTAGACGAATTCAAGCCACAAATGAGCTATTTCTAGTTGGCAAATTTGCCTCTTGAAATCTCCAAAGGTTGTTTTTACAAGTTTCTATGCTTGCTTGCTCATATCCAACTGAAATTCTTGTAGATAAATTAGTCAAAAAACTTGTGTAAACAAAGCACAAATTGTAGTTGCATTTGAAGAATACGCAGGCTCAAAAAACACATGCTGAGGTCATGTATTCATAGCTCACGTTTTTTCTTTTGTAGGTTTTCTCATTTCTGGCTAGTCTTCAACTTTGTTCTGTTTTTGCACCAACTTCAACTGATATTTTCTTGATGATAGAGCCTGAAATAGCTCTTTTGCAAAATATGAAAGTTGTAGCTCTTTGAGTTTGCTTTCCAATGCCTCAAGAATCATCTAATTTGGAACTTTGTATATAGAGAAATAACCAGAACACCCTTGACTAGTCAATCCCCTGTTTCAACTTTCGACAACAGAAATGACCCACTATTTTTCGACTTTTTGACTAGTAAACCTCATGAACTAGATTTTGATGTCCCATAAAAAGTATAGAGCTATGTGCTAGTTTCAAAATGACTCAAGAATTACCTCAATCCGATGCTTGTAACTCAAGATATAGTCAAAATACCAATAAATGTCAAAGCTGGAAAACTTCCTTTCTTTTGTACTTAATTGTATTTCATCTTTGCACTTCATATCCTCTTTAAAATCACTTCAAATCATCAATAATCATTCAAATATCTTCTCATGTCACTCCATTTGATGATTGAATTATTAAACCTACACAAAAAAATGAAGTTTTCATCACTTTAATCCATAGAAATACAATGTTTGACACTTAAACCATAAAAATGCAAACTTCACTAAAAACTTAGTTAAGTAGTTATAAAAATAATTAACACACACCAAAACTAAATAATAAAACCCATTTAAATCACTCAAAATGCACACTTATCAGTATATACTAAATTTAGCTCATTTCAAGCACCAGACATATCAATCATCGGAGATTTTATCCAAAAACAAAAGACTCCAACGATAGGAAGAAGGACGCTTGTCCAAAATAATGCATATTTAGACAAAACATCAGCAGCCATGTTAATGTGTAAGATGAAGCTTTAACTGGTGTAGACTTGAGATGCTGGTGGCTTTCTTCCTTCTGTTTATATCTTTGCTTTTAGAACATGGAAAATAATGGATTGGGAAGTTCTTGACATCAATTTTTGTCTTCTAATGAAATTAAAAAATTATGGCAAGGGAATTGAGGATCCCTAGTTTAAAAATCAAAGGCCATAAAGATCGATAGTAGAAAAATAATTTCATGCACTCTATCATCCACATTACCAAATATAAATGTGTATATGACACGTTTGAAATCGTAACTTACCATAAGAAGTAATTTGCACTATCAGTTTTTGGTACTAATTTAATTGGTCAAATCTCAAATCGTTCCCGTTCTAAAATGAACCTCAACTTTATACTTGAATGTTGAATCAATTTCCAGATCAATGACAAATATTTTATGACTTCCTGTACTCTCTTCATTCTCCAGATGGCCAAACAGAACTTAACTGCATCCTATAATCCCCTTGATGCCCAAATTTAGTCCTTTTTTCCCTCCCCGGTTATGTTTAACCTTCGGGTTCCTTGACCACTTAGGGTTTACAGTTCTTTCACATTTTTTTCCTTTACAATTTAGCAAATTTCATACCAATATAGCATTGCAATTATAAAAACAGCCCGTATGTTGACAATAGGAAACAGAAATAGGGACGGTTAAAGGTAATGCGGATTGTTTGTCCAATTATAGAGGTTGGAATGCTGATTTCCGTTTTTATTACCTACTGGACGTAATTAATAGATTTGGTTACGGGGAGGAGTTACAAATACTTTTTGCAGTGGTTGAAGCTTCAAGGAATCCACCATTACATGAATCTATCGTTCTATTATTGTATTATGATCAATTCTCTAGAAACATTCAACTTAATTATTTAAAGGGTCTGGACACCATTGAAATGTATGTGATGCGGTTGAGCACGAGACCCATGGTACTCAGGTAGACCCTGTGAAGGTGCCCTAAGGCCAAGTGACACGAGCACGAGTCAAAAGATTTAAGGAATCACTTGAAGCCTTGGTTCATGCCGTCCAAACCCAAGAGAAACCGTCCATTGAAAGGATTGAGTTGAAAGATCCTTGCAAGAGTATTAAAGTGTTGCTTACAATTGAAGATGCAAGTGTTCAATCTCCAAATGGCAATGTGGGCTGCTGAGCTGTACGGGGGTCTCGCTGCCCGGTCAGCGAGTCGGGGGTCCAGGGGCGACATGCCCCTGGCTGGGGGGCCCGGGGGCAGCGATGCCCCCGGTGGGGGTTCGGGGGCAACGCCCCCAAAGCTTACGGGATATGTATTGTTGGGCTTCTGTTCGGCCAAGTAAAAGAAATGGGCTGGCCGAAGTTTCCTTTGCCATTTTTCAAGCTTTACTAGGGTTTAGTCAAGGCTATAAATAATCTCAAGTGATGTTTTTACATTCAGTTTTTTTGCGATATTATTAATAAAATTCCAGAATTTCGTCTTCCATTAAGGCAAATTCCTTTAACTTGTGAAAGCTAAGTTGAACATCCTAGCGTGGTTCCTAGGTTGTTTATTGACTTATCAATCAAGCACTCACCCTTGATTATGGCGTCCTCTACCGTTGAATCCGTCCTTGAGTGGTCCAAGTTTGGGTTCAATTCCATCCATTACTCAACGTGTCCTCTACGATCTAATCTTGCTTCCGCGTTCGTATCAGTATGTCAGGTGTTAGATTTTTAGATAAGTAAGATTAATTAGGAAAAAATGTGTAAATGCAATGGAGGGTGCACTACAACAAAAATGGCCTTTCCTGACATATCTATAAGGACATTTGATGGTTTGTGTTATTATAGCACTTCTATCATGACATTTGTTATTAACTCAATAATGTATACTCTTTTTTTATTTTATTTTATCTGATATAAAAATAATAATGTACCTTTAAACTACCTATCATAACATTTGAGAAAATGTGAGATATACCCAAATAAAAAAAAAAAGAAAGACACTAAACGACGTCATACTCAATTGGCGGAAGATTCATTTGGCATGAAATATTCAAAACTTTCAAATTGCCTGCCAAAAGACTTTGCCCACAAATATCTTACAAAAAAAAAGGGTGGGGAAGAAAAAGCTGCGAACGCCCATACCATGTGCATTTTAACAAACACTTGCTGGACATCTTCTCATGCCCGCCACTAAGCTCAAAAACCTCGGCAAACCTTTTCCGTTCCGCCTCTAAATTCAAAACCACCACCACCACCGCCATCGCCACCTCAGCTGAAGACATTGCTCTGAAAAAATACGTCTCCTCCATAAATGTCTCCACCTCCGAGACTATCCGCAAGTAGTTATTCAACTACAAGGCACCTAAATCAGACATCTCTTCTTCTTCTAGTATTGATTATCTGCTTCTTTTCTCAAACCTTTCGGGGATATCGGTGGGATCGGAAACCTGAAGCTTCTCTCTGCTGCTGATAATGGTATTTAGTTCATCATTTTCATTTTCTGCTTCAGATCTGCGACTAGTACCGTTACTTTAAGCTATTTTTGTTTTGCTAATGGTATTTGCTAGCTGTTGTTGCAAGTAGACGAGTAAATCATTTTTTGATTTTTACTTGTACTTGTTTTGATATTCTTGGGCCATTTTTGTACTACTTGTTTTGATATCTGCAAGACCGATTGTTCTTCCCACAAGAAAGAGAACATGTACAACCGAATTTTTTTTGCCTCGAATCAACTCTATTCCACCCATATTGATTAGTTTGCTAATGTTCTTCTCAACATGTACTAATAATAAGATGTGGGTTCTTGATTATTCCCAAATTATGTGCTGATTCTGACTTTTTTTTGTTGAAATTTTGCTTTTGGAGATGAAGGCTTCAGTGCAACGGTTCAGTGTTGAAGGGTTCAGAGCTGATTTTGCAGAAGAGGGTCGATTCCTTAGATCTCTTTTTTATACCTAAATAGTGCAATCTAAAGTGAATTTTAGGTGTTTGATGTGCATTTATCTCTTTTCTGATTTGCATTTACAATAATGGTGTCATGAGTTGTTTTAGTGTTTCTGAATATATCCAGAAAGAAAACCCAAAGTGATTGAATCCCGTTCATTTGGTGTGTCTTGTTTTGCCATTAACAGAGATTAGGGGTTTTTGTTTGGGGGTGGAGGGGAGAAAGGAGAAAGGAGAAAGTTGCATTTTCTCTTTGAGGAGGCTCGGAAAGAGTTAATAAACGTAAGAATTGCATTACATTTCTCAACTGGTTCTCTAGTTGTCTTTACCACAATCTGCTACTCCTATGGGTTTAAGTGTTTGCTTGTGCCATCAAACACAACTGAAATTCAAGAAGTTTGAAGTTGTCAGTTGGGTAAAATATGATATTCTCCATATGGATTGGTTCTTTATGGGCTACTTAATGAATATATATTCTGATTGTCCTGCAGTGCTTGATGGAGAGGACTTCTCAGACTTCAATTGGTGTGAATAGAATGGGTGAAATGGATGATGTCCCATTCAAAAATGCTGCTAAAAGACTGTTTCGACGGAAGGAAATAGCTGTGAAAGTTGCTGAGCTGTGTTCACAATGGGAGGATCACCTTTGAGATCCCAACTGGCATCCTTTTAAGATCGTGAAGACTGATGATAGTAAAGGTCATAAGGTAAAGATCTGACTTCAGCAATTAAGATTTCTTATGCTACAATGGTACAGATTGATTTCTTAATTTACGGTAACTTTCTTAATTTCTGATGTAGACATTGCTGATCTGAAGAAATTAGAGCAATAATTGAGTCAAAGTTCAGCAGACAGCCTAAGGTAACCATCATCGTCATCTACTAGTGTTTCAGGCCGCAATCAAGCAAATCAAGTACTACGAGTATGTACATATGATTAAAATTCAGTTTACAAGTACAATTAAGAAAATATAGAAATATTATGATGCAGTGGTCTATTCTTTTATTAGATGGGAAGTATGGTTCAATTCAAGAGTTTGTTTAATCCTACAAAAGTTGGTTCAATTCAAGAGTTTGTTTAATCCTACAAAAGTTGTAGCAAAAGGATATCTGCATGATATGAATCCATCTGATGAGATTGGAGGACAAGTGTTAGGATCAAATTGGTATGAGATAAATGTACAAGTCATGGTGGAACCTAGTGAGCAGTTGATTAGACCGTATGACTTGTAGCAAACATCCAAGATGCATTTGGAGCACCAATCGCTTGGCCTTTTCATTTGGTATGACATCTCAATTTTGATATCATAATATTCTTTCTTACCATATTTGCTATTGACTTACTATCATTTTTCTTGAAATCATAAATTGCATTTTAATGTATGCATGTTTGTATTCATACAGGTTGCAGTAAATTTTGAAGGCTAGAAGGATATGGATGGGTGTTAGCTACCTGTCGACTCTTACTGCAAGTTCTTATAGATTTAGTGCTGATTCTCTCATTTAGTTTCTTTTGTTTATTAGATGGCAATGCTTTTCATGTTAGTTTGCAGTTCTTTTGAACCCTTTTACTTGGTTACTTTTGTTGTTGAAGGATATTTGAGCATTGACTTTTGCTTTTAAATTACTACATGCATTCTGTTCTTTGAGATAATTTTACAAGTCCTTTGGGTATTTGATTGACTGAATGTGTAGCAGGGAGTACAACTAGGTTTCTTCTTTATTTAAAAAAAAAAAAAAAAAACTCCTAACAGTTAAAAGTGTCAGCCTAGTTCAACAGCTTCGATAATATCCTAACACTTTTGATTGTCAAGAAAAAAGATTCTTGTTGGCAGATGGAATTCTATAACAGTATAGTTTTTCTGACACATTTGAATGCTACGAGCCTATCCCCACATTGGAAGGAACAACACTCGTCCGAGGTGTGAGGAAAGGTAAAGTGTCAGTTTAGATTATTTATACTGATACCTTTAAATGCCGTTAAAGGTCATATTTGTTGTAGTGGTGGTAATTATTAATGTGTATATACATAATAGGTTTAATGGAATTTAGGTGTGTTACATAGTACTCGTTGAGTACTCATTAGAAAAACACTTATTTAAAAAGCAAGAAAAAAGCTCTTCAGATATACATTCAAATTAATTAAAAAATTGATCTTGCCCCAATTCGTATGCCAAGCAACTTGAATGATAAATAAAGAAAACACTTGGAAATAAAAGAATTGAATCAAACGATTCCTTCTTGAAGCGATCCCTGGGATTTTAGGATGCAATCCTCCCTCAATGTTTATGTTAAACCGTTTTCTATTTCTTTCTTTCTTTGTTTATTCCTTTTGAAAAGAGTTTTCTATATATTTCTTGAAACAATTTTTAATTTTCACTTCTCTTCTTTTGTTATTTTTCCATTAATTTCAATGAAAGAGATTGATAAATTATAGGGGTAATTTAGAAACTGCCCTAAGAGTCTAAAAATGTGTCACTTGGTAATTTTTTGTAGCATTTTTAGCCTAATGTCACCCTTAGAGAGAAAAGATATTTTCATTCCATCATTACCCTTTTGTTGCCCCAATTATGAATTTTGTTCCAGATTGAAGCTCTGATAGCATGTAAATATAGGCATTAAGTGTAATAACAAATAAAGAATTAGAAGTCATGTAGAAGACCATAGCAATGGCAATAGCTAGAACATCGTTACAATAACAAAGTATTTCTCCCGTCTAGTTGTATTGTTTACTTTTGATAAGAATAATTGACATTAAAAGCAAAATCCAGTTGAGTATCATCAAATTTCACAGTGTCAGGCAGTAGCTTGTTTGGCAAATTCATGGCTTGTAAAAGGTGATTTCGGTCATATCTCACTTACAAGGAAGGTAAGTGATTGTTCTTGAAACTTCAAAAATACTAAGTAATAGTATCAAAAATGTCAAAGGAGGTTTCTGAAATTATTTCTAAACTCTAATATTGTCTCTCTTTTTTTATTTTGTAGTAGTGTTCCTCTTCTTTCTCTTTTCTTTAAAACAAACTATATATATATATATATATATATATATATATATATATATATATATAAATTACATATGTCTCCACTTTTATTTCTTAATTTGAGTAGTATACAGGACTTCGACCTAGAAACTCAGTTTCAGTTTTGGTCTTTTGGTAAATTGCAGCTAGTTAATTTGTGACTTTGGGTTAGGCATGTCAATGGGTAGGGTTTATGTTGGATCCCTTTGATCCAAATCCAGATCCATTAAATTTAGTTAGATCCAGATCCAGATGTAGACCCTTATGGGTCTGAAAAAACAGTCTAAACCCAGACCCTCCTAGATCTGGGTATCCGATGGGTATCCATTATATTTTTGTAAACATACTAAAATAAAAATACGTTAAAAAATATAGATTTCAAAAAATATAAATACCATCCAAATTTTATTTTCAAATAATAAAATTATTATTCAAAAAGTTGAATGTAATATTATGAACTCAAAAAAATAACTACCACCGACTGCTTCAATTTATTTTTAAAACTTCAAGTGTATGTATGTCAAAATTTTCATTTATTTACCGTTACTTTTTTCCTTTTTCTAAAAAAATTTGTACTAATTACAATAATAACTAGGATTTGGTTGAAAAAAGAAAACAATTATGAAGTCATACTGTATTCAATCCAATAATAATAGAATATTATAATATTTTATAAATTTACTAATATAGGTTTGGGTAAGGTTTGGTATGAGTTTGAATTTGAATATAAATTATAGAAAACTATACTATATTCAGATCCATAACTCTTTTACATGGTTTGGGTCTGGGTAAGGTTTGGGTTTAAGAAATTAAATCTAAACCATTAACATGCCTACTTTGGGCCAACATCTTATCAATGGTGTCATCTTTATGTAATTAATAACAAATTGGCACATAGTCTAGCTTTTTGTGCAAAATCTGTCAATTGTAGTGACTCTCTATGGAACGCCTCTCCTGACTTTGGTAAGCATGGCCCATTACCAGCAATTTCATTAATAAATCTTCCTTATTTATATAAAAAAAAAACCCTATATAGTTTTTGCAAAATCGAAACACAACCAAATCTGCCGAATCTGTTATCCTATTGCAGACCAATTTGGCCGTCTAAGTTCCGTGACTGAAGTGAGCTATTGACATCTTGAAAATAAAAGACAAAAACTGATGGTTGAAGTCAAGATTTATTTCCCCAGAATTCAGTTTCCATCTGTAGTCATATGAAACAAGAATCTCTGTGAAACATGTTTCATTCTTGGGATTTTTGCGGTAATTTCTTTGACGCATAGGAACAGAAAGTACATAGTATCGTTAACCATTTTTCTTTTGGTTAGTATCATTAATCATTTTTCTTTTTGGTTTCTTTTTTATTTGCTGCGTGTTTGTGCATGAAAGTACCATTGCTTTCGGGAAAGCAAAAGGAAAAACATACCTTGATATCTGCTTGGATTATAAATATATTTTTCAACTACTTTTTTATTTCATATACATTATATCAAAAAAGTGATATAGTACTTTTTTCAAAAAATTATTCCAAACAATCTTCTATCCAAAATATATTGAATGTTAATCTCCTCAAATCACTTCCACAAGTTAGCACATGCTTAAACGCTTTCTGATCTAACGTACTACTTCCTATAAATGGTAGAATTATTTAAGTGTCACATATCCTTTATCAGGAAAAAGGAACAGGCTATTGCATTTGAGAAAATACAATTTTTTTTTTTTGTATGCAGTTAATTTATGCCTTGCATGGTTTTCAAAAAGTTAGACCGCAGCTTCTTGTCAAAAAAATTTTCTCTCTCAAAATCTTACAGCCAATTATAGAACAAGGATACATGGAAATAATGCAATTGAACTGCCTTTAAATAGGATTGAAAACAGAGAAATAAATGTATACTTTTGTTATTGGCCAATTTGAAATACTAAAGTGGTTCAAATTGCATGGAGTTCAGTTGTCTATATGCTCAAGATATCTGTCTAATCATTTGATAAGTACTCCCTGTGTTCTATTTGATGAGTTGAAAAAGTATGTGTCGCAGCAATAAAAAAATTATTTTTTATTAAAAACATCATCATTTCTTTAAATTTGCAAATTTTACATCAATCATATATAGATACAAACAGATTTAAAAAAACAAATACTTGATTATTACAAATTTAGAAATCAATAGAATATTACATTGAAACTCCAAAAAAAAAATTTTGTAGTCTCAAAATCATGTGTGTGCTTCCAATTATACTGCTTGCTTATGCAGGGTGGTAATCTAAATTCATTTCTTTATTAGAGGTTTTAACTAAAATATCTTGTAAACATGAAAAAGTTTTATAGCTGATTGGACACCTCGTAAGCACTTGTCAAAGTCCGGACTATCAGTGTTGTAATTCTGGTATCCAGAATGGGGATGATAGAGGGTCGTGTACCCTCAAAAATCCCTCTCACCCAAACTCTAGCTCGCATATTTAAACTTTTTAACCCAAACTCTATCGTGTAACCCTACAGGTTTAATTCTCATCACCATACCCTTTCATTTCGGCTTCAAATTAACTATTAGGTACCCTCTACCTACCAATCTCAATAATTGAAGAAAAGGGAATTAGTTATTATCAAACTAAAATCAATAAACATCATGTTAAATCAACACACTGCGTTGAATAACTTGATTAGAGTCATAGAGAAATCAATATTTTATGAAGGATAAAATTAACAATCTTCCAAAAGAAGATTCAAATAACAATCCTACATTTTCCAATAAGAAGTTGTACAAAAAGTGAATACAAAATAAAGAGAATAAGTTTTATAGAGGCATTAATTCCTCCACACAAACACAAGTAAAGTGCATGTGCATTGCACGTGACTGTAATATTCTATATGAAAGCTTAAATTTAATAGATGAAATTGTTATTTGTAGAATTTCAATCAGTAGCAAATATTAAATATGCATGGAAAGAAGTAGAATTCAATCAGTGGCAAAAGTTAAATATCCATGAAAAGAAATTTCAAAGAATTGAAATGTGCATGAAAAAAAATTATCTTCAAGCTTTTTGTTGAGTTATCTTCTTTTTGGTCTGGTATTTTCTTGAGGTTGGTAATTTTCTCATCATCATGAATGGGCTCCAAGTCTTTATGGTCGTCTTCTTTTGTGGCCATTATGTTTAATCTGTTTCCTTTTTCCCTTTTTTATGATAACTTTTTTATTCCATTGGCTTCTCGTTTTTCTGGAGTATCTTTTTCTATCAGTTTCATTAATAGACCCTTAACTCTTTGATTCATCTTGAATAACAACTCGTACTCTAGTTTATTTTATTTAGCCAACTCCAAGTTGATGTAGTTTTTCAATTTTCTTTTGTTTTGTAAAATTATGTTGGATGCATTGTATAAGATTCATGAAAGATATAAATAAATAAATATTGTGGATTTTTTGACATACTTTTTCCATCAATTCCTTGTATTCTATAGCTGGACATCCGACATAGACCTTTTCTGTTTCTTGAAAAAGGGTAACTATTGCAATGGCAACCTTCATTTTTAACATGTATGTTCAATCTATATCTGGAATAAACAAAATAAAAAATTAGTAATATTTACTTAAACTATATAATATTCTTTTAGTATTAATTACATGAGTATTTCTTCAATGTCATAGGTTCTGCAATTTTTGCATTCTAGTCCAATAGACGTGTTAAGGATCGTCCTATAACACTTTATGCATGCATTGTGCCAAGGATCAATGATGTTTTTGACGTCATCAATTATTGCTCTAAACCAATATAGTTTGTTTTGCAAGATTAAAATGCTGTTTAATGGGTGAACATAATGAATCACTACAAGAAAATTATCATTCAATGACACTAAAAAATGTCACTTTATGTGTGTTTTAATGGCATTTTTTAATCTAATGGCATTGGCCCCTGAGTGTTAGCGATACTGATGCCACTATAGTCTAGGGGAAAGTGCCACAAAAGAGTTACCATGCTAATATTTTAGGCATGCCATTGTACCAAGAATCCGTGTCATGGGTGCCACTATATCAATTTTTTTTTTATAGAACTTGCAAATGCATCAATTGAGTTCTGATACAACTTTAAATGCCTCCAAAAAATTAAGAAAAGTAACAAAATTTGAATTAAAAATCAAATTTACTCCTATTGACCCCGATCATTGATTACAACTCAAGAAAATAAAAGTTTCTCCATAAAAAGAAGTCACAAATAACTAATAAATTTAGTAAGAAATTATATGACAACAATCTATACAAATTCATACATTTTACAACTAAACATGTCTAAAGACATCAGCATTTAAAGCTAATAACTTGAATAAGATCATGTCTTCTTGCTTCATTAATCCTCTCAGATGCTATGTAATCTGCACTTAACCAATACAATGAAGATATTACCTCTTCTCAAGGATTAGTGAGTAAAAATACAAACTCAAGATATTAGCAATAGTAGTTGAAAACTTTACAACGATCAAAGTAGGAAGTAGAAAGGGCCACCTTGAACCTACCATAGAGAAACTGACGGGTTTTTGATATGTGTACAAGTTTAATTCCGAATTACACCCCTTTTATTGCAAGCATACAAGTCAACCCTAGTAATTTAAGATATATATCGGGTCGATCCCACAGGGAGCAACTTTACAAGTACTAGGTCCTTACTTACTTTATTATTTAAACTAATAATCAATTTAAGTAAGAGAAGTTATAATTACTACTACTTAACTAATCTTAACTAGATATTTGCAAGGTAACAATAGAGAAAATTCACTAAATACTTGACTTTAGAGATATAGATTCCACTTATTGGTATAAAGATACAAATAAATAGATTCACTTCTTGTTACAACTCTTGTTTAATTAGGGTTCATTTCCAATATTACCAAACCTCATTTTCATGATAAAATGGCTTAAAATAGATTAGTTTTTCCTATTCTCGTGGTGAATAACTAGATCTACTCTTGTTCCTTCATGAAATGCAAGTTTAATCCACTTAAGAGTATCTCTATTCTCATGAGAATACTACTAAAGCTTTATTTATGTGTTCCATCATTATTACCAACTTTCATTTAATAATCACAACTAAAAGCTTGCTATTGGTGATCAAGCAACAACAAGTGATAAGCATGCATAAATAAACAAGTTAATACAAGGTGTAACAAGTGTAAATCATATTCATTTCATATCAAATAGTCATAAGTTTCATCTACTCCCTAAATCTAGAAATTTAGCAACTCATATAATATATGACAAGAAAGAACATTGCGTCATTGCATGAACACATATTGAATTACAAGTAAAAGATAGATAAACAAAACTTAGCCAAGATTAGTGAAGAAACTCCCAATGATCTTCTATTTCTTCAACAAAATGAGTTGTATAATGAAGTCTCCAATTGTTCTCGCAAAAGTTCTAACTAGAGAGAACAAGACAAGACTCACTACTAAGTTCTAATGCTAAAATCTGATGAGAACTACTTCTAACATGTCCTATTCTCCCTTTTCTAATGATTCTAACATCTCTTATGTTAAGAGAGTCAAAAAGTGGTTTTTGGACAAGACATAAAACTCCTTTTTTCTTCCAAAAAGTTCCTTGAACATGTGTAGCCGAAATTCTTGTCCGGAATAGAGCTGGAAAGTAGTGTAAACACAGAGCAAGTTGATGAGCAAGTTGCAGAAATCAGGCTACAATACGGGACCTTGAAATATGCGACTTCAACTCGCGTATTCACTTTTGTGAATTTGGCAGCACTTAAACTGCTATTTTCTCAATGATAGAGGCCGAACTAACTCTTGTGCAAAATATGAAAGTTGTATCCCTTTGAGCTACTTTCCAATGCTTCAAGAATCATTCAATTTGGAGCTCTGTGAACCGAGATATGATCAAAATACCCTCAACTGGTCAGAGCACTATTTCAGCTTTTGATCATGCATATGCACTTCTGTATTTCGACTTTTTGACAAGGAAAATGACTAAACTGGATTTCAATGTCTCATGCCAAATGTAGATCTATCTCTTTAGCTTCAAAATGGTATAAGAATCACCTCAATCCAATGCATGCAACTCAAGATATAGCCAAAATACCACAAAGTGTCAAAACTGTCTTCACTTGCATTTCTTCCTTTGAATGTTTTGCACTTCATGTCTTCTTTAAACCTCTTCAAATCATCAATAATCATCCAATTCTCTTCTCAATTCATGTCATTTGATGATTGAATCATTAAACCTATAAAACATGAAGTTTTCACCATTAAAATCTATGGAAATGCCAATTTTTGCCACTTAAACCACAAAATGTATATTTTTACCAAAACCCTACCTAATTAGTTGTAAAACTAATTAAAACACACCAAAACTAACTAATAAAACACACTAAAAATATGTAAAATATACTCTTATCAGAAACTAAAGGCACTTCAATGAAGAAACCTCAACACTCTCCAATATTTCTAAAATGAAAAAGGAAATAGTGCCAATCAATTTAGATTTAATCCCAAAACTTGAGCAAAAAAATAAATTATCTAGTATTTCATAATGCTTGACCATATCTGAACCTACAACCGCACCTTTTGGTTTGCCTATAAGTCATACATCACAAAACTAAAATATTTAACAAAGTGAATTAGATGGCAACACATTTCACCACATGATAATTAATTGAAGGCAACATGCATTGCATCCTTTTTTTTTTTTTTGGATATTACACCAAGGCGGAATGATTTAATGTAAATGGATTCTAAGTGATACTTAGTTGTCTAACCACACCTGCCATTACAATTTAAAATGTCAGAATATGGCAAATAAAGGCACTTCATATTATATGAATTTACAAAAAGTTATACAAAAAATGAAGATATAGGTAGAGAAGATATGTACCCAAAGAAGATATAGAGTTTTCAATTATGTTTTTGAAACTCTAAAGTAATATGCTTTCTTTTCTTGGTCTACTAATTGTTCTTTACATTGTCAAGTTTTATGCAAAGAACATCATACTATCTCTGTTAGTCAAATAATACAATTCTTCCCCTTTCTTGAGACAAATTTCCAAAAGCATATCTGAACCTATCTTGGCAAAAAAATGGACAGTTTCTTATTAACATTATGAAATTACAATGATACAATAATTGTGAAAGAAAGAAGATAATACAATTGCTCAAAGGAAAGAAAAAAAATTAGAGACATCGATCTCTTTTAGGAAAAATCATTCAAAATTTCCCTTAAATTTTGTAAAATGATTATTTTTATCCCTTACTTTTAAAAGTATAATTTATGTTTCTTACATATTCATATTGATTATATTTGATCCCTACTAGGCCTATTAATTGGGCCATATGAGCCGGACTTTCATAAGTTCACATTCAGCTCATTTAATTTGTAACACTTTCGAACTTCGAGCCATGAGATTCGGGTTAATAAATATGAGAATCATACTCAACTCATAAAATATTCGAGTTTTGAACCTTATTTGGGTTTAACCCAAATTCACTTGCTACTCCTCAATTTTCTTAATTTAATTACTATAACTATTAATTTATAAAACTAATTTAACATTCATAGGACTACAACATTAAAACTAAATATGAACAAGTAATAGTTCTTAAAAAGTACATAAACCAAGGATTTTATAACAATATTTATATATAATCATTTAAAGTACATGAAAAAATAGTAATAAACATGCGGTCATAAGCCAATACATTTTCAAAGGTTGGAATTTCTTCCTTGCCTTGTGACTTGAGTCCAAACATGCTTGATGATTTGTGTTTTTAATAGAAATTCTAGACAAAAAAAAATCAACCAATATTATGCCAACATCAAAATTTATCCAACCAATAAGAAAAGTTAGAACTTCAATTATGCAATATCAATATTGGCTCTCAAAAAAGCTAGTAGAGGAGTTTTCAAATGTATTTTTGTATTTTGTAATTTGTATATATTTAGTATTTAGTAATAATATATTGGATATATAATTTTATATAATATCAATATATATACCATTATCTATATAGGTAATTAAAGGGTCGAACCTATATAGGGTTTGAGCCTAATGAGACTCAAGCTTGGCTCATATTTAATTCGAGCCTAATTTTTAGATTCAAACTTAGACCAGCTCACTGAATGGTCAAGCTCATTGGCCTTTTTTCGGCCTAAATGAGCCTAGTTCTGGCTAATCCGACTCCATTGACAGTCCTAGCCCTACCTAGGTTTCTGATTAGTTTTTGATCGAAATCCACCACGTGCCTTGCACTTGAGCATTTTTGAGGGACAAAATTGTCAAGTCACGTTTCACGTAATCTGATCCATAGTCTCTCACAATTCACAAAATATATTTTCATCCCTCACATTTGACAAAATAAAATTTTTCATCTCTCATTGATCATGTGTATATATAGTTTTTTCTTATTTTTGAAAATTCATGTATGTATCTATTTGATTTTACCTGAACAGTATGAATATCATGTAATATATCTCTATTTGATTTTAGTGAGTTTCAATATTTGAAGGATTTACTCTAATACTTATCAGTTAAGAGAAGAAATAAATTAGGGAAAGAAACCTTCATCAATTAGGCAAGCAAATCCCATCAATTAGCAAACTGTGTTTTTTTTTCATTTTTTATTTTAAACTCTTCAGAAATGCCAGATCCAATGACACTTAAGATGAATACCACCAAAGTGTGGCCAAATTTGCATTTAATGGCATGGTAAGCAAAAATGCCACTAATCCAGCATTTTCATAAAGTGAAGAAGTGAATTTTTTCTCACCAAGCTGACATTAAAAGTTTTAACCATAGCATTCCCTTGAAACATGCCATTACATAGATCCACTAATTCGGATTTTTCTTGTAGTGAATCTAATGAAATAAAAAAATTCAATTAAAGATTTTGAATCTTTAATTATGTTAGGAAGCTTGACTTCTGTTGCTTGACTAATCTTTTCTTCATTGAAAGCTCCTCAATTTGTGTTGCTTGTTTAGAGTTTTTCAACATAGATGAATTTTTTTATTTGGAAACTTCGTTCATAGGGGTGGGATGGTAGCCTAATATTTTATTAATTTTGAAAAAAGAGGTGGGCTTAAGCCTGACCTCCGGATGTACAACCTGGGCGATGTATATATATGTTAGTTGATAATCATGAGTCTAAATTGAATGAGGTAGTGACATGTCAGATTGTTTTGGGGAAAATAGAATATTTGCCATTTTTTCAGTTTTTTTGCTTCTAGACATTTGGGTTTTATATGCAATGTGGATAATGAAGTGGTTTTCAGTTGAATTTCTCTGTCAAAAAAATAAAAATATAATGTTATTGTGTGAAATATGAAAGTATCTTAGTTAGTTAAACAAAAATTTTATGAAAGTACCTAGGTACACATTAGTTGTTATCCTTCTAATTCCTATGACTGGCTTGGCATTAGCAATTAGTTATAGTTCTCGTCCTTCATTCTGAACAATGTCTCCCCAAAAAGTGGTAGAAATTTGAAGACTGAGTATGTTATATATAACAATATTCATTTTGGTTTCTTCGTTCAACTAATTTCTACCAAGATATAAGCAGCTTGGTATCCAACTGAAGTTGCTACAAGTTTCATTTTTAACTTGAAAGGTCATCAAGCCTTGTTAAATAGCATCAGTTTTTGTCCCTGAAAAAGTTATAGAAGTGCAGAATGTTAAGAAATAAAAGCAATGTAATGAAAATACTAATAAAAGTCATCGTCAAATTGGAGTCTAGAGAGGAAGTATGATCATCCTTCACATGCTCCTATGAGATAATCCTAATAGGTAAGCATTTAAAATTAGATTCTACCACAAATATTCATCACCTTAAGAATTTTGCGTACCATGTACCACACTCTCTGTGTCTGATTTAGCTATTTGATGAGCCTATGTGTGAATCCACTTATGCTGTAGGAATTTCAATATTTCTTGCTGCTGATGCAACATGGAGTGGGATGGAGGGACACCAATAAACATGAAGCTGTAAAAAGGGCAGATCTTCTAACGTAAGGTTCAATATGATGAGCTATGTCCCTATGTAACATAAAGAACACAGAGAACACCATTGTTAGGTTAAAAACATTTGCTTGTTGGCTAGAACAATATTTGTTTACTTCTTCTGTATTTTCAACAAGAAGATGAGAAGCCATTAGTGTAGTATCAGCATCACCGCCTTCCTGCCATATCTTGACTTTATCTTTCTTTGCTATTCCCCTAATGATAAATCTTGTAAATGGCTCCACCAACCTAGATATTGGGAACCTGTTCTATTCTTTTTACAGTGGTATCTTGTCAAAAGTTTGCAATTGGATGAATTAGTCGTAAGGTAATTCAGTATGTGGAATTTTGTTTAATATTTCTGACTTTGGTAAGTCAAATTGGAGGTAGGTTGGAAGTCTGGAATAGTGATTGAGTTCGAACTTAAGCGGACTCAACAAAATAGATATAATGTAGTAAAACAACATATAAAGGTCCATTACCAGGTGACATGCATATCTACCGATGCGTATATGCTTGCATTGTGAGTCAAATATTGGTAAGTGATAACCAATGTATCAGACTAACAGCAAAAATACCCAAAAATGATAAAGAACAAACTAAAAGCAAAATACATGTATGTCATCTGCGAGTAGTAGAATACTATGATCCCTTTGCTTATTGAAAGGTAGGGACATAATACTTGAGCTTGGGCATGGTGAAATAATAATTAATCCTTGACACACAATTTTGCAACAAAGCATCATAAGTATCACCTTCAATCTCAAATCAAGTTTGATGTCGTCTACAGATCAAACTTTAAGAAAAAGGTTATTAGGCAACAAGGTGAAACGTTCAGATAATTTTTCCCTCTATGATGATGTTGATATGGAGGATGTTTCTTTTCCAAGAAATCTAAGACATCTGGCTCAACCTCATCACACTGTATATCAACGGCGGAGGCTAGTCACCAACCCTGCCGAGAATCATGAGTCTTTTAAGTTGCAACTGTCGGGGTTGAAAAACCTCCGCATAGTTCATGAACTCCGGAGTCTTATCCGGAAAGAAAGACTTTCAATTAATTTTTTGATAGAAACTAAGTATTCTAGTAGATTTGTGCAGAAATTGAAGCAACAAATTTGATGGTTTGGTATTGGTGTAGACGCGAAAGGAACTTCTGGTGGGCTGGCTCTTTTGTGGAAAAAAGATCTCGACATATCATTGAACTGCTTTGCTAATAGTTTTATAAATGCCAATGTTCATATGCCAAATTATACCCGGCGTTTAACTGGATTCTGTGGACATCCTGATGCTTCAAAGCAGAAATATTACTGGGATTCTCTTAGACAACTGAGCACCCAATCTCAGCCTCCCTGGCTTTGTATCGGTGATTATAATGAGGTCCTTAGTCAGAATAAATTTCAAGGTTTTGGTCCACGAAACAATTGGCAAATCATGAATTTTCGTTTGGCAAATCATGAATTTTCGTTAGGCCTTGATGGACAGTAGTCTGCATGATTTGGGCTATGAGGGTTTCACTTATACATGGTGCCATAGTCAGACTTACAAATACAATTAGAGCGAGACTTGATTGTGCTTGTGCAACTCAAGATTTTCTGGACTTATTCCTTGAGTCAAAAATCAAACATATGCACTCTATATTCTCTAATCATTTGCCTATAGTTTTTAGCTTTGAGAATTTCATTAAATTTTCAGAGACTAAAAATGAGGCGAGTGGATAAAGGCAGATGATTGTGACACTACTTTTGACCCCTCATCTAAATTTTGTTTCCGAATGGCTATTGAACAATTAAAACTGCACACTTTAAGGACTTGCGGTGATTTTAGGCATAAATTTGGCAGGATTTAATGGGCATTTTTATCCATTCATAATTGAACCTTCGGGGCCAGCACCAGAAACCCTCAATTATGAATGGACAAAAATGCCCTTTAAATCCGGTCAAATTTATGCCTAAAGTCACCGAAAGTCCTTAAAGTGTACAATTTTAATTGTTCAAGAGCCAATCGGAAACAAAATTTAGATGAGAGGCCAAAAGTAGACAACGGCATGGGCTTCCCAGGTCTTTTACCCTTCTATCAAAATTTGGAAAGATAGATGACTTTCACGGCCACCTACATTTAAAATTGTGTCACGGTCTACTGCATTACCAGAGAATTCCACAATTGATTGCCTAATAGACTATCAATGAAAGACTTGGCGAGTTGACTTATTGCAGGAGATTTTTGGCCTAAGGAGATTCAATTAATTCAAAGCATTCCAGTAGGAGACGCTCGCAACAGGGATAAGCTAATCTGGCACTTTTCAGAGAATGGATCTTTTACTATGAAGAGTGCGTATCACTTGATTAAATAGCGATCTTCTAATTGGGAGAATTTGCCATCAAAGTGTTTGGTCTCGGCTTTGGCACTTGAATCTTCCTGAGAAAATCAAAATTTTCTTATGGAGGGCATGTAAAGATGTACTACCAACCAGCACTAAACTCAATACTAAAGGGCTTCATTTAGATACCTCTTGCCCTTTATGTCTCGCTCCAGTTGATGATATTGATCATACCTTCTTAACTTGTCCTGTAACTGTGCAATTGTGGGTGCTTAGTTTCTTTGGCTAGAAAGTTCAATTGTATTCTCCTAATCAGATCAAATCTTAGCTTCTCAACCTTCTTTTTTGACTATCAAGCAAAGAGATGGAATTGGTGGGTGTTATTCTTTGGAATTTATGAAATAATCGGAATGGAGCAATTTTTGATGGGCCTTATAGGGATCCTCTTAGTTTGGTCTCCCTATCTATAGCATTCCTAAATCAATTTCATGAGGCAAATTCCAAAGATAAGTTCAATACGCCTACTTCTATCCAATCAAGGTTATCAATATCTCATTGGATATGACCTAATACAGGTTTTGTTAAGGCAAACTTTGATGGAGCTGTGTTTATGAATGATAAATCATCAGGGGTTGGTGATATTATCCGAGATGATAAAGGAAGTTTCATTGCTGGACTTTCCAAAAAAATTCTTGGGATATTGGAACCAAATGTAGTTGAATCATATGTGGCCAAACATGCTATTCAATTACTACATGATTTGGGTTTCAATAAGATTGTTTTGGAAGGAAATTCACAAAAGGTCATCAAAATGCTGGACCATTTGGACTCAGATGATTCATCATGTGGTTTGTTGATTGATGAGGACATTGTCTTATGTCAAGATTTCATGTGTTGGAAAGCTTCACGGATTCCTAGATCATTAATGTTCCTGCTCATAACCTTGTTAAGTATGCTGTTAATCTTTTAGATTCTTGTGTATGGAGAAATTCACCTCTATCTTCTATTAGTTCTGCAAATGTTGTAGATTTGATCTCATGATTAATAAAATTATTCTATTTTATTATCAAAAAAAATCTTTAACCATTGGAGTTTTCAAAAAAATCTTAAATCCTAGAAGTTATTAGGTCATTAAAAAATTTTACTACTAAGAAACATCTTTTACAAAGCCACATAGCAATAAAGATGAATCCATGGTAACCTGAATATTCTAGGGTTAGAAATTGTTTCTTGATAGCAGTTGTTGCTCTTAGGGCCTAGAGAGTACTGACTCATTAGTTATAAACATGATTTCCCAGGTTTTTAGACTTGGCTTCTAGTTTCTTTTGCTTGCTTTATGAATGAAGGTAAAGAAGATCGGCGATGTTTGTTTGTTTTTGTGTCGTATGTTTATGTCATAATTAGAAGATGCATTAGATAAAGAGATCATAATTATGTGGGATTCAAAAAGAAAGATGAGAATGGTTAGATTGGATAAGAATGATTAGATTAGATAAGAATTATGAAGAAGGATACTTTAGGCATTTCAAGAAAGGGAAGAAATATGATTATATAATATAGTAATATATATATATATATATATAACACATATATGTATATCGGATATTGGATTTTTAGAATTTTATGACCAAACCCTATCGAGTTATCCATCAGTAATCTCTCATCAATAACAAATCCTAACGAATTGTCCGTTAGGCATCTAATCGGATTAACCATCGGATCGAGTAATCATAGGTATTGAATTTTACCCTACACGCTGCCTTCCCTAATCAAAGACAATCAAACATGGCAAGTATAAATCCATAGGCTGCAATAAATACTTTTTGTCATGTAGTTAATGCTTGATGAGATTCTACCATGCACCAAATTTTAATAAAATCTAAATACCACATTTTCTACAAGTATAACAGATCATTTATTGAGTACAGAGATATTAAGTGTCGATCCCATAGGAAATATTATCAATTATGAACGGTTTTTGAACTCTTTTATTATTTGGACTACCACGAATGCAAGAGATTAAATGTACACTACAAACATGAAATAAAAGTAATAAAAATAATAACAGAAATCTCCTAGGACTATGAATTTCCTCACTATTCATGCAATTGAAATTACCGATCACTTGAATGTTATTATCTTGACTAGTTATAACGTAATTTCTTAATGTATGTGAAACCTACTCTTATAGTGAATCAACTATACTTGTAGCAACACCATACCTACTCCCGTGGTTATAAGATTAACTACGAGTTTATTTCTTCTATGAAATTATATGAAACAAGCCATTAAAGCCACAAAGATGCACCTGAGTGTAACTCCCTAGGTTTAGCACTTCTTTGAACTAGTATCAAATCCCAATTCTCATTATAAACTTAACACCTTAAGATTATCACAATTAATGGCCAGTTAATCATTATTAGAAAAGTAAAAGTGCTAAATAACTTGCTCAAAAATATAACTCAAATAACCATGAAAAAATCACATAACAATCATAGAAGTTCATTCACACCCTAGGTATAAAAACTAGCAAAACATGAAAGATATGAAAACAAGATCCAAACTTGTATTATATCAAAACATTAAAATCAATATAAGAAATAAAGTGATAGGAGAAATGTCACCATTGTCACATGAGTTCCAAACTCTCTATTTTCATTCTCAATTTCATCTATGGTTAGTTACATACAAGATTTGGGTGAAACAAACTATACTAATCTACCCTAACTAATGAACTAAGGAAATTCTAGAGAAAGACTACATTTTTGTGTAGTTTCTCTAGACTCCAAAGTTGTGAAAACCCCCTATTTATGGATGAATTCAAGGTGCAAATGAGTTATTAAAATTGATGTAAAATACTTCTTGAGATTCCTAAAATATTATTCTACAAGTCTCTGTGCTGTTCTTTACAGATGCAATTGAGATTATTGTTGGAATTGAGCTATCAAAAGTTGCAAAAAAATCAGAGCAAATAGTTATGCAAGTTGCACAACTTCCTTAAGAATACACAGGGTCAATACGTAGGAGTTACGTCGCATATTGCACCCATGTGTTGCCTCCCTTGCAAGTTTGCAATTTTCTTATCAGTCTTCAATTTTGCTCTATTTTTGCACCAAATTCAACTAATATGTTTTCAATAATGGAGGCTAAACTCGCTCTTATACAAAACATGAAATTGCAGCCCTTTAAGCTAGCTTTTCAATGCATCAAGAATCATCCAATTTGAAATTCTATATACTGATAAATTACCAAAATACTCTTGACTAGTCAATCCCGTGTTTCAGCTTTTGACAACAAAAAATGGCTGACTGTATTTCGACTTTTTGACCAAAAAAAATTCATGAACTTGATTTTGATACCTTCATAAGAAATGTAGAGTCATGTCTTAATTCAAAATGGGTCAAGAATCACCGCAATCCAATACTTTTAACTCAAAATATAGCCGAAATACCAAAAGGTGTCAAAACTGTCAAATATATCTTCTTTTGTACTTGACTGCATTTCATCTTTTGAGCATTTTGCACTTCATATTCTCTTTAAATCACTTCAAATCATCAGCAATCATCCAAATATTTTCTCAATTTACTTCATTTGATGATTGAATCATTAAAACCTATACGAAGTTTTAACCATTTGAACACATAGAAATGCAAGTTTTCACACTTTGAAACACAAAATGCACAATTCACTAGAAATCCAGTTAATTAGTTATAAAAATGAATAAAACACACCAAAATTAAATAATAAAACACAATTAATCACTCAAAATGCACACTTATCAATGCTATTGTGATTATATACATCTCTCACTTCCACACTTACAAACAGTTGAGATTTTCCTCATTTCATTAGATCTGCTCATCAAAACATCAAGCTAGGTTATTTAACCATTTTGGATATGTGATTTCTGCACAAAAATTCTTGAGTCAGATCTTGGCCCAAGGCGTTACAGCACTAAAGGTAAAGTACGTACTTTGCACAATAATGTAATTAAAACCTTGAAGGTTAGATACTTTTTTTCTTGAATTAAAGAGTACAGCATTGTTACAATTGGTCCTTATATTGGGGTGAAAAAGGAAGGGATGGACCTATCTAATATATTGAAAATAAGATACTTCACACAATAACTCATATGAGAAAAGTTTGATAAACACATAATTTGCCTTTATGGAAATAAATATATTTTGCTTATAAATGTTTTCTTTTTTGAGAAATTATGCGTAGTTATTTTAAAACATGTATAAGGAATTATTCAAATAGATTTGTAGATTCAAAACTTGCTAATCTTCTTGGGCCAAAAGTTATGTTCTAGCAAAAGGTTTTGGGTTGCTTAGTAGATGAGTCTAAGCATAGAGTTGGACGAACATAGGTTAACCACAAAGGTGCAACCATGGCCATCAAAGATTTTCCAGTTGATTGTTAAAAGAGTGTGTTTTTATTACCATTAAAGTTCAAGTCGAACGTTCAATGATTATTTTTTTATATAAAGTTCTTTGATTTACTTGAAGTTTGATTATTTAATATTTTAAATTTGTTAAATTCCTATATAAATTATTATAAGCATTGGTGACTATTAGGCTCAATACATCAATATAAATGCCTTAAATGTAAAATGAAAATAGGCGAAGTATCAAAAACTAATTTACAGAATATTTCAAAAAAAAGTCCACAGAAACTATATTTTCATATTTAAAATAAAATAAAAACATATAAAATGTAGACTATTTTTCATTACTTTATTAATATTTGAAGAAAAAAAAAAGCTATTACTAGTTACAGCTATAATTTTGAGAATAAGACATCACCACGTGCATTGCACTTACTCTCAAGCTAGTATAACTTAAAAGCAAAACTAAACTCCAGGAAACATTCTCATAATTTGGCTCCAAAAGAAGACAGGATGGCACACTATACATTGAATTAGGTGTAAGACTTCATAGTTTCCTCCTTTCACAATAGCTACCTCATTCCATTTTTAAGTTAACTAAATAGTAACAAGAGTAAATCTTGTATACGGTGACAGTGTATACACTATTATCATTAGATGAATATCACACAAGTGAAATTTAAATTTAAAATTTAAATTTTGCCTATATGACATTCATCTAAACATAGCAGTGTATACACTGTCAGTACACAAAAGATTAATCCTAATAACAATAGCAAGAATCTTATAAACCAAGTATGTGAACAAAGTAAAATATTTGATGAACATCAAGAAGGCAAACAGAAAACAAAAATCATCTTAAAAATTGTACCAAAATTTCCAATGAGTATAGTATAATCCAAAACATGAGACGTCTGTTGATAGGCATTCTACATAGATATGCTAAAGGGTACTCCTGCTACTAGCTAAGCCTCAAGAGAAAAGATGCAAATTAGCCAATCCAAAATTCCTACCAAACATCTGCGTAACTACCTAATCTTCAAAACTTTAAAGCAAAACAAAATTAATCAGTGCTTTCTCAGAAGAAAGGGATAAGATATTTTAGCAGGCCTCCTTAATTTGGAAAAGGTCAGCCAATTTTTGTGAGCAAAAGAAAAAAGATTGGACAAAGAGAAATGTAAGTCGAACAGTCACAATATAAAGCAAACTTAAGTATTCCAAGTAACTTGCGACAAAGGAAAATAAAAGTTGAGGTGAATAGTACATATCTAATTTTGCAAAGGATTGACAAGATAACCTTCAATTAAATTAGCATTTCTTTTTCAAAGTAATGCTCTTCAATTGAATTATCATTTCTTCTTCAAACTAATGCACCTTCTACTTTACTATTCCCTTCATCATTACAAATGAAAACCTGACGTAACACCCTAATGCAAAACCGCTAAAAACTATCTTTCTCATTTACTTTTCATATAAGAAGACAACCCTTAAGGTTTACCCAACTACCACTGCTAGGTATTGTAAATTCTAGTGCAAAATGTCCAATTGGCCCTCAAACTATAATAAAATTTAACTTTTGACTCTCTAACTATTAACTGATAAGTTTTAGCCCTCCAATTAATTAAAACATAAAATTTTAGCCTGTTCGTTAACTTGAGCTATTATGTTTAACAAAAATAGCGTGACATGTGTAGTAGTGTCCCTCAAACTATTATAAAGTTCAACTTTTGATCCTCCACCTATTAACTGATAAATTTTACTCCTCCAACTAATTAAAACATATAATTCTAAATCTTCCGTCAATTTGAATAATTATGTCAAATAGAAACATCACCATGTGTGCGGTAAGGGCATAATCGAGGGGTGTTTTCATCTTTCACAGGTCACGCCAGGTTAAAATTGGACTTATAAACTAATTTACCAAATCTCCAATTGTTGAACTTGACCTAAATCAATTGAAAATCTAAAACTCAAAACCCTAACTAGAAAAATTCCAGCAAGGATAGGCAACTTGAATTAATTGAGTTGTCTTCATTTGCAATTTAACTTATTTTTCGATGTTGTTTCAAATTCATTAGATTCATGTGCTTCTCTTAATGACATAAATTTGGCATTCAATTCATTTTTTGGAATATTCCAACAAGTTTGGGTTCCTTTCCAAGTTTGAACATTCTAAATCTCTCAAATAATCAATTTTATGGTAAGATTCTTCCAAAGTTTACACCACTATATCTAAACCTTCTTGTTTTGTCAAACACTCAATTGGACACATTCTTTATCAATAGATGTTTCTATTTAATATAACGACTTATGTTGATGGAAAAAATAGAATTATACGTTTTTAATTAGTTGAAGGAATAAAACTTATCAGTTAATAATTGAAAGGTCAAAAGTTAAACCTTGTAATAGTTTGAAGGCTACTAACATCTCATGAATCCTTAATCTCTATTAGACATAATGACTCAAGTTGACGTAAGAGTTAGAATTAATGTTTTAATATTGTTGGAGGGTTAAAACTTTTAAGTTAATAGTTCGAGAGTCAAAAGTTAAATTTTGTAATAGTTTGAGCATGCTTGGAGCATTTTCCCTTAAATTCTATAATTATAAGACCACTTTCTTTCCACAAAAAAAAAAAAAAGAATGAGAAGAAATAAATCAGAATGATCAAGAAATAGACTACGTCCAGTACAGGAAAAATTTTCTGCAAAAATCAATACCAACGGTGACTTTTATTAACAAAAAGGCTCATATTTTATCCAAATTTCTTCATGCAAATAACAACAGTGACTTCTCCGGAAAACGACACTTCTCATGCTTGCAATGCAGTGATACATACAAAATTTTGGAACTTTAACACCAAACCAAGAAAATAAAGAAAGGGCACAGAACAACTAGAATCCCTCCCATTAACTAAATGGAGGTTAACAATATGCTCTTGGACTAAAGTGATAATAATCAATGATGTTACCAGAACTGGCCATCAAATTACAGAAAAGTATCATCTCACTAACCATACTCCTAATTTCAGATATGATACTAGTTCTAATTGGCACAATAAACGTTTATTAATAACAGGAAATATTTGATTATGTTTATACTTGAGTTAAACACAAGCCATATTCATTTATTCTGAAAATATAGGAGAGTTCACTAAAAGTAGGCTCCCAACCATTATTTTGTCTAAATGCATTACTAGACATTTCATACGAGGAAAGGACACTGATACACTATCACATGATAGTGCATTAGGTGGAGCATTATAAAACAGTGAAAAGCCAAGGAAAGCAATTAACTTACATTTACACAAAGATGCCCATACACTAAATCAAAAGCTTTCTACAAGAGAGAGAGAGAGAGATGTGCAACCTAGGGGGCTAATAAGCACCATTCTGAAACAGCTATTTAAAGATATTTAAAATAGAAAAACGAAAAAGGATACCTATGACTTGTCTTTTAAGACGCTCAACGTGAGAATTTTGTAAAATAAATAGGCAAAAAAAAAATGATTAAAAATTTGGGGCATATACTGGAATTAATTACACCCTGCACGCTATACAATGCACAGCATTAAGACAATAGTCAAACACTTGAAATTACAAAACAGTATTGATATGAAGTGCTTTAAGCAGAGAAGTAGCCATCTGTTTCACTAAAACTTGTCCTCCAGAACTTTGCCCATCTCTACGTTCCTCGATTAAATTCTGAAGCTTGGATGGAAGATCATTCTCCACAATCAGTTGCTTTGGTCTAGGGTGGTGCTCATAGACAGCCTAAGAAGAGAGAGCTCAGAGTGAGGACTGTGGCAAATATAAAGCAACACAGGTACAAAACAAAGTGATACCATTTAAGGCCAGGTTGCTAACTTGCTATATATGTTACACAAGTCTTATGAGATACAACTAGATTGGTACAACATTTTAACATTTTAATTTACACACCAGATAGACCAAACTGTATCAGGATTTCAGAAAAATCTTCATTTCAGCAGGCCAAAGATTGGCAGAGCAGAGGAATTTGATCAAAGTGCCAACATATTACAACCCATCATCTTTCTATTAATAGACAAAGTGAAAAGGTTGAAACACTATGATAGCCTCAATTGACATGAAATGGTGAATAAACTCCTCATCGCAACCAGATAGGTTTAGGAATTTCCATTCACTTCCAGGCAGGTATAAGTAAACAAGCATGAAAAGCTTTAAGCGAAAGACAGTAGAGGAAACTTTGAAAAAGACTTTGAAGGCACAGGCAAGACAGTCACCAGCGCCCATAGAAAATGGAAGTGATCTTCCAAAAAGCCAATGCATGGACAGATAAATAATTCCAGCTTTTATAGAAATAAAATGACTGCAAAAGTTCATATCCACACACAGTAATTTACATTTAGTGAAAAATAAATTTCCACAGATAAAAGGTAAAGCAGCAGCAAATTGACAAGGGTTAAAACTCAACAAATGCATGAGCAAATTTTTAGCTTGAAATGCGTTGCTTCACTCTTCCTATTTTAGGTTTTTCTTTGGAATATTTTGACTCCTCAACCTCTTATTCTCGTAAAATGCAGGCGTTTAAATACTAGGAAGCCATTGAGGTCCCTTGCCCCATAAAATGACACGTTTGAAGTTGTAAAGAGATATTAAGAAATAAGTAGGTAATGCGATTCTTTTTATTCCAACATGGTATATCAATCTTTTTCCCTTTCCCTTCGGCAGCTGGCTTGAGTGGTATATCTTAGACTCTACTCAAAACTACAATATAAAAATTAGCAAGAAAGTTTTTGTGTCCAAAGAACACAGAGTCCTTGGTCAACAACATATTAAACAACTGCAAACAATATCAACTATTAACAAAAAATCACAGATCGCTGTGGCATAAGAATAGTCATATTACCAACCTTTATTAGCTTCAGCAGATTCAACCGAGCTATAGCATCCTGGTGGTGTAGCCTTAAAATCAGCAGTGGCGTCAAGCCATTAACAGCAAGAGTTGTATTTATTCGGGAAGATTTCCTGAATCAAAAACAAATCAGTGAAACTGATCCCAAAGGTCAAATTTCAATTGTAGCCAGATGGCACTAAGAGACACTTCATAACTCTATCAAAGGTGAAGCATTTTGACTCGATTATTTTAAAATATGATAGTAAACCCATTTCAGCAGCAAATTTTTTAGATTATTTGCTCCTGTGTCATCCTAGAAGGACTTGGCACACATTATGGACAGGTTACTTGCAAAGAGAATATTTTCAACATTATCTGCTTGGTTAAGGCATACAAAATGTATAGTGAGGAAATGTCAACAGGTAATACTTTTACAGCGAAACCATGACAGAACCCATTTTATTTACAGGTCCTTGGAAAAATATGCTGATGTAGAGAATGTGGAAAACACCCCACTTCTCAACCACCATCAGCTAGTAAGAAAGCACGATCAGGAAACCTTTCAAAAACTTCTCAGAAACCAATCGAGAAAAACAATTAAGAGACAAAATCAGAGTTCATAATCACCAGTGAACATAGCATGCTAAAAAATGAATTTGAAAACACGTACGTTATAATTTTCAAGAAAGGCTCCAGTATATGCAGAAATGCTGTTCTGGACAGTTCTCAAAAAACTTGACCAGTTTCTGCACAGCATCCTTTTTTAGTAAAGCTTGTTCGACCTTCTTGCTGTCATTATCATGAGCCAAGCAAACAGCAATAGAATCCAATGCCGTGACAGACCAGAGCTCATCTTCTAGCAGGCTCAAGTACACATCCAACCCACCATGAGCCCGTAACTGTTCTCTTGAATTACGTGAAGCATGAGCCATATCGCAAAGCAGAGGCAAGGCATATTGTTTTAGTGGTGAATCAGACATGATAAATTGCATCAAATGTGGAATGATCCCATTTTCTGCTGCCTGTTCCTGTCTCCTCTTATTGATCTTACAGAGATTGAAGAGTGCATGGAGGACCTTCAATTCACAAAAATCAGCGGTTAAGCGCCATATATGGCTGTCCAATGAACCTTACAAGCAGAATAACAAGTATGACTAGGCTGCATAGAAATCTTTTCCACTTAACTTTGAAACACCATATTTCACTGCATTGATAGTGATCTGCTGGCAACTTTTGTAAAAGAGGGAAGGGAAAAAAAAGATAGATAGATAGATATATATATATATAGAGAGAGAGAGAGAGAGCGAGCGAGAGAGAGAGAGAGAGAGAGAGAGAGAGAGGACACCAGAAAATACTGGATATAATTTTATTAAGATCAACCGATGCAGGCATTCAATCTTAAGCACCAAAACTAGCTTATAAAGCCTTGCGGAAATACTGTGTTAGTTCAAAAGTTGGGCTCAGAGGCAGCTATTTGGTGTCTTCAAAGATTGACTAATTGGAGAGAAATTTGATTACTGACAGTGTGCATGAAATAGAATTTCAGGAGTAGAACTAATAGAGGAAAAGAGGAAGAAGGGAAGAAAAGATTTAGACTCCTCAAAACCTAAGAAAGGTACTTGATTGATACAATTATCCCTCATTACATAAGCTGTCTAAGGTCTAATAACTTAGCAGGCCTACCATTTGAAAGCAACAAATGGTAAACCCTCTTTCATCCAGCTGTACTTCATACAAGATATGATCGATCACTCACACGCTCACATTCTCACATATTTGATGTGAAACCTCTAAAAAATGATTGTTTTGGGAGATGCTTTGAGAAAATAGTTTCTGTAGTAGTTTCCTAAGTAAATGTGTCAGAGACAAAAACTTGGTATGTTGGCATATTTGAAGTGTTCCAAAAATGTTCTTGAAACTAGCTCCATCAAATTGGAGCCTATATTTGCTAGCTAAACAGAATGTCCTGTTGATATGCATATCAAATTAGGCACCAAAAAGGCACTATTATTCACAATCATGAACAGATTTGCATGAATGCAAGTTAAGGAATCACACTACTACCAAACTTAACATGTGAAGCACCTAATCAAGGTTATTTCACCAAATCAATTAGTAGTAGTACTTTCACACAAATTAATGGTTTCAATTTTTTAAGTTTTAATCTTGAGTCCAATAACATTCCCGCAAGTACACAAGCACAAAAAAGCATGCACATACACACATCAAAAACAAAAAGGAAAGAAAACAAAGCACAGGCTAAGTATATCTTCCAGCAAGCAAACAATTTTGATGTACTATAATAAGTAACATGTACTAGGTCCACTGCAAATGTCAATAGTTTTCCAAATTAAAGATCCAACAGATTCAAGAATAGCCTACTATATACCCTATCAGTGCAAAGACCTCTGACTACTTCAATCCACTTAATGTTGCAAGTCCACAAGATAGGAACCATGCGCTACTAGTTCAAAATTGTCCAGAACCTTGGTCCTCAACTCAGGAAGCAACGACTGTTCCATTCATGCACAATGTAAAGGAACTTACCTCGTGATGTATTTGAGAAACAAGAGGACCCTCTTTGAGATCAAGATTTGGAATCAAATATTTGATTGCATCTGCTCGCTGAAGTTGTTCTAAGCAGTGTGGATCCATTGATAGCTGATTGATGCACTTCAATAACTAAGTAATGCAAGAATAATAATATCAGATAAACAGATCGAGGTAGAAATCAAAATCCATGCCACCAATAAAAACATTCTTCTACCTTCAAAAGAATAGGGGGCTCTATTTTATTGAACATCTGGAAGAGACGACTAAGCAAACTCTGGCTGCACATATGGGATTTCACAGTTGTGTCTGCCCGAGCAAACTCAAGAAGAAGATCTGCCACTTTTTCCAGATATTCCCTGGCAACATCAGCATTCCAAGGTGATACCATATGAGAAAGCAACCCTGATGATGTAGCACTCCCTGGTCTAGCATTTAGAACCCCAGAGCCAGACAGAACCCCAGATGCAGTCTGAGATGCAAGTCCTGATGTAGAAGCCATTCCATCAATAGTTGCTGGTTGTCCAACCTTCTTGTTTGCTGATTTGTATGAATTTCTGGGTAATGAATCCAAGTTACTGTTATCCCTTCCACGCCCAGAAACCTCTGTACCGAAGAGTCAAGCATCAGGAGAATAAAATGTGAATGCAATATCAAAAACAAAAATTGATGCCACTCACACGAAATACAATCATATAAAAAAAAGGGTAAAATACACTAAACTCCCTTGTGGTTTGGGTTATTGTCATAAAGCCTCCTCATTGTTTAAAAACTCCCAAAGAGCCCCCTCGTGGCTTGGACTAATTTGGCCAATGAACGGAAATCATCCACTTTGATGAAACATATAAAATTCCTATATTAACCTTGTTTTCAAACTATACTAAAAGTTAGTTTGGGTTTTACTTAAAGATTTTAAAAACTTTCTTACTTCATTTAAGAAAAAAGTAAAATTCAGGGGTTAATTCAACAAATTCTAAAAACTTGTTGTCTTCTCCAACGGGATGATGTTCAGATTTCAGAACCCATAGCCTTTCTTTTTGTTCTTTTTTTCCTTTTTCTGTTTTCCTTTCCCCTCCATTTTCTTCTCCTTTTCTTCCTTTCTTCAGTCCAGCAATTGTCACCTTGCCATCACCACCATCGTCGCCATCACTATGATTACCGTGGTCATCACCTTCATCATCATCTTCAGCACCATTGGGTCTCAGATTTCATCTATATTCATGAAATCTTGAATTGTCTAAGAAAAAAATTGAGGGGCCAAACTAAAATTTCAAAACATTCTTCATCTTCTCCGGCGATAAAGCAGTTTCATTATTTTTCTACTGCTGCCGCCACATCCATCATCGTCTTTGTGGGTTTACAAGCAGACTTTATGAGTCAAGGTGAAAATTTTCAAAGTTTCTCTCCTCCTCTGCCTATTATTATCATTTACAGATCTTGCAGCAGCGACGGTAGGGAGCAGCGCCGCCAGTAGCTACCACCAGTGGTGGAATTTAACAAAAATTACACCCTCAAATTCAATTTCAGCTTAGATCATGATTATGATACCAGATTTGACCAAAAACAAGCAAACAGTAACAAATATAGGCATGAACAGTGATAGGCAAAACTATGAATTTCAGTCCAAAAACAAAGCAAACCCAACAAATTACTACATAAAAACAATCCTTTGGACCAATAAAATGGTTATATGACACCAATTACACAAAAAGTCAGATATTTGCGTGGATTAAAAGAAAATTTGTGAGGCTGCCTTGATTCATATCTCAAATCCATCTGGGTTTCTGCCCGCCTTATGTATCAGTTGGTGACCACGATGGCAATGGTGATGGCATCAAATCTGGTTATCAAAGAATGGACTAGGGGCAATTACTTAGGAGATCAAAGGTGTTGCTGCAAGGACAGTTCTATTGGAGAAGAAGCCAAAGTTTGACATGAACTTTCTTAAGAATCCCCTGGTGCTGCAACAGAAGATAAATATAAGGAGGAGAAAGTGTGGTCACGGTGGTCGTGCTTGTGAGGGGCGTTGGTGTTTTGGTGCATCTGCAGTCTCTGTTTTGATTGCGGGAGAGGAAAGAGATGAAACGAAAGAAAAGAAAAAAGGATAAAAGGCAACCTTCTGATTTTGGGAGAAGGAAAGCAAAAGAAAGTGAAAAAAAGAAAGAAAAGGAGGGTATAATTGGAAGAAGAAATCAGTTTTCATGCAGAAAAATCAACGTGATCAATCTTACTCACGTATTAGGCAAGTGTGACCCACTCTCCATTAATTTGGATGTTTTTCATCCAAATTCCAGATTAGTCCACAGTATAAGGAGGTTCAATGGGTGCTTTTAAATGATAGGGAGGTTGTTTGACCATTTCACAAACTACAAGGAGGTTTGCTGTTTTTTACCCTAAAAAAAATGCTTCACAGAAAAGCTTTACAAATGTCAAATAATGGAGATCACAATCAAATAAAAAAATAAAGAAAAACAAAGAAAGAAAACAGCAGAAGCTTTCTTTCAAAATGAAGCATTATGTAGTCAGTTAAAAACCAAAAGAAGATAAATCTCTCAAGCTGCTTTTTTCCATTTTTTATAGCTTTTCTCTTTAGGGTTGACGGGTGCCTTGGGTCATGGGGCATACACAAGGTCCTGGAATGAAATTAATATGCCTGAGATCTTCATGCTTAGGAGCACCTCCAGAACATAAATTCACTGTTAAAGCCAATCTTCCAAGAGCATTTAACCGTTTTCCTTGAAAATCAGATCATTGTAATAGATTTGACACCACCAAAAAACAAATTCTAACTGGATTAGGGTATGGGAGTCCCACCAACACAGCCACTCTACTGCAAAGTTAATCAGACATGTACGGCAGCGCAAGTAAGAGTCCATGGGTAACATAGCTAAAACTAATTGTTCATAGTTTCTGTCTATAGCTTAATATTCAAATTCTTCCCCTACAATCTGGTTTCGAATGTTTTTCACCATAACTGACTAAATACAATTAGAATTACTACTTTGGATTTCATGGAGTACAAGTTGAGAACTGCAATGCGGCAATGCACCTTGCAATAATTACATCTACATTCAAATATGCAAAGTTCAATAAAATGTAAGAGAAAAATTATAAGATCATATGCATGAACTAAAACAGCCAGTGCATATTCAGATTGCAGCTAGATGTAATAAATGAATGGCACTGCTTGACAAGGAATTTATAATAGTCCTCAATGATTATGTAAATATGTCTGATCACTAAAAATTGCCAAGGAAGGATAACATACAGCAACTTATCCAAGTAATTTCAGGTACTTTCCTTCTTGGATTTTCCCAACGAGAGAGCAGATTTTGGTACCAAGTTAATTTATTACTGTTATTTTTCTTTTTCTTTTTTTTTTTTAAAGACTAATTCCAGTACCTGCAAATTCAGCCATCAAAAACTCTAACCCGTTCGATTTTTTTTCATTGGATGCATGTAGAAGAGGTAGTATGCTTTCATGTTTCTCCAGCCCAGTCAGATGCCGTACGTACTCAAGCTGACCAGAAAAATGACGTGATGGTGGCTCCTTGTCCAGCAAACTTAGAAGAGGCCGAACATTCTCTTGCTGGGTAGCAGTTGCTGAAAAAATTCCATTTGGTGCACCCTCAGTCATTTTTGCTGGCCGATCCGTGGATGTTCTATTTGCCATACCAGCACCTCTCGGCTGCCTTGGATCAAATTCAATACGGGAAGGATCATTTTTCCATCGATCTGTACTCTCTTTATCTCTCGAACTAACAACAGGAAATTCTTTTGCTGCCACACTGACAACTTTGTCCAAAGGTGTTGAATCAGACAATTTTGAACTGCCTGAAGCTTCCAGTGTAGTGTTGCTTGACTGCTGTCTGTCAGTATCAAGAGTAAAGAATCTGGCATCCGGTGATTGTGAAACTGAAGCCCGTGCTGTTTCCTGTGTTCCAGCCGGCAAAATATGATCTAATGTTCCATGCTTAAGTTTAAAGTGATCAGGTTGATCAACCCCATAATGTGATGCCTCACTCTGCAACAAGGAAGGATCCAACGAACCAGAACGTGGCCGTGGAGCCAAACCATCTGGTGGGAATCCACCACCACCAGATATAGAAGCTAGACGAGTAGCCTCATTTAAACTATGAAGAGTGTTGATCAGTCTAAGTAATATACCATTTCTGGCAGCTATGCGACAGAAATCATTTCGAGGGGTTGAGCGTTGAAGCTTGAATACCTGCCACATGCCATCAATAGCTAGATGAACCATTTCCCTGGATTAGGATGTAACAGAAAAGAAATAGAATTAATTAGTAACCGGTGTAATATTAAAACCAACGGTCTAATCAAAGTTGGTAATCCCAAGATTGGAAGTGAAGCATCAACTGTTCAAAAAGTCAATGGATCTCAAGGAATTCTTCTGAGTGCATTGAGAACATTAATCTACAAAGTCTAATAAACATATTGATTCACTGCTTATATGCATCTTTTCATATTACAGTCACCTATCAATGTGTCATTTAATATTCTACTCGTTAGTTGTAGCTGGAGTGAAATAGTTTTCTAGCTCAAACTTACATGTAATCAAAAAGTCCATTGGACTTATTTGTTAGCAAGGGATGTTGGTTTATAGACCATCATCTTCATCAAATAGTCTTGTAAGAGGGTTCAAGATATGAATGCCAATCATTTAGCTATTTGCCAAATAATTGCTTTTTGATTTTTTCTGCATATGCAACATCTACCTGCTTTACATGTATAATGTTTCCCTCAAACAGCCTAAATCATTGCATCCACATTAGCAGAAAAGAAAATTAACTTTATAAACCAGTCCCTGACTTACAAATTGTAGAATGTACTTTCTCACTGTAAATTACAATTTTCCTCATATGGCAAGCCATTTACAATTTCCGTAAATTAATAACAGATAAAAGCACTTTTTTCTTTTGGTACCAAAAGCTTTGAGCTGCTGTCAATCTGCAAACACATTTTTAGGCATGTAAGCGCATAGTAACCAGCCAGTCCCAACTACAGAATGATAGAACTGGTCATTCATGGACAACTAAGGGCAATCAATACAATTTATTATACTAACTGTACATATGTATTTATTTGATCATGCACCAGTATCCTTTTATGAGTTCTTATTACTTCCCTGTATGCTAGTCATCAGCTATTCTTTTTATCATATTTTATGTATTTGTTTGGTCAGATTTTTTATTCCAAAAAGAAACAGGGACTCTCGTTGGATTCACATTCTACTAAATTTAATTTCCAGAATCCAAACAAAAACAAGGTCACTTGGCGAGAAAACGGTGTTCATGGTATACTTATGAATGCCTGTCCAAGTCACCATCAGATTATCTTATCTTTATTTTATCCATCAGATTAACCCAATTATTATTATTCTCCAACAGGGCTTCTTGTTCCTTCAACTTACGTACTTCACTTTACTATGCAGAATAAACTGATTTCAATTGCCATAAACTGGTCTAGAGAAGCATATTCTCTGGCCATGCTTCCAGGATTCTTAATAAAAATTATCCTTTAAAAAAAAACTTTCCGTAGATTAATGCCAGAATCCCTGGGAGCGTATCATGATAAAAAGAGAAAATCCAGTTCAGAAGGCTCCCATCACAGCGAGTCTCAAGTAGAGTCACAAACTATTCCTTGCAGGTAGAAAGTTTACCCTTTGAAGCCACCTTACCATTACCAGGCTCAACCTTATATTAATCAATGTCAAAGAAACCTGCTAAAGATGAAAATCACAGTGTTTGCTTTCTTACAGATAACTAAGTACACACCTATATTTTGCATAATCCGCCTCCAGAAAGCCCACAAGAATTGGAATCCCACGGCAAGCAATAAACATTTGCAATGTCAAGGAGCTGCACAAAATAAAACGCTTAGATTTCATGCAAATTACCAAGTCACCAACAAAAGAAACAGCATGGAAAATTTTACCTGGACTGGCACAGTTGCTGCAGAAAATAAGCTGCTTCCATACGAACTTCCCAAGGACGAGCAGGAACAGCAAAGCTCATTACAACAGGGATCTGTCAATATATTTCAACAGTAAATCCATGTTCAAATCAAAATTCAAGTCTCTAGACATCTCCAAGTAGATTGGAATAAATTTATCCCCCTCAAGACTTTGCTTTCCTCTCTTGATATCTTCAAAAAAGAAGTAAATAGCAATTTTTAAATTCAATAATCAATAGGTTAGGATGCCATACAGCATGTATCTCTACGAGTGAAAAATGTTGAACATTATTCTGACTAGTGCTTATGTTCAGGTTAAACTGGTTAAGAGAGGCATTACAGTCAGTGACTATAGACTCGTGATGAAGAAGACGATTGTCAAGCAACTGAAAGAAGTGGTTGAGGAACCTGGCATCCACACGAGCATTTGTCAATCTATTAGACACTGTTTGACTCTGAGCCTAGTGAGAAAAAGAAATGGAGGAAGAAAGTAAATTCCTTCAAAATTCCAAAGTCCTGACCTTGTTTGGTTACGGAGCAATCTAGTAAAGGAAATTGATTTCCTAAAAAGTAGGTTTCCGTATGGTTTGCAGATCTTGAAAAGGAAATTCAAAAAAGAAAAAATCTTTGAAAGGTAGCATGTTTTGGGATGTTAAAGAGCGTGTGAGATATTATTTGGAATAATTAGTGTAGCATTTTTTGGGATGTTATGTATGTGAGACAAAAAGGTAGTTGGAAATATAAAAAGGTGGATTGGGAAATGTGTTTATGATGCAAGAAAAATATTATCTGAAATAATTCAGCAATCCAAACACACTCTTTATTTCTTTTTTCTCCTTCAAATTAACAATTACTGGACATAACCAATTGAAATGAGTTGGCAAAATACTTTTCAAATTCTCAATTTCCCAACAAAAACCATTTTGATGACCTCATTCAAAACTTCACTACCGTACTTGCAAAGGTGAAAGAGAAAATAAATCCTACCACGTCAATTTTCTTTTTCTTAGTTTGGATTGTGCATTATCCAAAAGCAAAAGGAAAAGTGTTGAACAAAAAGATGACCACTTATTTGGCTTAATCAACATCAATTCTCTTTTTGAAAACTGAACCTTCTTAATTACAAATTTTTAAAAATGTTAATAAGTACATAAAAGTGATAATCTCTTACTTCAAATTGTTTTGAGGAAATATTAGTAATTGATAGTGTTGAATCTTTAAAATGTGAGATCACTCTAAAAGTTAAGAAAGTAATGTAGTAAAGAAAAACTCTTATGGGATTAACTACATGGACCTGAATGTTTGGGTCAAAACTGAAAATATCAAGGTTCTTCCTTCTTCATTGTTCCAGGCACCAGTCTTAGCCTCTCTGCAGCAGCCACTGTTCTATTGAACTATGGTGGCCAATCTGGGTGGGAACAAGCCATTTGGAGCATTGATTCCCAGCCCCTAGCACCTGGGAACCAACCTTGTCTCTCTTCTTCTCTCTCTATCTTCGATTTTCCTTTTTTTTTTAATTTCTAGTTAGATTTTATGACCCGATTTACATTTCCAACGCACCTTATAATCTGCATGTAACCCAAATTCTAATCACTTTCCACCATTTCCTCACATTTTAGTAAAGAAATCTAAAGAGGGAAAAACAACAATTTCCTTCAAATCCTTTCCTTAAAGAGTTTCTTCCACAACCAAACGTGAGAAACTTTTTGCAGGGATATGTTTCCTTTTACTCACTGGTTTCCTGGAAGCAAACAAGGACTTACAAAAACCACCAGTTTAACAGTATCAGTTTCGCAAATAGCTACAGGTCTATATATGCTACCAGCCACTCAAAGGAAGATAAAATTTCAATGTAAAGAGTATAAAATCCACTGATTTATGAGGGCCGTGAAATCTGTTTCAGGCCATTTCATTGCAGTCATTATTGCATCAGTAAGTATTATACAATACTAGTTTACTAAAGTTGATTATTCTTAAAGTAAAACATGTTACAGGGAACAGTATAAGTACTTACAAGACCCACAAGACAAGCATTCTCCTGAAAGTCACTGTTATCTTTGATTATCTGGTTTAGAAGTTGCAGCACGGAACATATTACCTGAAATTGCAGAGTCAAAAGATACTTTACAACATCTCATGATTTATCTTCTGAAAGAGAGTGTATTGTAAAACATATAGCACAGAATTATAGAAAAGAAGAAAAAGAACGTACGCGAGTTCTTGGAACTTCAAGTAACTCTATCAGAGGAAGTAAACCATGCTGAGTTACAAAGACAATTTTCTGCTCAGGCCTTTGGTGAAAGAAAGCAGTCAACTTCTGACAAGCAGCTACAACATCATCTTCTGGTTCCTCTGGCCTCAATGACAACACTAACCTGCTGAACTCTACAGCCTACAGAGAGAAGCAACAAAATAAGCTGCCGCCTTTATCACACTCCAATTTTTTTGGGTATAGTGGCAGGTGGTGGGGAGATTGACAGATAAATACCAAATTTAAGTCAACCTAAACTATTCAAATGCAACATGAATAAATAAAAATCTCAATAAAGAACAAGTCACTAGAGTAGCTTCACAGGCATTTAAACCTTTTTTACTTTTTTTCTTTTTTGGTCACCTTTTTCTTTCCAATGGAAGTGGTAACAAGTAACAAAAGAGGACACCATGATTACGTTTTCATTCAAGTAGGTACAGCAGAACGGGGTAGACATTCCAGAATTCATATTACAAGATAACAAGCAGAGACAGAGTCAAGGCAGGAATTGGAGGTCAACAAGAGAATTACACACCCAAAATAATTCAAAAAAAAAACTCAAACAGCATATTGTTAATTGCTACAATTAGAAGTCTATCTCCATAGGTCTTTAAGAAGTCCTAGAATTGATCGACTAATTTCTTCACCCCCAACACCATCACAAACTCAGAATCTGAAAAATATCCAAAAGAAATTCCAATAACAATTTCAGACCACAAGCATTTATCGCCGTAGAAAAGAAACAGTTTGCAATTATAATTGAAATAGAATCCTTGGGCCCTAAGGAATTCAACATCATAGATTTAATTTTAAGATACAAAAACAAGCTTTATATAACAAACTGTTCTCATATTTGAGAATTCAATAGTTTGACCTTGAACCCAATTAGCATTTCTTGTTAAAAGGAAATCTTATTCTTTCTTTTCTCATTAGCATATTAAATTGTTCCACTTGTCACTGGCAAAAATTGGACCTATTGGTCAAACATATCAAAGTTGACCAACCTGATATTAAGTAGCACTATGTTTAAATCTGACGACATCATACCCAAGTGCCCCAGATTTAACATAAATGCAGTCACTGGTTCACTGGTATAGGTGAGAAATTGGCAGTAGGGCAAATAGGCTTTTAAGAATCAATTTCACACATCTGCCAAACTGATCTCACTATTTTTACCAACTTCTTTCACAATTGGTAAAACAGGTTGTTTATAATCAATTCAGACATCCACCAGCTGATAACACAATTTTCCAACCAACTTCTTTCTCATAACAAGGGAAAATATGCAATGGCAGTACCATATAGATCCTAATGAGTTCAGAATCAGCCAGAAACACTAAAAACAGAAGACATTAAGCACAGATTTAGTAGGACGAGTAATTTTACAGTACCTGAAGGTGAAAAAGATTTTCTGCTGGCAACTTATCATCAAAACCCTGGCATGCAAATTTACGAGAAACAAGTGCTTCAGGAACAGGTACTAAAACATTCAGGCAAATACATGATAGCTAATCATACCAAACCATCCATGTCAATAGCATCATCTTTGAGAACACCCATCATCAGACGAAGCAGATCACCACCTTTTGCCTGCCCAGTTTCATTCTCCATTTTTTGTGCAATGGTAGCTCGTAATTTTGTTGCTAGATCATTCTTGCCAGAGTCAACATTAGTTTGATTTACATTTGATGAAGATGCAGATGTTGAGGCTTCAGCCAAACGATCCCCAAGATTCCTTTCAAGTGGATGAAACAAATCATCCAAGGAGGCGTCTCCAGGAGTGTCACTAAATCTACTCAGCTCATTTTGACTGGAGATTACTGAAGCCTTGACAGCCTTCAAAGTGATTCATATACAAAAAAGTGCACGAGAAATTGTGTTAAATTCTCAACTTTTAGTTTCCAGATAACATGACCATTCGCATAGAGCAAAGAAGAGCAAGTGGCAACGGTTGAAATACAACATACAGGTAGAAAAAATAGAATCTAATAGACATTTCCAGCATCAAGTCACAGGACAGTGTAAATTCACATCACTGAATGATCAATTTTACCTGTGCATAATTTAAATTTTGTCAAGTATTTCAAGGATGGCAAACCTCAATAGTTTCTTTACAGTTAATTATTCACACCAGATGGATGGACATCCAATGACAACATGAAAGAATAATGCATAGACAGAGGCCAACATATCCAAGCAGCATTCCATTGAAATGCCTGCAGTCTGGATCCATTTTCTTCCTGGTGAGACTAAAGCCGGAGCTAAATTGATGTTTACCTAAAATTCTTTACACTCGAGACCCTCCCTCCAGTTATCTTCCATTATGATAAACTAAAATAGTAGTATCATAAACAACACATGAATGCGCCAACTATGGCCTTATTAACAACACCTTTTAGGATAGTGTATTATTATATGCAAAACCACTCAGAATCCAAGATCATTTGGATAACCCACATGCAAAAAGTATTATGTGCACCGGGAACACAAAAAAAAATGATTGGAATTTGGCGAGAAAAATCACCTTGTAATATTAGTTGAGCTTTTATCTATGCTGGCTATTCGCTACCTTCAGGCACTCTTTGAAAATCCACTAGCACCTTTTCCAACTTTTCTTATATCTACCCCCACTCCACTTCACACTCACTGCGCTAAAAAGGGGGGGTCCAATTCCAGACATATACCACACTTTAAACATCTACCTCCTTGAACCCTCCACCACCACTAGCATGTTATCATAGGCAGCTAATCACATTAGAAGTCCAAGAATGTTTTACAAACCTTTATTTGCACAAGTTCCTCAGAACTAAAGAAAGAAATTAAGAGTCTTGAAGTTTATCTTGGGATTCCCAAACTTCAGCATCCATGTTGCCCTCTATTCTATTTGCGAAATTTTAAGCCAATTGTTAGCATACTTGATCCTGATTTTGGTTGTTATGAGAAGGATAGGAATGGAGCCTGTCGTAATGGGGTTCAGTGTTTTGCAGTAATTGTGGGAGGAACCCCAAGGCTAACAAGGTCAAACATTACTCAGAATTAAAGCAGTAACACAAAATTCGTTCAACGGAGTCTGATATTTCAGAAATTAGATACAAGGTCTCTGACTTGTTGAACAGAGTCTGAAACAATTAGATACAAGACCCTGACTTATTGATAAACTGATGACAGAAACACACACTTGAGAATTTTAGCAGTGGATAGAAGCTATAGATGTATACACACATGTAAATGAGGCCCAAAAGGTCAACAACAATTTGCTTTATGGAAAAATTAAGTGTCCAATGGTATCCCTTAAGTCTGCAGTAACACTTCCTCCCAAGGAAAAGGCAGAGGTAGATGACAAAAGAATTTGAACCATGTAATGTATAAGAGAAATTTTTCTGTATGGCAAAACAAGAAAGATCCACATTTCAGAAGTTGCCGATCTTGCAGTCACACTAGGGAAGCTTTTTCATAGTGCCAAAACCTTACAAATGAACTATCGATTGGTGCTGAAACCTACCTAATTTGGAGGCACAATCACAGCATGTCATATTTTCTTATAGTTTCCTGTTAAGATCAAACTTACGAGGGAGATCGCCTGAAATTTTCTCATCTCTAGACACAACCACATATCTAAAAGCTGTTAATCGAGTTAGTGTGTAAACAAGAAGAGAAAGCAAGAAAAATAGCCAGCCACTTCCGATGACAAATTAGCCGGTCTCTGCAGAAGGCAACATTTGAACTCCTTTCTATTAGTTCAATTTTTTTCCCCTTTTGTTAGGGGCTACGGGGGATGTGGGTTAAAATAGAACTCCTATTCCAGGATGGAGAACTAACTTTTGCTTCTCCAGTAATATCTTCTCTCCATTCTTCCGGTAAAAAGTAAGTAATGATATGTGCTTCCTTAATACCTTAGCTTATACAACAAAAAGATGACAATGATGTTTGTATATCCCAACAAAAGCGCAAAAAATGTATTTACTCTACAAGTATGGAGACACAAACAGGAGCTGGATCAGCTTTACCTTGCGTGAATTAGAATCCTGGCTCTTTACTCCAAATGCAAATGAATCATGCCTGCCATTTACACTATTTTCGATTTCCTCAAGCTTTTCAGACACTACACCTTTTGTTTTTAATTCAGAAGATTCCCGCTCACCATTCATGAGCACTTTGTCCTGCACAGCCGGATAGGATGGCTGATGCTCACTCAAATTAGGAGCAGTCTCATCACCTGCAGCATGTCTGCTTGAGTGGCTCCCAATGGACTTCTTTTCATGGATAGCCAAGGTAGGGACTTGATCTGATACAGCTTCATCTTCAGCACTATCTGCTCTGTCCTCAAAAAGATTACCACCAGATCCATCTTTGTCTGATGATGCACAAACCTCAGCAGCTTCTGATGATAGCAACTCCTTTCTAGACCCCTAAAGACCATCAAGTTTTATCAAATAGGATATATCTAAGTTTACCTGATTATACCATATGTTTTCAGAGCATTATGAGTAACTGAAAAGAAGAATTCGTGCGCCTAAAAATTCAGTTATATTAAAAAATTTTACTTTCTCAGCTGAAACGTCTTCAGCATTGCTCTGATCATCTCCATTTGATATTTCCTCATTATCTAAATCATCTTCCTCTATATTTCTGAAAGGAAATGTCACTATTAGATCTGTTTCAGGGCCACTCAATGCACATAGAATAATGAAATGAAACAACACTAGAAAAAACAAAAGATGATGAGTACAGCATGAATGCAAAAGCAAATCAGATAAGTTGTATCCAAACAAAAGTGGTAAAAAATTAAAAAGGCATATTACAGAGAATCAAAAGCATATCTTTTGTCAGCCTGACATTTAAAGCTAAACTAAAATATCCCGATCTAATCGGTGTACGGCTTTCAAATCAGAAAACTAACCAATTCTAGTTTCCTCAACTCATGAAGCACATGAAGACACGCTTATGACCCATCTCTAATTGATTAGTTTTTCTCACCTCACCACTTCATGCGCAATTAAAAGAAAATTTTGTCGTACTATAGAAACCCTTAACATAAACTATTTAGTCGTCTTACAAATAATTTTTCAACAATGCTGAAAGTAAATTTTTCTCCATATACATCCATCCAGCTTTGTTTTGTAAACCACCATATATTTAGAAATTTTAAGTCTTTATGTCTCTGTATATTTTGCTGGGGAAATCCTTATCTTTTAACATCATTTAGTTGTGGTTGTCTACCTATTAATGTAAAATGGCGTTAAAATCTTAAAACAGTAAATATATTTGCCAAATCAGAACTAAAATGAAGCTCAAAATGGAACCTCAATTTTTTGCAAGACTTTGGTTACCTGCACAGGGACCTACTTGTGCATTATTTCAGATTTTCTGATATACAGCAAAATTTGTGCTCCATGTAAGCAACTAACTTATAATGCATTTCATCTTAATAAGAATCATAGAGAAAAGTTTTGGGTAGATCTCCAACCAATTGGAGTCAGATTTACTCAAGTATTACTTGGACAAAAATAACAAGGTAGCAGCAAAAAAAAAAAGCACAAAATGAAAAAACAACAGAAAAAAGAGCAAGAAATCGTTTCATATGGACAATACCAAGTCGCTAAAGAAAAACCCTTTAAATTTTCTACAGAAAATATAAGTAGAAGTTCCATCCTGGTGGTCCATACTGATGTCCAGAACATAGACAAACTTTATATCAAAGGGCACATATCACCGACCTCCCTCAAGGTTAATATGATTACAAGAGCTCCCTTCTTCTTTTAGGTTAAGTAATTTTCTTCATGTTACACAAACATCCACAACATGTTAATCACAGCAAAAGGTTCATTTTGTAATTTCAGAGATGTTAGCAAAGAGATCAGTGGTGATGATAACTACTAATTATGGGTTAAAAAAATCTAAAAAGGCTGACAGCGGAGGTTAATGTAATATATAAAACAAGAAGGCAGGTCCTACTAGAAACTTTAGGTAAGGTTATGGGAGCTGTACACCTACAAAATTAACCATAAAGCAGTAGGTATTACAGAATTTGTACAATTATTGACATGAATAGGTAGCTTACACCGGTGATTGATGCAAAACTAGAGCTATGTTCTCATTGAACTATATCCCTCAAAGCTAGAAAGATTTTCCACATAATCACCTCCTACTATGTCATAGCCTAACCAAAGTGTAGTCTCTTCCAATCTAAAAAAGGGCATCCTGCCATTTCTCTTTCTATGCTGAAGTTTAACAACAGTAAAAGCATATCATAATGTCTTTCACACCAAATGCACCAGATTTAAAGAGTTTAGTGTTCACTGTGACATTCAGTCATTAACAGATATGAGTTGTGACTAACGGGGCCCGGACTAACAGTGACAGATAGTAATTAAGTTCATATGTAACCAGAACATGCATTTTGGGTAAGTACTAGAGTATCATCCTCAGAAGTTTAAAGTAAACTCACACACAGAGATAAGACAAGAAAAGTACCAAGTTCATATGAGCCAAAAAAAAATGGGCATATAAGTTCATACATGACTAAGCAACTAAAAAAATCACAGATAACTAATATCCATACACAAAATTTCTTATTCATCAAAGTCATTATTTTGACATTAAGGCATGTCACCACAAACTCATTCACCCAGTATAGTGGTCGCTATCCAACTGTATTGTGTCAATGTCCTCCTCTGAGTGTGTCATATCATTTAATGACACTAACACTACGACATGTTCACCGAAAAGAAGTTTTGAGTTCCTAAACAGTTATTCTCAGTTTAAACACAGTCATGTCCTTACCTCAACGGGGTATTGTTGGTCTTACCTCTAGCAGCCTAAAATAATACAAGACTGCTGTTTCTCATTAATTGTATGAATTTTTTTATATAGCAAAAACAAAAAATGGCTGATAATAACATGTAACCTCCTTGTATCCATAAGGGGAATGGAGTAGCAAGGTTGATGTGACCATGAGCAAATTATGATTTAATAATTGAAGCTCCAGATTGTTTCGAAAAACTAAATATAAGTCTTGCACAAACCCTTAATAAATGACCATATAGCAAAAGAGGACTAGAATTCAATACAGATGATCTGCAATAATACAGACCTTAGGCCTCATTTATGAAATTTAAAAGCCAAGAAAGAAATAGAGGTTAAATAAAAGCAAGTTATATTTTATGCAGGAATGCCTGCTGGGCATAGTCAGTGACCATTGAACAGATTGAGACAAGGGAAAACAATTCAAATATCTACCTTATTGTTCCACTATGACGAAGCGATGATTGTAAAGCACGCCTTGAATTTTGTATCCAAGGGTGTGAAAGTAATGTCTTGGCATCAGGCCTTTGTCTAGCATCCTGACAGATGATCCTTAATGTCAGAGGCAGGGATTCGTCATAAGATTGCATAATAACAAAAATTCACTCTTCTGAGGTAGCTCACAGGTGCAAACTTTCTTTCCGTTCAACGCGTTAACAATTGTAAGAAACTTCTTAAATCATATGGACCACAGCTACAAGTTTCCTCTGATTAATTTCTCCCAACCATGTGGGTGGGGATCAAGAAATACAATAAATAAATAAAGTGCCACAAACCAAGACAGAATAAGGCACTACATAAGCAAGCCACATCTTGTCACCAAATTCTACCACTGAGTCACATGGTGGAATCAGAAATTAGGCTCCAACTTGCCTCCTTTTGATGGTTCGTACTATAATTGCCAATCTTTTCCCTATGTACTAAACACAGTTTTACATGCTTTAACAGGGATGCACTCCTTCACTACATTAATTATGTTGACACCTAGCTTTTAATAACAAAGCACAAGCAACTAGTAGCATTGAAAATCATTGAAGCATGTTATATAGACATTTTAAAAAAAAATTCAACCTTTAGTGTCAAACCAGTTGTTGATAGGAAAATTCAAAAGTAGCAAGGGCAATGGGTAAAACTGTTGTTCTTACATCTCACCTTCTTAAAGCATTGCTGCAGAAAATCTGTAATAGCAGGAGATAAGCTATCTGGTATAGGAGGATGGTCATCCTGAAAAAGGTGAGAAATAAAATCAACATAAAAAATTTCTGGAGCAAAACTTACAGTTTTTACTTGGTCATGTTAAGTAGTAAGCAATACCACTGAACCCAAAATTGGCAAAGGACTAAAACCTGTTCTACAGAGTCAAAGCATTGCTTTCTCATTGTCAGAGCAACAAATAACTACAGAGATAAGACAAAGCTTAACCTGCACAATTCGAAAGAGAGCAGGCATCGGCTGGAGATCATAATATGGGGGTACACATGTGAGAAGCTCAATAACAGTGCATCCAACACTCCAAATGTCTGATGCAGCACAAACTCCAGACATTTCAATGACCTGAAAAATTTTATTATGAAGATTTCAATCCCCAGTCTAGATATAACTATCACAACTTCGGACAGCATAAATTCATTACCCTGGTTAAGTTACATACTTCAAAATCCATCACATCAAAAAAGCATCTATTGCTTAAAAAGCACACCTGTCGTTTGGACTTTATATGCTCTCGAAAACTTCTAACACCCCCTAATATCCCCTTATGCCCTTGCACTCCTCAAGCTTCATACCATCAAAGAATCATTTCATACTTCACTCAGTGCATCCTTGTAAGAACACAGAAGGCCCATTTCAGACCTTTCTCTTTATATTTATCAGATTTGCTCCTTTCACCACACAACATTAAAGTTCTCAAGGAGATTTTTATTAATCTGCTGCACAAATTCTAGCTTACTGCCAATATCTAGCACGCAGCACAAAGCAGATCTAAAACATGATAGATCATTGAGTGATGAAGAAAATTTCCCATACCCGAAAGGATAGGAAAATAAGACTACATTGTTGGAAACTGAGGAGTCATGGGTAATATAACCATTTAAAGTTGCTTGCACAATATATCATCAGGTGTACATCAAGTCAGAAGAAAATAACTACGCCCACGTTATTTATTTACAATTACATTAATAATTAGAAATGGCAAATGGTCAACAGAGTTAGGTTTTAAACAGGATCACAAAAATAAGGGCACAATACTGTGAGCAACCAATTTGTAGATAGATTAGTTCGGTTGACTTAAACTGGACCTTGGCAAGCCATAGGTGCCATGCTAGATATGCTGATGGATGCCCCAACAACCCATATCACATCATTTTGTTCACAAAATAAGCTTTTCTTGTTCATCCTCAGACTCACAAACCCTAAATAGTAACCAGTGGCCACCAAAATTCTGGGAAAATTCCAACGGGCGGGGGTGGCTGGCCACTTGAGCTTTAGGAGTAATTTTAGAGAGAGAGAGAGAGAGAGAGAGTGCATAAAAGAAAAAATTAAAAGGATGAAAAAGAAACACGGAGCCTGGGGCCTAATGGGTACCCAGAATAGCACACACCCACCAAATGGTAAGCGATGAGCCAACAAAGGGTTGATCACCAAGGCCAAAAAGCACACACCATGAAACTAGAAAACACTAATGTGAAGAACAAAAAGAAGATAAGCCAAAAATTGAGCTAGGAAGTACCTCAGGAGCCATCCAGTATGGAGTCCCAACAACTGAATGTGTATTAACATCTGCCTCTGTTAGTTTTGTTGCAACTCCAAAGTCTGCAAGTTTGACAAGACCCTAAAAGCACAAGATCATTTAAGCATTCTACCAAGACAGGTTAAATCCTACAAAGACAACTACCACAGAGTTTCTTAATACAAAAAGAGAAATACAAAAGGATCCAGTGACTGTGTCCCAAAATAAGATAAACATCCCATCTATAGCCAGAGATAGAAATGAACACAAGAGGTGTGCAAGCAAGAGATGCAACAGCAGAGAAATGCCGAAACACAGCCATAGTACCTCTTTGGTTGTCAATATATTTGCACCCTTGATGTCCCGATGAATTACACCCTGTTCATGTAGATACACTAATCCTTCCAAAACCTAGCAAATGAATGAGCCGAGTGTAATAACTGAAACCGTAGTAAAAGAAGGTTTTAAGTATAAACTCTCTTTCAAACCTGAGATATGTAAACAGCAACCAAAGATTCTGGAAAGGGTCCAAATTTATTGGGCTTGATTATGTTGGCAAGTGAACCATTCTCCACATATCTTTGCCAAAAAGGGTAAAAAAGGTCAAAAAGCATTTATCTACAATAGCCTAAAAATACAGTGAGAAAATTCCTTAAGCATACTCACTCAAGAATAATATGGAGATGAGTCTTTGTCTTCAAAGATCCCAAGTACTTTACAATATTTTTGTGATTCAAGTTCTGTAAAGTTAAAGCAAAAAACTGTGAAACTCCACTCATATGATAGACATAGATGGGAAGCAGCTTGAAAGCAGGATAACAATGCAGTGGAGCAGGCTATTTTATTGGAGAATCCACTGAATGATTTTCCATATTGTTGCCTGATGTGGATTTAAAACGTTTTGTATTTGCCTGATTTAAAACATTGTTGCCAGGACATCTTCTGATAATATATGGAAAGATGGCACTTTCATAACTTGCAGCAGGGAAGATTGTCAGTCAACCAAAATGCATATGTGTAACAAACACAAAAGACAAGCAAGGTGTTATTTTATCATTCGGCATCTAATTACTTTGACAAAATACTTGTGTGTGTACATATTTCACAAGAAGCTGAAGAAGTAAATTTTACCTTAAGCAAATCAATCTCTTGCTGCAACATCAACAAATCGAACCAATAATATCACCCAAAAAGCAAAGAAAAGATTAGTGAGTCGAATATGAAAAAAATACTCTATCAACAATTGAAATACGAAAACACAAAAGTAGCATTTCTAGAAAATCCCCCTACGCCACCCAATTTCTGCTAGTACATATATGCATGGAATATGAAGCAACTAATACGAGCCTTGAAATTCTTTTCCCAATCATAACCTCGGAAAACAGATCTTTCACCTGTTATGAGTAGCTCTTTTGTTCCTCTACTCATTAGTGCTTTTTTACAAAAGCAGATTCATTGGGACCTGGCATAGGGTGTGCACCTCATAAAATATGTACATAGTACATATAGAGTATGGGCTCTTTATACATCAATCTCACTGCCTACAATAGAATCTGAAGACAAGCACTCATAAGCTATAAACTTTCCTAAAAACATGCACAACTCCTATTTCCTATTTTAAATAGGAAAGGAAAGTAGCTATATAACTTCCTTTAACAGTGACAAGTTCAACTCATAACCTAACGCAAAACTAAAAAGACTCGATGAGACGATTTTGAATTTTCCGGCAATCAAGTAAATGACCAAATTATCCCTCCAGACCTAAATTTCTAGAAAGTACTAAAATCTCAATGGACTTAAGCAAAGGTGAAGAACTTCTTATCCCTCCAAATGAACTTAAGCAAGGTGACTAATAAAGGCACTCAATGGATGTATTCTTGCTGCAAATCACACTGCTAGAGCTCCTTGTCGACTGCATCAATTTAGTTAGGCAAAGCATGCCTTTCCAATCGCAATAATCCGGAGCAATAATACTCAGAAAAATTTTGGGGGAAGAGAGAGAGAGAGAGAGAGAAGCAACTTAGCTTATTCAAACTCGCAGCCCGTGTCATGGGGAATGAAATTCACAGAGCAACTTAATTACGCAAACAAAGGTCACCAAAAAAACCCACAGATTAAAAGTGCACGGTAATACAACTACGACTACTGTGAGTTTAGAGAAACGAGTCAACGAGGAAAATTTCTGGAAATTGTTAGACTGACATACAAGCAATAAGGACGATACAACTTGAAAGTAGCAATAAAAGCAAAGATAAAAAGTATCAGTTGCTTTGTAGAAGGTGCACGCCTTAAGTGCCTTCACCTTAGGCCAACAGGAAAGAGGCATGCTTGATCTTCACACTTCATGGTTGTGAGGCACAAGCCTTTGACTCACTCCAAATTCTGCAACTAGAGCATGCCTCATGCACCTATGACAACTATGCTTATGGCCGACCATTTACAACCATCAACAAATAGTAAACTGTACAGGTTTGGCCTACATCATACTGGGAAAAATTGTTGTGCTTTGCTTATTTCATATGGAGCCCATGGAGGGCACCATAGTTCTTCACCTTTTATTCTAAATGGCATTTCTGCTGATTCTTGTGCAACGTGTGGACATTTTTTTTGGACATTTAGCAGTGTAATATAATAGGTAAAAAAAATTCAGGTCAAATGCCCTTTAAAGACTCTGCCCTCTTTAAATCTTTAGGCACCCAGACCTGCCTTTTTTTGCTAATTCTGCCAATTATATTTCTAGCCATCCATCTAATCCTCCTTAATTTATGCTGCCCAAATTCATGGATCAGTTTATTTATCCCTTTTTCCTCTACCCTTCCTTTTTTTCCTTTTTTGTGATTAACCGTACAAAACAAACTATCTTTTACGCAAGAGCAGTCCAAAAACACAAAGAAAAGAAACAGAGAATGAGGGGCAGTAATTAAGTATACCATGATAATATTCAGGTCTTCTTGAGCAATATTCTCCAGAGAGACTTGCTTAATAGCAACAAAGTCTCCATTCTCCAAGTCCAAGCCTTTGTATACTCGCCCATATGCTCCTTTTCCAATCTCATCGCCGAGCATCTTCACCAAGCAGAATTCAACGCATAAACAAATGAATGCAACACAAAAATGAAACCTACATTGGCTTCCACATTGATTCTTGCCAGAAATTTGCTAAAATCCAAAACCCAACTGCTCAAAAACTTAAACTGTTAAACCAAACACCTCCCCCCGCCCACGCGCGCGCGGGCGCGCACACACACACAAAGAAGTGCAATGTGATTAACTTATCAATAAAACTGATTGCGCATTGATCAATTTGATCAATAAAATCCCGAGCACCGACTGAATCATGAAACCCAATATTCTCCAAACAAAGATCATCTAACAGTTTCAGTAAGAATTTTCTACAAAAAAGCAAAATTGGGATCATGAAAGTAAACAAAAAGGGTGTGGGAATTCAAAGAATTCTTACATATTTGTTGTCAAGTGTCTTGGACTTGTGAAAAGCAGGAGTTGTTGATTGCCTAGACATCTTCAACAGCTTTGCTTGTTGATCAATCACCGCAGAAATCTAGGATGTCTTCATTTCTCCAGCAGCATGAAATGAAGACAACCGCTGGAATGGAGAAAAAAACCCCAGAAAACCTAGACCCTAATGCAATTGTGGGGTTTTGGGGAACCAAATCTTAGTGACAATTGGAGCAAAAGGGAAAGCAAAAAGGTCCCTTTCTCATGGAAAAACTATGGATATGAATCAGACCGCCAGCCAATGAGAGGGGTGAAAAGGAAAATGCATAATTTTCCCGAATCGGGAAAAACCATGGGGCAGAAGTCCTGGTCTGAAAGTTTATGGAAAGTGTTCTTTCTTTGCCTTTTGGGTCGTTGCATTGGGAAAAAACTCGGACCGGAGCGATCGGCTAGAGCTGCCCGGTCGGAGTCATCTAGTGAGATCGGGTAGCAGTTGACAGGATTAAAATCGGGTTTGACTCAGAAAATCGGTTTCTTTGAACCTTTTTTAATTTTCCTTTAATTTCTTTGAACTTGAGTTCAATATTCAAAACTTTTCTAGTATTTATTTTTTACCTTTGGATCATTTAGACAATTATTATTGATCTGATGAATTTTCTTTTAATTTTAATTGTAATTTTAAATTTTATATTATGTCAGATAGGTCTTATCAATTTAGTTATAAACTCATCCATTTTCGTTTTTTTCTTCTTTTTTTCATCTATTTTCATTTGAAGTTTAAAAATACCATAAGTTATAAGTGTGTTATGGTGTTGTTTTAATTCATTTATAACTAAGTTATATTTATAGCATCATTCAATTCTCTAATTTTTTTTATCCCAACTCGTTCAATTGAACCCATTAATTCTTGGCTCGTAAAGTCAGTTAAATGGCTACCTTCCGAGTTTTAGAAAACTAGTACTATAATCTACTAGATGGGTATCTCACACATTTGGGGAGCGTCAACAATATTTTGAAATAATTGATCAAGAAAATGATTTCTTTCTTGTCATCTTTCATTCTAAGAAGGACTATGACAGGATTTTGAAAGGTGGTCTTGGAGGTTGTTCAAGGCCATTATGTCACAATTAGTAAATGAAGGCCATCATTCAGAGCAAGTATAGGAAATATTTCTTCCTCTGTGGTCTAGATTTGTTTATTGTGTTGTCTGCGAAATACTTATATTGTGTTGAAATAAATTAAAAGTAAGCTCTCACCCCTTATGCCTAGATTGATCATGATCTGTGAAGGCCTTCTAATTTGCATTCATTGTAAGTAATGTGGACATGCAATTGATCAGGCCTTCATCTAGTTTGCTTTCACTATAAGCAATGCTGACATGCAATTGACCGGTGTCCATCAAGGCATAGCTAGGATGTAATTGACCAAGTAACTATTTTTAGTTCCTAAAATATTGATTATGTTTGGATATCAATTATTTGAAATATTATTTGGCATAATACTTATTAAATTAAAAAGACATTTCAATAACAAAAAACTCGTTTGGATTGCAAAGAATAAGTTGAAACTAATTCGATTGCCTACAAGAACACGTATTTCCATGTAAGCTATTCCACGTAGCTGCATCAGTTGAATTGCTCCTTGGCTTATTTCCATTACACTTTGCAACCGTCTCATGTTTAGTGTAGCAGCCTTTCCATTCATGTGAGATCTGGTTGTTATGATGAAGACATGGTAAGTTACACCAACAAATCTAAAAACCACAGAACTAGCCTAAAATGTTTAATGTTGTTCTTCCGTTCACTAGACATAGCTAACCAGAATATCATTTAGCACAAAGAAAAAAGTACTTCATCAATTCAAATTATCTCTCCATCCAGTTACTTTGAGAAAAGCTGCAAATGTCGTTGGTTATATTGAGAAGTCATGGTTAAGACTTGTTTCATCTACGCTACTTGATAATAAAGGCAGCTTTGGTAGCCAAAAAATTCGACATTTGAATCTACAAACTTGCATGGGTAGAATTATGATCCACCATAGCAGCAGAGTTTGTTTTATGCCTTTATCCTATCCTAAACCTACATAGAATTCTTGCAATCATGTATCATATTTGGTACTATACCACCAGTACAATAGCAACTTCAAATGCAATGCACCATATAATATCCCCTAAACTAAAGCAACACACAGTCCACAATTTGGTGCATTAATAGAAGTAAATTGCATCTCCTATTTGTGGCATTAAAAAGATCCTACTACTAAACTACCCCTTAGAATAAGTCAACATTATGAAGTTGTTAAGGCCACTAATATCATTGTCCTCATCTTCCTAATTTCATGTAAAAGCTGTAGAATTTCCTTAGTTATTATCTAGTATTATATTGACATTAAAGTCATCTTACTACTGTCTTCGCCTACGTTATGTAGCATACATTTGATTAACAATGTCTTCTCTCATTACTTTCCAAGTTTCTATCTCCTGCGGGGACATAGCCAATGGTTGTATCTGCGGGTATGGACCAACTCTACCTTCACTTCAACTTGGATGTCCTCTTATTCGTACTGCAATAAGTGATTATCTGAAACTTGATTTTCACTTAGAAAAATTATCACTTAGAAAAATTATGAAATACGCAATACGTTATCACTACATTGATATGCTTTTGCATATATGAATATGGAACCGGCCCTTTCAAATAGGCAAATTATTGCTTCAAAACACTGAAAGTGCATTCAATTATATTATAAAGATGAGAGTAATAGGTATTGAATAACTCCTTCGGTCCTTGGCCTCGTTCACGTCCTTGTCCAACTCGTGTATCACATCCTCCCTTGAATGATGCTGAAAATCCAGACATCATCTTATATGCGGCATCCATAAGGTAGACTTACCTACATGCATATAGGAAATACAACAACTTATTTAAGTCTATGCTCTTCAAAATAGAATAATAAGCGCATGTTGATGTTAAATATTTGAAATAAGTACTAAATTTAAACCAAGAGAAGGAATTGGAAAGTCAATGTGCATTTTCAGTGCAATTTCTAATACTCATGTATCGTGTGCGCTACCCTTCCATTCAGCACATATATATATATATATATATATATAAACAAATCACATATCATGGTCATATATAGTTAAAATATTTTTCAATTGTATCACATGCCTATTATTGTAGACCACTTGCTCAGTTGTAGAAACTAAAGCAGTGATATGAGTGCCGTTCATAGCACCCATAACGTCCTGCATTTTAAATAATATTGGATAGTTGGTAGAAGAAAATCGAAAAACTTTAAAAATGTAGTACGCTACCATATTCTGCTTTGAACAAGAGATTTAATAAGTTTTTTTTACTAATTGCTTATTTCTATAACTTACTAAAGGGGACAGAGTCACATATATATTTTTAAAAAATTTGGCATATCAAATGCTATAGCAAAATTAGCACACCAAGAACCAATTAAATATAAAAATGTGTTGTGATAATAAATTGGTAGAATTTTGTCATCTCTAACCTTGAATTAAGGATAATACTTGGTGCTATATCTTATTGGTAGATACACATTTGTTTGTCTTGGTCGAATAATCCTTTTTGCAAATCTACATAGCTCCAAGAGCACTTTCGTAGCATTTTCTGTGGATGATTTCTGTTGAATGTTGAAATCTCTCTGTCAAAATGCAAGTGCGAATGTTATGACTCAACATAATTAGGGTCATGACCAACGACTCCTTAATTGACACATGCTTACGGAAATTTTAGTAAATGTAGTTATTTTGCACAAGGATTTCATAAAGTCATCATGAAATTATCAACTATTATTTGATAATTCTCCAATATACATAGAGGGCGACCTGTTATTATCTCCTACACTCACTTTTAACCTGATATATCTCCGTTGTAGCAAAGTACTTTGGTAAAAAGGCCATCGTATTGTTCCGCTTCTGATGCAAATAGAAATACTGTTGCACCATTGAGAATTATCTCATCATTTTTTTGAAAATTGAAGTCAAAAGAAGAAGCGAAATATAAGATGAAGTTGGGCATTCAAAACCTGAAAAAAAGTTGAAGTAACTAATAAAAAAAATTTAAAATGCAACAAATATCAGATGGTTATGCATGGATGACATCGAAAAGAATGGTGGAACTTGAATGTATGATAGGGCTCTATTCTGTTGTATTTTAAAGGAATGATGCAACTTACGGTAAAAAAAAATCTCTATTTTTGAGATGTAATACTTGACAAGTAGCATTTAGAGTTATTTTCAGACGGAAGATTTAGTAATCATTGTACTTCTATGGAGGAAAAAAATAGGAAATAGAACACCAAATTGGTCAAATATTATTGTTTGCCTCTTAAGTGAGATTGTTGCCTTTGATCTATAATTATTTAGTAGCTCACTTGGTCTTCCTTCCATTATCCAGAATTAATTAATTTATTGCACTCAAATAAATACATTATCCTGAGATTTGGTCCACAACAACTAAAATATATTTGTCACGCCCCATTTTTTCGCGATGGAAAATAAAAAAAATAAGGTGTTTTATAAAAGATGTGATTTTATTTAAAAAAAATAGGTGAAAAAGGACTTTGAATGGGACTTTGAAAAATGCGACAATTTGAGTCCAAAATTTAGTCTAAAAGGGTTTTTAAGAAAAAAGAGAAGTCGCCACTTGGTATTGAGTTTGAGTGTACCAAGTCACCCAAAAGTGTTTTTTTGATAGAAATAAATAAAATAAAATAAAACCCTTTTCGACAACTCCAGATCTTTGAAAAACAAGAGAAAATGGATTCGAGAGTCACGGTTGAAGAAAGGGAAGGCAAAAGTTCGATTAACTCAAACTAAGGCACCCTTTCAATCTAGTCTAAGCTAGTTGCGAGGTTTAGTCAAAACTTTCCTAATCTAACTCTTAATTTTATCACATTTGGATGTTTTCCTACATGAATGCAAATCTGAATTTATAAAATATCGAAAGGGACAAAATATCCATTCAAGGGTTTAATTGATACCAATCGCATTAATTGCGAAGGCCAAAATAATTTCTTGAAAGGGTCACGAGCATGCATAAATGAAATTCAAAGAAAAGCAAAGAAAAGAAAATTATATATCTTGATATAAGTGGCCAAAAGAATAGGAATGCAACATAATGGGTACGGGAGACAAAAACTCGTGACATAATTTTCTTATACAAGGATCAATGGGGTATTTTAAACTAAAGAGTTATAATCACCCATATCCATGTTCAAAGAAAAAATCTCCTAATATGAACAAGCAAATGAACTAACTTATTCTACAATTTCTTAAATGAGATGCAATTCTAAATGATATGATTAACACATATAGGGGATAGGGGGTATGGGATAATATATAGGACATATCATGCAAATGAGAAAAATCCTAAAAAATAAAAATATACATGAAAATGTAATGAATATCACACAAAATGAATCTAACGCACGAACAACATAAACCTCTAGCATTGGACTAGCCCATTTCTAAAAATCTTTACTAACGTTGGACTAGCAAGTAAACGGAGGGAGAAGCCACAACTAGCGTTGGACTAGTGTGGTGACGTCATGTATTCTCAATACATAATAAGACAAATAAAGTATAAATTAAAACAAATAAACACATAAGAGCACGTAGTACATAACACATAAAAATAATATCTAAATGCAAAAATCCTAAGAAAAAGCGGATAAAACACATAACACATAAGCCACATAAACGCGCAAAACCTATCTATTATATCGGGGAGCCTAACTACAATCTAAATGGGGAAAGTATATTAAAATAAATCTAGTTATCCTATCTATTACATTTTTGAGGTATTTAAATGCCTCTCAAATAATTATAAGATTAACTAAACAATATGAGAAAATTTTGAATGAACATTTAAATCAAATAAATAAAGCATATAAAATATATAAACACATAGGAACACGTAGGAGCATATAAAAGCACGTAATTGACATTTAAATAATAATAGGGGTACCTCCCTTTTGAAATGGTGACTAAATGGAAGTCAAATTGTCCTATTTATTCTCAAAATGAACAAAGGAATCAAGGCACCAATTTAATTGAAAATAATAATGATAAAAACACTAAATTCACCTTAACCTGTCAATCGCAAAGAAAATTTAATAACATCTAGAAATTACAAGTTACATATACTCAAAGTAGCATAATTAGCTATTAAAGAAAAGAAACAATCATGATAAAAATAGTCAAAATTCACTAGGGACTGAATTGCAAAATTGAAAAACTTTTAGGGTCAAAAATGTAATTTTCACAAAGTTTAGGGGCTAAAATTAACTGAAAGATAAAGTTCAGGGACCAAAGTGCAATTAACGTAAGGACCTAAGTGAAAGAAATTTAAAATATTTTGGACCACAATAAAATTACTCCAAAAATCAGGGGTTAAAGTGCAAATTCGCTATCAGATCTTCTTAAGAAAACAGGCCACTGGGCCATCAATTTATTTATTTGGACCGAAGGCCATCCGGCCCGACCGAAAGTCCAAGCCAGCAACCTAGCCCAGCCCGTTTTGTCATCACTCAAGCCCGACCAAAAAAAACATGGGCTCTGACCTCCTAACCCAACTGAAACCCACCATAAAAAAATAACTCTTGGCCAAACCGAAAGAAAAAACCTTAGCCCAACTCTTTTCTCTCTTTTTTTTCTTTCTTTTCCTTCCTTTTCTTTTTCCTTTCTTCTTCCCTTCCGTTTCTTTTCTTCTTCTTCGGCCAGCTGAAGCCTCTTCAGCTGGTGGCCATGGTGGCTGCCGGTGGCGCCGCCGCCACCGGACCGCCATCGACAAAATTTTTCCGGTCACCAAAATTTCTCAAAATACACCTCCTCACTCCCATTTTTCGCGTAGATTCCATTTTCGGAGTTAGTTTTTACAAAAAATGATCGCGAAAGTGGCGAAATGCTACAAAACAGCCCAGTTTTTATTTTTTTAAAACACCATAAACCTTCACCAAAAATCATAAAAAAATATGCCAAAACCCTCCTTATAACCTCTACATTACAACTATAATCTTAGTTTGACAAGTAAACAACAACAAAATGATGCATTAAGTCAAAACAGCCCCAAAATGAAGAAAATTATTTTAATGCTTATAAGGCTCAAAAAACTCCAAAATTTTGGATAACTAAGCATTTGTAGGCTTTGTACTAGCCGATGGTCATCCATTTTAGCAAAACATACACACCAAATTCACTCCTTTAATTCCTTTTTCATTTAGACATTTTTCTAAACATTTGGCATGCATTCACAGTACCGTTTCTTTTTTCTTAATTTTATGCAGGCTTGTCCCAAAATTCAGCAACCCAACAACCCACAAAACCAGCAAAATAAAGCAACAAACAAAGCAACCATACATACATTCAATCTAGTTAATTAAAAAAAGGAAAAGCTGGAAAAAAGGAAGAGAAGTACCTCAATGAAGAGTTTGGTCCCTTGGACCAAGTTTTTTTTTTTGACCAAAATTTCCAGCGGTTGCTGCCTCCCCTTTTGTGTTTGACTTGCCGGTAGTGTCCTGAAATTGAGAGGGGGAAAGGGAGAGGAGAAACCGAGAGGGAGAGGGAGTTTTTTTTTTCTTCTTCTCTGTTTCTTTCCTCTGCCCAAGTCCGAGAGAGGGAGAGAGGGAGAGAGTGAGGGAAAATTTGGAGTGTTGGTTTTGTTCAGAGCAAAAGAAAAGGCCGAGAGAGTGTCCCCCCTTTTTTTTCTTCCTTCTGTCCGTTAAGAGCCAGCCCAGAGAGGGAGGGAAAATCTTTCTTTTGTGGCTTGTCTGTTGAGAGAAAACAGAGAGCCGAGAGTGACTTGTCAGTTGGATTGAGTGGAGTGTGGGATTTCTTTTTCTTCTCTTGTCTTCTGTCTTGAGGGAGAGTCCGAGAGATGTATTTTTTGGAGCCCAAAAAGTGGAGTTTTTGTTCTTCGGAAGGAGAAAAGAGAACCGAGAGATGAGTCAGTCCGCTTGAATGGAGTGTCTCCCCCTTTTTCTCTTAGGAAATGTTGAGTGTTCAGAGCAAGAGAAATGAATAGCCAAGCATGAGTCAATTGGGTTTGGTTCTTGTCAAATGATGGCCTTTTACCAAAAGAAAATGAAAGGTCCCTAGAAATGGAGTGTAAAAATGGGTTAAGTGTATTTGGTAGGAAAAATGATGAAAATGTGTAAGTTTAGTAATAATTTGATTTTGATTTTTTTGATTTTTGTTTTCTTTCTTTTTTTTTCTTTTCCTAAAACAAACCTGCAAAATGAGAAAAACACATATTAAAATGCAAGAAACTAAATAATTCATTAAATAGAAAAAAAATCTAAGAAAATATTAAATTGACAAAAAATTTGGTGTCTACAACTTGCCCCTCTTTGTCTAGAGTTTCAAAGAAACTCATGACAAAGACGTAGACACTAAATTGCTTACCTGTCTCTTCTAGCTGCACCTGTGCTAAAATAATAAACCAACATTTGGCTATAATTATTGAGCAAAATGACGCAATAACATTGCAAAACACGTGACCGAACTCATGTAGAGTTGCCTACGTATCCCGCCAGGGGAATCAGGTCAAACGTAGTTCAAATACAAGTGAGCCACAATGAAACAAGTGCATTGACCATCTGTGATCTTTGCAAAGTCGGAGAAGTCTGAACTCTCAGAATTTCTAAACATGAACGCAAAAATGAATGAGAAAGCACAATTGTTAATCAAAACAATCAAGAAAACTAACTTGCCATAACTAGAAAAAGATGCGCGGAGGGACGCGGTTACGCTCTAAGAAGGGGGGTAGAAGGGTGCGTGGCGGACGCTGAGACTTACCAACAGAAAATTAAATTTGATCTATCAAGAAGGGAGGTAGAAGGGTGCGCGGTGGTCGCTGAGACTCACCAACGTAAAATTCAATTTGATCTTTTGATCTGTTAAGAAAGGGGATAGAAGGGTGCGTGGTGGACGCTGAAACTCACCAATTAAATTTGATTGATTTTTTTTTATTATTATTTTTTGTCCAGAAGGGAGGTAGAAAGGTGCGCGGTGGACCCTGAGACTCACCAACAGGAAATTAAATTGTCAAGAAGGGAGGCTGAGACTCACAAACAGGAAATTAAATTTATCTTTTGATCTGTCAAGAAGGGAGGTAGAAGGGTGCGCGGTGGACGCTGAGACTCACCAACAGAAAATTAAATTTATCTTTTGATCTGTTAAGAAGGGGAGTAGAAGGGTGCGCGGTGGACGCTGAGACTCACCAACAGAAAATTAAATTTATCTTTTGATCTGTCAAGAAGGGGGGTAGAAGGGTGCGCGGTGGACGCTGAGACTCACCAACAGGAAATTAAATTGTCAAGAAAGGAGATAGAAGGGTGCGCGGTGGACGCTGATACTCACCAACAGGAAATTAAATTGTCAAGAAAGGAGATAGAAAGGTGCGCGGTGGGACGTTGAGACTCACCAACAGAAAATTAAATTGTCAAGAAATGAGATAGAAGGGTGCGCGGTGGACGCTGAGACTCACAAACAGGAAATTAAATTGTCAAGAAAGGAGATAGAATGGTGCGCGGTGGACGCTGAAACTCACCAACAGGAAATTAAATTGTCTTTTGATTTTTTTTTGAAATAACAGATTGGTGGGATAGACCCGAGCCCAATTAAATACTGAAATAAATGAAAACGCAAGTCCAATACTATCAAACTGAAAGATTCAAATGCATTTTACTCAAGTTGGTGGATTTGCAATCTTTTTTTTTTTTCAAACTTTAGAAGAAATGAAAGAAACACACTTTTTTTGTTGTTGTTGTTTTTTTTTGTTTTTTTTGGAAAAGTCAAAAGCGACGAATTTTAAAACTTAAAAAAAATACCAATGACAACTCTTCCTTCAAGAAATTCGAGAGGTACATACATATGTCACTATCCTCTCGATTTTAAAAGACTTTTTCTTTTTTTTCTTTTCTTCTTTTTTTTTTTTTTACAAAGCCGATTTAGAATGCATTACCAAAATTGGAGCTCATTCCTTTTGATATTTGCCCCAATGTAAATCATGTTTAACAAAGGCCACATTTTTCATGTTTTCGAGAAGGCAGAAAGAGTGATCACATAATAACCAACCACCCATGTGATCCCTTTGGTCTTGAGAACCATGCAAGCATAATCTTTCGATGTCAAAAACTGCTCCCCAAGAGTTGTGTTACAATTGTCTTGAATCTTCTCAATTTCTAGCATTAGTCAACCATACTCCATTATGTATCACAAAACATCTATTTCTAATGACCAGATTTGAATGAGTGGCCCTTGAAAAAGAAAGATGTCACATTTGATCCCTTTGGATGTCGTCCATCTTGATGACCTTAATCTTTCGGATTTTCACTGAGGTCAAACTCCTTTTTCTTTTCCTTTTCCTTCTTTTTGCTTTCATTTTCTATTTTTTCTTTCTTCTTTTTTTTTTCTTCTCTCTTTTTTTTTTTGAAAAGACGCCCTTTCGGATTTTCACTTAATGAACAAATCTTATCGACAACCTTTATCAACTCAAAAAATATGTTTTAAAGAAATGATGGCATCAGTGTGACAATCCTTCCTCATGCAAAATTGGCGAAGGTGTATTGACATCATTTGCCATTTGATTAAGTGATTTTTAGTAGAAATACTACTAAGGCGGAGGTCAGGACTTTATGATTTTTATGATGGGATCAGGTGGGGTGTAGAAGAAATGTTAAGGCTTGAAAGCAAATTTTCAAAAAGGTTTCAAAAACCCTAAGACCACGTTCTATCAATATTTGCCCCGAGGGTATTAAAACTGAAAAAATTGCTCAAACTTGGCTTTTGACTCTTTTTCTTTCTTTTTTTTTGTATAACAATTAGGAAATAAATTTGCCCCAGTGTGGGGTTTGCGATCTTTAGGGGGGCTATCAAATGAAGAATTAAACTATTTTAGAGGTTCAAAGGGAAAAACTAGGGGTAAGATATTCAAAAAGAAAAGAAGAAGGCCCGCCTTTAATTCACCCGAGATGGTATCTCAAAAGGAAAAATCACATAATCAGATAAAGAATTTCTTACACATATTTGAATTGATTGGCAGAGGAAAAATTTGTTCGTCAGTTCTGTGAGAATGGGCGTTCCTCCGGATAGCACTCTTTGAACAATAAATGGTCATTGCCAAGTTGGGGCAAAACATTTCCTTTAACCTCCTCTTGAATCGGAAGAATTCGCTTCAAAACTTATCCCTTATTTCAAATAAGCGAGATTTGTCTTTCTTGTCATAACCAACGAACCATCCTTTGTTGATAGCAATTGTCCATGGCAGGTAACATTCAACATCTTTTTAATCCATTGGAGATAGCAACTCATTGTGCTCCTTGATCCATTTTAATTTCTTCTACTGAACCTTCGTCAAAATGTACAAGGACGGGATTTCAATTTTGGCAGGTATTACCACTTCCATTAGAAGCATAAGAGGATAAGGTGTTGCCCCAACTTAGAATCTCCAAGTGAAATGCTCCCAAAGTTCAATAGCAAAAATTTGCAAAATTGAAGGAAAAACTCTTTTCTTTTTTTCTTTTTTTTCTTTTCCACTCCCCCTTTTTCTTTTCTCTTTTTTTTCTTTCATTCCCCTTTTTTCTTTTTCTCTTCTTTTCTCATTCCCCCTTTTTCATTTCTCTTCTTTTTCTTTTCTTTTCTCTTTTTTTTTCATTTCCCCCTTTTTTCTTCTTGTTTTTTTTCATTCCCCCTTTTTCATTTTCTCTTCTTTTTTATTTTCTTTTCTCTCTCTCTTTTTTTTTCATTTCCCCTTTTTTCTTCTTCTTTTTTTTTCTTTGCTGCCAAAATATGTATTCCCTTTGAACAAGTAGTCGATCCTCCACTTTACAAGGTAGTATTATTGCCTCATTTTATCCATGATTGACCTCCAATTTTGCAAGTTTTGAGTTGCGTCTTTTCCTCGATTTTAAACATAAATACCTGCACAAGGGGAATTTTCAAAGCACCTGAATTTTCAAAAAAAAAATTTTTTTTGAGCAATGATATAACCATTAAGATTCATGCAAAGTGTTAACTTATCAAGATTTGAAAAATATATGCTTGACCTTGGACATATCCTACAAATGTATTATAAAATTTTGCCTCAATTGAACTTATTTGGTGAAATCTTACAGATATATTACAAAAAATTTGCCCTAATTTGGACTTTATTTTTAGTTGCCAAAATAATCACATGCAATGTGAATAGAAACTACATTTTTCAAATGAAGAATTTAAATGTCATATCCAAACTCATATAGAAGATTTCCATGATAAATCTCTCAAAATAAGACCAACTTGCAAAAGATCTCTTCCTCATTTTGGAATCGGTGTTTAGAGAAAGTGGTTTAGCTTTTTATTAGCTCATCCTTTAGGATCGACCCAAATGGATATTATTCCTAATTTTGTGGTGGCTCTGGAGAAATGATAGATCAGGAGCTGTCTTGTTTTTGTGCCCAAATTATATCTAGCACATTCCAATATCACATCTTGGTGAAAGCAAATAGTTTATTACTCTTATTTTTTGGGAAAACTCAGTCAACATATAAGCTCTATGGGCTTGTAATGTATGGGTAGAAATGATAGCTAAACATACGGAAACAAGTTATGGCCTTATAATCACGAGTGAATGGTAGGTTCCTTAGAGGCAAATTTCCACTTCAAATTGTCATGAAAGATAAGTCAGCAGTGGACTTTATGAGCTCGTTCCAAAAATTTTAAAACCAAATAAAAAGTAATGTACATTTTTGCTTTCACTCAGATGTTGATTGAATATGATTTAGACGCACTGGACATTTTCACGGTAAAAATTTGTCTCACTTTGAAGTTAGTCAATCAATGCGACTAACTTTGGAGATTCAATAGAAGTGGAAAAAAAATGAAAAAGAAAAGTGTCAGGATTGATCTTTTATGACAAGCTATCAAATTTGAATGTTCCCTTTTATTTTCGACTACTCTCATTGAGTAGTTTATAGCATAAATTTAGTGTATAGAACAATTTTTGAGAATTGGACAAACACTTATGAATTTTCAAACAAGAGGGCGAAAAATCTCAATTTAGCCTTATTTCTTAGAATTCATCATGAAATCTCCCAATGAGCAAATAAAGAATGAATACATACAAAATAATAATTGTCTAAAACTTTATTATCCAAATGTTTGAAAATTTTTTTTTTACTCAAATATAATACATATGAAAAAATCAAAATCTCCAAAGAATGTACTTTCAAATATATATACATTTTCTCTTTCTATCTGTTGAGACAAAATGTGTTAGAAACAATGAATCAAAAGAATTTTGACATGCTTTAGACTGACATTTTCAGATGAATTTTTCATTTTTTTCATTTTTTTATTGTAAGATCTGTCCAAGAATCAAGTGACATCTATAATTTTCAAAATTTATCAGACCAAAATTATTATCAGATATAGGAAAAAATATCCTTTACCTTATTGAAACAACTTTTATAAATACAGGGGAGGGGGAAAAAATAAAAGAAAAATACCCAGAGTTAGTAAGCAAAACTGTGAAATCAGTATGCATGTCCTATGGGGGAGCCCTTTTATGCCAAGGGTTGGTCTAGCATGAAAAATGCAATCCTCTGGGGTATGCACCATACAATACCTCTCAACAATGAGGAATTATTTGTGAATTTCTTCAACTTAATGTCCTTTATGCAAGGGATTTTACCAATTTTGACAAAATGGCCAAAAAATGATTATTAGATGCTCATATTCTAATGTGCAAAAACTGTTCCATCATTTTCAAAGTCGTCATTGTGGAAGGGATCAGATCCTACCTTACCTTGTGCATTACCTCTTTGGATGGTACAAAAAATATAAACGTGCAAGTCTCATTGGATTATATATCCTAGACAAAAGGTGGCTTATTCCTAACGTGGGATTCCCTATGCGGCATTCCCTCTAAGATTAATGTATGATGCCAGTTTATTAAAGCGTGTTAAATATACAATGAAATAATTGAAATATGACCTAACAGTGCCCCATTTAAATGCCGGGGTAAGCCTAAAATGATTTGCAATACATACGCATATTATTAATGCAATTAACTAAAATTTAAACGTGCTTTATATAAAAGGCGGTCTTGTTCTAAACGAGTACCATGCCAGGACTCTTATTTCTAAGGTTTGTGTATGCAGAAAAAGAGAAAACAAGGAAAGGTTAGTTCAACAAATAACACATAGCACGTTGGAACAATAAATTATACAAGAATGGAAAGTAAAGAAAGTGAAGAAAGAGGGGTGAAATCCCTCCCCTCGTAACTAGTGTTGCTAATTGGATAAGGTTGACTCTATCCTAGGTAATTTCTAATATGGATGCATGAGGCTTGACTTACTAATGCATCTAGACTCGATAAGGTTCAGGGTCCCAAGCCTTCAGACAAAAGGGCGAAGGGTCATCAATCCCAAAATCCTTCGATCGGTGGCTTGAGTGATCCCTTAGGTATCGTTATGGGCGCATGGCACACCATCCGCATACCTAAGGAAATCGATCCTAATCCTACAAGGAAATGTGGGATGGCGCCCACGAGAAAAATAAAAATAGGATGAAATTAATGCATGCACGTATGAAGTGCTTCCTTTTGAGGGGAGGGATTATAATTAAATGCACGTGAAGGCTCTAAGGTAGTATTCCCCATCCCCAATGCAAAGCGCAATACAAATAAGTAAATAAACAAAAACAAATAAATAAACCATTCATCATATACACGAGGAACTATGAACGAATACGAGTGTGAAATGCAAAATATCCTAAAAAAAGAAAAATGCAACCTAAAACATCCAAATATGATAAATAAAAGAGTTAGAAAGAGAAAAGACAACTAAACCAAGTGCTTGGACTCTCTAGCGGTCCCCAGTGGAGTCGCCAAGTTGTCGCGCCCTATTTTTTCGCGATGGAAAATAAAAAAAATAAGGTGTTTTATAAAAGATGTGATTTTATTTAAAAAAAATAGGTGAAAAAGGACCTAGAATGGGACTTTGAAAAATGCGACAATTTGGGTCCAAAATTTAGTCTAAAAGGGTTTTTAAGAAAAAAGAGGAGTCGTCACTTGGTATTGAGTTTGAGTGTACCAAGTCACCCAAAAGTGTTTTTTTGATAGAAATAAAATAAAATAAAATAAAACCCTTTTCGATAACTCCAGGTCTTTGAAAAACAAGAAAAAATGGGTTCGGGAGTCACGGTTGAAGAAAGGGAAGGCAAAAGTTTGATTAACTCAAACCTAAGGTACCCTTTCAATCTAGTCTAAATTAGTTGCGAGGTTTAGTCAAAACTTTCCTAATCTAACCCTTAATTTTATCACATTTGGATGTTTCCTACATGAATGCAAATCTGAATTTATAAACTATCGAAAGGGACAAAATATCCATTCAAGGGTTTAATTTATACCAATCGCATTAATTGCGAAGGCCAAAATAATTCCTTGAAAGGGTCACGAGCATGCATAAATGAAATTCAAAGAAAAGCAAAGAAAAGAAAATTATATATCTTGATATAAGTGGCCAAAGAATAGGAATGCAACATAATGGGTACGGGAGACAAAAACTCGTGACATAATTTTCTTATACAAGGATCAATGGGGTATTTAAACTAAAGAGTTATAATCACCAATATCCATGTTCAAAGAAAAATCTCCTCATATGAACAAGCAAATGAACTAACTTATTCTACAATTTCTTAAATGAGATGCAATTCTAAATGATATGATTAACACATATAGGGGATAGGGGGTATGGGATAATATAATAGGACATATCATGCAAATGAGAAAAATCCTAAAAAATAAAAATATACATGAAAATGTAATGAATATCACACAAAATGAATCTAACGCACGAACAACCTAAAGGTCTAGCATTGGACTAGCCCATTTCTAAAAATCTTTACTAGCGTTGGACTAGCAAGTAAACGGAGGGAGAAGCCACAACTAACGTTGGACTAGTGTGGTGACGTCATGTATTCTCAATACATAATAAGACAAATAAAGCATAAATTAAAACAAATAAACACATAAGAGCACGTAGCACATAACACATAAACATAATATCTAAATGTAAAAATTCTAAGAAAAGCGGATAAAACACATAACACATAAGCCACATAAACGCGCAAAACCTATCTATTACATCGGGGAGCCTAACTACAATCTAAATGGGGAAAGTATGTTAAAATAAATCTAGTTATCCTATCTATTACATTTTTGAGGTATTTAAATGCCTCTCAAATAATTATAAGAATTAACTAAACAAATATGAGAAAATTTTGAATGAACATTTAAATCAAATAAATAAAGCATATAAAAATATATAAACACATAGGAACACGTAGGAGCACATAAAAGCACGTAATTGACATTTAAATAATAATAGGGGTACCTCCCTTTTGAAGTGGTGACTAAATGGAAGTCAAATTGTCCTATTTATACTCAAAATGAACAAAGGAATCAAGGCACCAATTTAATTGAAAATAATAATGATAAAAACACTAAATTCACCTTAACCTGTCAATCGCAAAGAAATTTAATAACATCTAGAAATTACAAGTTACATATACTCAAAAGTAGCATAATTAGCTATTAAAGAAAAGAAACAATCATGATAAAAATAGTCAAAATTCACTAGGGACTGAATTGCAAAATTGAAAAACTTTTAAGGTCAAAAATGTAATTTTCACAAAGTTTAGGGGCTAAAATTAACTGAAAGATAAAGTTCAGGGACCAAAGTGCAATTAACTTAAGGACCTAAGTGAAAGAAATTTAAAATATTCTGGGCCACAATAAAACTACTCCAAAGATCAGGGATTAAAGTGCAAATTCGCTATCAGATCTTCTTAAGAAAACAGGCCACTAGGGCCATCAATTTATTTATTTGGACCGAAGGCCATCCGGCCCGACCGAAAGTCCAAGCCAGCATACCTAGCCCAGCCCGTTTTGTCATCACTCAAGCCCGACCAAAAAAAACATGGGCTCTGACCTCCTAACCCAACCGAAACCCACCATAAAAAAATAACTCTTGGCCCAACCGAAAGAAAAAACCTTAGCCCAACTCTTTTCTCTCTTTTTTTTCTTTCTTTTCCTTCCTTTTCTTTTTCCTTTCTTCTTCCCTTCCGTTTCTTTTCTTCTTCTTCGGCCAGCTGAAGCCTCTTCAGCTAGTGGCCATGGTGGCTGCTGGTGGCGCCGCCGCCACCGGACCGCCACCGACAAAATTTTTCCGATCACCAAAATTTCTCAAAATACATCTCCCCACTCCATTTTTCGCTTAAATTCCATTTCCGGAGTTAGTTTTTACAAAAAATGATCCGAAAGTGGCGAAAATGCTACAAAACAGCCCAGTTTTTATTTTTTTAAAACACCATAAACCTTCACCAAAAATCATAAAAATTATGCCAAAACCCTCCTTATAACCTCTACATTACAACTATAATCTTAGTTTGACAAGTAAACAACAACAAAATGATGCATTAAGTCAAAACAGCCCCAAAAATGAAGAAAATTATTTTAATGCTTATAAGGTTCAAAAAACTCTAAAATTTTGGATAACTAAGCATTTGCAAGCTTTGTACTAGCCGATGGTCATCCATTTTAGCAAAACATACACACAAAATTCACTCCTTTAATTCCTTTTTCATTTAGACATTTTTCCAAACATTTGGCATGCATTCACAGCACCGTTTCTTTTTTCTTAATTTTATGCAGGCTTGTCCCAAAATTCAGCAACCCAACAACCCACAAAACCAGCAAAATAAAGCAACAAACAAAGCAACGACACATACATTCAATCTAGTTAATTAAAAAAAGGAAAAGCTGGAAAAAAGGAAGAGAAGTACCTCAATGAAGAGTTTGGTCCCTTGGTCCAAGTTTTTTTTTTTTGACCAAAATTTCCAGCGGTTGCTGCCTCCCCTTTTGTGTTTGACTTGCCGGTAGTGCCTGAAATTGAGAGGGGGAAAGGGAGAGGAGAAACTGAGAGGGAGAGGGAGTTTTTTTTTCTTCTTCTCTGTTTCTTTCCTCTGCCCAAGTCCGAGAGAGGGAGAGAGTGAGGGAAAATTTGGAGTGTTGGTTTTGTTCAGAGCAAAAGAAAAGGCCGAGAGAGTGTCCCCCCTTTTTTTTCTTCCTTCTGTCCGTTAAGAGCCAGCCCAGAGAGGGAGGGAAAATCTTTCTTTTGTGGCTTGTCTGTTGAGAGAAAACAGAGAGTCGAGAGTGACTTGTCAGTTGGATTGAGTGGAGTGTGGGATTTCTTTTTCTTCTCTTGTCTTCTGTCTTGAGGGAGAGTCCGAGAGATGTATTTTTTGGAGCCCAAAAAGTGGAGTTTTTGTTCTTCGGAAGGAGAAAAGAGAACCGAGAGATGAGTCAGTCCGCTTGAATGGAGTGTCTCCCCCTTTTTCTCTTAGGAAATGTTGAGTGTTCAGAGCAAGAGAAATGAATAGCCAAGCATGAGTCAATTGGGTTTGGTTCTTGTCAAATGATGGCCTTTTACCAAAAGAAAATGAAAGGTCCCTAGAAATGGAGTGTAAAAATGGGTTAAGTGTATTTGGTAGGAAAAATGATGAAAATGTGTAAGTTTAGTAATAATTTGATTTTGATTTTTTTGATTTTTGTTTTCTTTCTTTTTTTTTTTCTTTTCCTAAAACAAACCTGCAAAATGAGAAAAACACATATTAAAATGCAAGAAACTAAATGATTCATTAAATAGAAAAAAAAATCTAAGAAAATATTAAAATTGACAAAAATTTGGTGTCTACAATATTTATATTACATAAAGAAAAGAAAAAAAAAAGAGAAATTTGAGATGTGAGAACTATTGGCAATTGAATCTATACATTTTATTCATAACACATCTAAACTCTAATATGGAACAAGCAGTGAAACTACCACTAATTTGGAAATTTATGAAATTCGGCTAGTTTTAACTTTTGATGTAATAGTTCATGACATTTGTTTGCTATTCACCTTACTGCTTGATCGATTAATAGACATTATCTAAGGTATTGGTAATGTCTAATAACTTCACGATTGTGCTATTTTTTGTACCTTACCAATGCATTTACTTTTATTTCAATCAAGTAGGTAATACTTATGAATTATGATAAAAAATTGATTATTAACATGAATGAATTTTCACAATCACACTAATCTTAACTGTCCAACTAGATTAAACACCTAAATTGGTGTATATATAAAATTAGTACTTGTAAATCACTAAACATTGAAGGATCTAAAATGTTATGACTGAGAATGAAGAACACAAAAAATCAATACTACTAAGAAACTTAAATAAGTGCATCAAAACAGCTGACATATACATTTTTTGGCCATAGCAATCTGAAGCAAAATCTGGAATGACCACAACATTACAAGTACAAGCCAATAACCATAAATTATAAAGTCTTGAATCATAACAGTAATCCAATTATACAAATTAAGAGTTTTGAATTGCCTTACTTCTCCTCCATCTTCGGATTGATAAACATCTTTATCCATGTCATCTGTTCACTCTTACTGAAATTAAGGAACAAAGTACGAAATTTTTTATCTAACAACTCTTTCAATAGAAGCATGTGTAACCACTTCTCTAATTTAAACCTTTCACAACCTACTTGACTACTTTTATTAAATATTTCTCCCTTGCCTCTTTTTCGTTTGAAACAATGGAGAAGAATTTGTTAAAGTTGTAAAGTGCCTCTTGGTAGTTATACAAATCCGACTTTCGGGATTTCAAACCTCTTAATCCCTCCTTCTCAGAACTGTAGGTACTATTGGATATCGGTCTCTTGCGGAAATTTCTTGGAATAGAATTGCCATCATCATCCGATGAAAGAAAGTGATTTGAAGGGTTAATAACAGAACTTGAAACCACACTTTTCTCTCTTTAATAGAATCTCCCCTACAAATTAAGAGTTTTGAATTGCCTTACTTCTCCTCCATCTTCGGAATGATAAACATCTTTATCCATGTCATCTGTTCACTCTTACTGCAATTAAGGAACAAAGTACGAAATTCTTTATCTGACAACTCTTTCAATAGAAACATGTGTAACCACTTCTCTAATTTAAACCTTTCACAACCTACTTGACTACTTTTATTAAATATTTCTCCCTTGCCTCTTTTTCGTTTGAAACAATGGAGAAGAATTTGTTAAAATTGTAAAGTGCCTCTTGGTAGTTATACAAATCCAACTTTCGGGATTTCAAACCTCTTAATCCCTCCTTCTCAGAACTGTAGGTACTATTGGATATTGGTCTCTTGCGAAAATTTCTTGGAATAGGATTGCCATCATCATCAGATGAAAGAAAGTGATTTGAAGGGTTAATAACAGAACTTGAAACCACACTTTTCTCTCTTTAATAGAATCTCCCCTACTTCCACGTACTCAAGGGGTTAGGCCGAAAACTGAATTCAACTACTTGTGGCATATCTACCATCCATCACCTCATCCCATTTTATCACCAAATCAGTACTATTTGGATGTTGGAAATCTAGATAGTACTTGTTTATCTACTTCAAACGATAAATTGTGAGATTCATATTTAATATGTAATCAAATAGATTGTCATATGAAAGTAGATCGGATTCCACAATAACTCATGAATGTAATTAGTAGTTTGCTACTATTTCATAGTACACCAAGTGAAGCACAAGAAAATATAATTTTAGAATAGGTGATGCAAATAAAACAAGCACTAAGGAAAAATAAATTGAAAAAAGATAAGAAAATAAAATGAAAAAAGATAAGAAAATAAAAGGAAACAAAAACAATAGTTTTTTTAAAAGAAAAAATCATCAAAAACCATTACAAACTGTTAGTAACGTAAAATAATTACACTTCTATAATATTGCAAGTTGTTTCCCTAATAGAAGGATGAATGTTAGTAAGAGTTAGATATCATCCAAGAACTTCCACTCTTTTAGACATACAAAATTAATAAAAATGAACATCCCCTATAGTCATTTCTCATAATCAATAAAATTAACAAAAAAATTGATTTAGCAATATTTGAACTAAAAATAAGTTAAAGTTTTTTTTTGAACTAGAACTAAGCACCAACAAACGAACAATTCTTTCATTTTAGCAGTGTAAATAAGACAAAACTTAAAAAAGAAGAAGCATTCAAATTGGTAAATTTAAACATCTAGTTTAAATTATATAGTTGTCAATAAATTAAATATGATTCCTAACCGATAAGTTAGAATTGATTGCAGGCACACACAACCATAGACAAGTAAAAATGATTAAGACTAAGAAACATGTGGCATATTTCCCCAAAGCTAAATTATAATAGGAAAATAAATTTGCAAACTATAGGAAAACTTAATACCAGCATAACAAGGCACCTTTTATCTCCTGGATCAACCATTTGTAATGAATGAATAGATGAGGGAAAAACAGCAATTGTGTTGTACCCTTTCGAACTTATGGCATATGTCTTTTGCTTATAAATAACCACAAAATAAAAGTCAAATTATATCATAATACTGTCTAAGTCCTATAGCAACTAGAGTCTACTTAGATAGATAGAATATGTCGTGTAAGTTATTTGTACCTAGTACAAATATGCCTGATTAGCTTTTATTTTACTATTTTTAGTTAGGTTTTAGATTAAGATTTTGGTGTGTTTTAAGTTAAAATAGAAGAATTGAATTCCTTTATAAGTTACTTTTTATACTAGTGGTGATTTTTAATCAAAACATGCAAAAGTATGGGTTAATATGCAAATTTGTGTTGTTTTGTAGATTTTGATAATATATGAAGAGATTCAAAGCAAAAAGAGTTTGACAACTTTAACACATCGTGATATTTTGGCTATATCTTGAACTATAAGTATCAGATTAAGGTGATTCTTAAAAAGTTAACATATAACTCTATAATTCATATGGAGACATCGAAATTCAGTTCATTAACCTTCTTAGTCAAAAAGTCGAAATACAATGGGCAAAATTTTTTGCCAAAAGTTGAAATAGAACATTTTTCAGTCAATGATATTTTGGTCCTTTTTTAGCCTACACAAATCCAAATGACATGATTCTTGAGGCATTAGAAAGCTAACTCAAAGATTTACAATTTTCATGTTTTGATCAAGAGTTAATTCAGTTTCCATCATTAAGAAAATCACAGTTGAAGTTCGATAAAACAAAATAGAGCAAAATTGAGTTTGAAACTAAAAGTACAAAACTAAACACAAAGAAGATCCATGAGGTGCAGGTCACGAATCCACCTCGCGAATCCTTGATTCATAGTTGCAACTTACTCTGCAACTTGCATTTTGTTCAACAACCTTTTTGACCAATTTGCTTGCAAGAAAAACGGCTGGAAACAACTCCATATGAGTTGGAAAAGTAGAAAATAATTTTGTGTCTATATTATAAGAACATCTTCTCAACCAAAACATTTATAAATACCCCTTGAATCTCATTCATTTGAGCATGAAATGTTAGCAAGAAATAGCTTCTTGTAGTGTGAATTAGAATAGAGTAGAATAGAGTAGAAGTAGAAATAAAAGTAGTTTTAACTCTATTTTTATATTGTAAGTTTCAAAATTAGGTTAAGAGATTTGAGAGGAAGGTGAAAAACATTCTTATATCAAGTTTATTTGAGAGATCAACTTGTGAAGAAATTCAAGAATTCAAGTTTTAAGACATTGAATAAGAATTCTTCATTCTAAATTTTGTCTCTTGTTCTTATTTGCCCTACTTTGTTACATGTTTGTTTTATACTTAGATGTTCTTAATATGATGTCTAACTAAATTTTTTCATATCCTAGAGTCAAGATGAACTTGTTATAGTTTTGATTTGAAATAGTTAGGGAATGATTATATTTTTTCATGATTTATTAGTTTGAGAACTTGTACTTATGTTTTATAGTTGTTTAGCCATCAACTATAAATGGTTTGATAAAGTTGAGCAATGAAAATTGCCTTGTAATAGATCTAAATTCTTAAATATTAGTCTTATTCTCACGAAAGTGGTGAATAATGGTTGGTTGGATTCATATAATAATTTCATTGAATTTGTTTAACTTGTTTCTTACATTTTCTCTATAAACATAGATAAAGGATGATTCAAAAAATTAAATAAATTGGCGAAAGTGATTTTTAGAGAAATTAGCCAAGGCGATTTCTCTTAAATGTCTATTGGCGAAAGTAAGGACATCCATTTGAAAGTTATTCGTTGACAATTCATGAAAGTATAAGCATAATCACCTTAACTATTTTCTAATTTTGACATAAGTGATTCTAATCCTTAGAATCATCTCACCTCATCTCTAAGCAATTCTAATCTAATTTGTCTTTATTTTTATTTATTTTCTTGCAGCTTACCACCTGTACGGTTGGTTTTACTACCTAATGGCCAGTTTTACATTATTTGCTTATGACTCTATAGTCAGTTGTACTGTCTAAATTAATTTCTAACTCTTATGACTGGTTGCACCGTCTAAACTAACTTTCATGGCCAATTTTACCGCTTAATTAACTTTCTTTACTTTTACTTTCTTAAACTTTGATTATCTAGATAATAAAGCAAGTGATTGCCAAACTCTAAATCCCTATGGGTTCGACATCTATTATCCGTATACTCAATAAACGAACCGTATACTTGCGAAAAAAGAGTAATAAGATTTTAAAATTTATAATGTAGTAAAAATCCCTATTAATGCCCACTGATCTGGTCCTCCTAAAAAGCATTTATGATCGGCATCTCACCTTATCTCTATCTCTAGTTTGGCAAAATCTCCCCAGAAATGAGTGAACAATCTCCACTTATCGATCATTCGATAGTACTTTGACTGGCATGGAGTTCTAGTACAACTGATGCTACATTCTTAGATCAAGTAATTGGCCATTGTAGTGAAGTTTACCAACGTGCAATAGGGTAACTTCCATTTCCCGTTGTTCTGCCACTCTATGTAGGTGTGACATGAAGGTCAGCCGCTTAATCCAACCAATATTTTTTTATCAAACATCTATGTATGAACAAACAAGTACTTAACCATCATAGCAACATATAAATTGCACGATCACCAAGTTCCTAAACCAAGCAAAAAAAAAAATTCTCACCTCAAAGCAGTTTAGTAGGCTGACGTAAAAATCATTTGAGTTGCACATGGAATAGGTACTAATAGAAGAAGAAAGGTTGGAAGGGGATCTGAACGATAATAAAAATTATAGCCAAAACTTCATTACGTGAGTTTTGAAAAAAATGATATGTTAGAACCAACTATAATAGAGATGTCTTACCAACACTGGAACTTAAATAGTTCCTTTTTTTTTGTGGGCATTAACACTTCTGTTTGATAAGGCATACAACTTTAGATTTTAGGTTAACAAAAATGTGACGAAAATAAGGAGAGGAGAATGTCTATAAGAAGTTCATAAAAGTGAAACGATTAAATGTCAGGCAAGACAATTACAGGAAACTGTCTTGGTCACTATATCCGAACACAAGTGAATTTACAAAAGTTCACAATCTAATGAATCAAACTAAAGCAATGGAACAAATGGTTGTCTGACTACACTACCACTTTGCAACACAAGAAACAGACTAGAACACCAACAAAATTTATCAACCTATATGTCAATGCCTAATATTAATAAATCCTATGTTCTTTATAGAAAACCATATACAATCCAAAGATATATTCGAAACTCACCAAGTAGCAGATTTAAAATCCCTTCTCAAGTCTTTGATTGTGTACTTAGAAGGTTTGTCATACCAGCCTGTGTATCAGCAGTGATTAAACTACTTTTTCTACTAATTAAATGTCAATTATATACAATTTTAGAGGCAAAATTGTCTTGAAAACTCAGCATGCCTTACAAGAAATGAAAACCACTTAAAATGATATAAGCCATGGAAGGGGATGGTGAATAAGAAACTTAAGAGAAAGGTATACACTTATTGACCATGAATATCAATTCTTGATCGTTTATTCAAAAAAAATGCATAATTATAGAATGCCAGATGCAAACCCTAAGAACATCCAAATTCCTAATTTCATGTGTTTGGATTTACACAAACACGCAACAATTTCGATTGATTTTCTTTTACATAGTTACTACTGCTATCAAAGTGAGAAAATACAAAAGGTAATAAAAACTTCAAAAATGAAAATTACTGACCGATGTACATATAACAGCAGGGTTAGGGCAAGCAAATTAAAGAATATCCGGTGGTTAAATAGTTCATTCCCTTATCACGGGACATAGCTCAGAGATCGGTCACAGGCGATGATCAGTATTCCAATCCCAATCCGTCACCTTTCTTATCCAGCAGTTCTTGTGTATTTCCAAATCTAAACCCAAGGCCACACCTTTATAGTACTTACCTATGCGCAGAAAACACGAGAAATCAATTTCCTTTCAATTCATGGTAGAGGAATCAATACCTTCACCGGATATTGGTAGCAACTTGAGGTTCAGAGCCCGGAGCAGCTTTTGCAATTATTGATTGGAAAAGATGAAATTTTCAAAAGTTAAGAGGAAAGGCAGACGAATAAATTCTCTGAAGAGGGCAAGTATGAGTAGCTTTAGACTTCCTTTACTCCGACAGTAAGAAGCAACAGTACAAAAATCATACTGTTATTAGTGTAGTGAAATGCCAACACAGCTTCTAGTGTTACTTTGACGGTCAAGACACTTGATAATGGGTTTATTGATTCATCTCCAAGTGGGCTACATTTGAACCATTCGATTTTTTGGTTTTCATTAGGTATTTCACATGGGAGCTTTTTTGGGGGATATACATTGTGTCTTGTTTGAGTCAAGATTTATGTTATCCAAATACCTGTTTCGCTTATTTGAGAAAATCCAAAAATTACCTATCCAAACACTGTCATTGTTACTAATGACAAAATGGCTCAATAATCTTTATGAAAATAGGTTCGTCAAGTAGCAAGCTCAATGAACAATGCACAAAGCATGAGCTATTCTCATCCTTCATTCTTCATAAAATGTTTTTATAACCCTCTTTTGTATTTTTGAAGAAAAATTGATATCTAAAATTTAAAATGTTCTTAAATTATGAACAAATTTCACAATCAATAAAAAGGCTCAATCTGATTTTACAATAAAAAAAATTCAATAATTAAGTAAAAGAATAGACATTGCATGCAACTCTACCACATTAGCATTAATCAATTAAGATGTTTTTATATCTCTTCTAGCATTTGTGCAATGGCATTTTTATCTACTTCACTATCTAACTTTTCACTAGTTTCACTCATTTCACCTTGTATATCAACTTGTCTCTACCAAATGAAAAGAATAGTGAAAGGTATAATATAGACGACAAACTAATGCATTTCAAATCAGCAAGAGGAAAAAAAATACAAAACAAACAACAATATTCTACCTCCAAAAGTTGGATTCTTTTAATATCAGAGTTTAAAAAACATTGCATGATTGATATATCATCACCAACCACTTCTTGTTCCATATAGAATACCTAACAATTATTTGGAATGCTATCAATGGCATTCATAACCATGTAGGCAAGAACATCATCTTTTTGTTCTCTAGTGAAAAACTCATAGGATTATTTTGTTACATTATTTGGATGATTAAATTTTCATTTTTGAACATTCGGGGTATCTCAAAAGCCCCTAATTTTTGTAGACTAAACAAGATATTTATATGTACTGTATGCAATTGGTAGTAATTTGCAAGACAAGCTTTTTCATTTATCCTTGGATGATATTTGTATGGGTTTAAAAATGGATTCATTTTTTTTCTTTACTAAATTTCCTCACTTTTTCCTTGCATCTTTTTTCATTTCTTTCATATTCTTGTTTGATAACTCATTTATTTTCTTACCTTTTCTTCATTCTCTTTCTTTTAAACTCTAGTTTGATCACCTCAAACATTTATCCCTTTATTGATTATCTAAAACCAATATCAAGATTCATGCGTGATTTAACATTATCCTATTCTAAACTTAGTCTTTATTTCTACTATAAAATTTAGATGGCAAGTATTAGTTAATGTCTTCTTTTTAGTATAATCATGAATGTCACTTTAATTCCATCAATTATTTAATTGATAAGGTAGCTATAGCACCTTAGATCTTTAAAATTTATGAATCCTCTCATATCAATATACAAGTTGAGTAGATATTATTTTAAACATGGCATTAAAATGCACTAGTTTTAGTAAACTTTAGATTATAGAGAATTTTAGTGTTTTCTTTATTCTTTTTAATTGTACCCAAGAAATTATTTTAATTATATGCTCTGTTGCAACCTTAAAATAAATGAGATGGTTTTCTTAATTTTCCCAGACAGATTAGACTAAAACATACTTTTTAAAGTTTAGATTTGAATTTATTTGATTCTTTTAAATGATACCCATATAATAATAGGATTAGTAGTTTCTTGTTTTACTGCCATAATGATTATCAATATCATTCCCTTGATTGTTTCTTGTACCTATTTTATCTTTTTTTTCATTGAGAATTTTAATAGAATTTTCTAATAGTCTATTTTCTAAAAAAATTAAAATTATATTTTATAGTAAAAATTTTAGAAATATGCTTTTACTTACAAAGATTGGCATGCACATTCAAGGTGCTTTTTGAATCTTTTTTATTTAAAAAGAATAAACTAAAATCAAAGGTAAGAGTTTAAAGAAAAAAAATTAGAAAAACTAGAGTCATTTTCATTAGATTAAATGGTTTTAACTCAAGTTATAGTATGCATATTAACCAAGAAATATAGTATATGTGGCTAACTCAAAATTAAATTTTTTGATACTGTATTTAATTACACAAAAGAAGCTCACAGTGTATGGAAGATGAATGTAGTTAGATTCCAACAATATGTAAAATCAAATAGAATTGAACTTATGACAAATAGAAACGAAATGATAACTCTTGCTAATTTAAGAAATAATTGGTATAGGGAGAATTCAGATTAGGGACGGTCATTTTGATTACCATTCTTGAGTGGTTGTATTTTGGGTTACCACAAGAGCCCTAATTCAGCCGCATTAATGGGAACAAGAAATCAACCAAGTAATGTCATTTCATTTATTTAAAGGAAAAGATAAAAACTGAAATATATAAGCCAACAAACGAAAGTTAACAAATAGTAGAATTCATTTTGTAAAATTGTCCTATTTAGTGCAAAAAGTTGCAATCAGTTTTTAATTTCACAAAATTTAATATTTTATACATTTGCTTTTCTTGACTCTCATTAATATTTCAACTACACAAAAGTCTCTCTCACACTTTCTCACTAAATATCTCAACTAATAAGATGCAGAAGAAGGAATAGAGTAGAATTTAAAAAAAGAGATAGCAACATTTTTTTGTTATTCTTTGAAAAAATAGAAAATTATTTTGAAAGGAGATGACATAAATCTAGATTGCAAATTACATTGGAAAAAGAATAGTACAAGGATTTGTTAGAAGACACATTTCTTATCCAAAAATTAGAGAAAAAATGCAAAGAATTTGAAGAAAGAAGATAACATGATAGCGGAAGCATAAGAACATGAATAGTTACACAAACTAATCTGAATAAATAAATCAAAAATGATTCACTATTAACCTTAAAGGAAAAATCATAATTCAACAAGAGCACACATAAAATTCAGCAATAATTTGACACTTGAAACTCTCAAGAATAGAAATAATTCAATATGAAGGTGTTAAAGTTTTGACAAAATATGTCAAAATCTATGTAATAAAATCTTAGGTATATCCCTATTTATAAGTGATAAGTTCTTAACTAAATAAGAGATGAAAAGTACAATAAAAGTTGAAAAAATGTGCTAAAACTACGATGTTGTCTACAATGATGTTAGAAGTTAGAAATTAGTCTGACCATTGGATTGGACATCATTTAGATTACATCTTGAATGAAGTCAGGTGCCAGGCTTGTGTCCAGTCATAGGATTAGACTTTTGCGAATTCCAAATGATTAGTCCTCTTTTCTACTCGTCAATTCAATTCCGTTTGGATATCCCTTTGCCATCACAATTACACTAATAATAACAATAATAATCCTAATAAAGATAAATACACATATCAATAAAATTATAGAAAATATTCTAATAAAAAATTTTAAATGATTATCAATGGATACGGACAATAGGTTCTTAAACCTAGGATTTTTCGTTCTGTATTAGACTCTCCCATTTAAGAAAAACTCATCCTTGAACTCTATGAAAAAACTTGATATAGTAACCACAAGACGAAATAGCCACGACTCCTCCATAAATCTTGTAGGACCTATGGTTGCATATAAATTTTTGCATTTAATCATGAACACATGAAGTTGTATATGATCTTGAAAAAATTACAAAACCAATAGCTTCCGTATCTTTCATGGTCAAGATAAATTTGATTATTTTTCCCTTGTTGATAAAAAACTTGATATGAGTCTCTGAAAAAATATTTCAATAAAAAAAATTAGCCAACAATAATTTTCTCACCAGGAGTAATATTTTCTTGACTTGAGAAAATAATTGCATCCATTGAATTATTAGACAATGAACCCTTTAGGGCCAAATTTGTTAGTGAATTATCCAAAAAAAAAAAAATCAATCTCCAAAATTTGAAATTCTTCTAACTCTTGAGTTTCATAGTTAGAGAATCAAAATCTACTTCAGATTTTATCATAGACAAGTATGAAGGAAATTCAACTTCTTCATTTTCTTCATTGGGATCATAGATATATTCCTCCTCAATCCCAAGCTCACAAACAAATTATTGCTTCTATTTGATTTCGAACTTCTCTTTTTCTAACTCAAATTTTGCTATAATAACTAGTATTTTAGTCTCACAGATCTGATGATGATTTTGGTTACTGGTCTCATAAATTTGATAATTACGAGAGGGTGGAGAGATAGTATGAATAGTAGATTCGTCAGGAGTGAACCTCTTAATTGCATATCTATTACGAATACATCGCCTACGTCATTGTTTTGCAACTGTATGCTTATCACAAACACATCTCTTGAAGTAGTCTTGTATTTCAAACCTATCAAATACTTACGAGATATTGTCGTATAGTAGCATAGTACAATCAAACCAATGATTCTGGTGAAATGTTACAGCAATCATTGTAGGAAAAACTTGCTCTAGTGTTAGCTAACGCGGTAGTAAAAGTATAGGTATGGGAATAGTTACACAAACTAATCTGAATAAATGAACCAATGATGATTCATGATCAATTCTAAAGGAAAAATCATGAGATTCAATAAGAATCTAAAACTTGAGAACTCTTAAGAATAGGAATAATCCAACACGAAGATGTTGAAATTTTGATAAAATATGTCGAAATCTATGTAATAAAACCATAGGTAAGTCCTTATTTATAGATGATAGGTCCTAAACTAAATAGAAAACTAAAAATATAATGAAATGAAAAAATGAGATAAAATTACGATACTATCTATAATTACGTAAAAGGCCAAACATTGGTTTGATCTTTGGGCTAGTTATCATCTGGAATACATTTTAACTATTATAGTATAATAGAGTTAAAGATGAAAATATAGTAAAAGGAACATAGAGAGTTTATTCGACAATTGATGAGATGAGAATAGATTGTTAACACTATGAAACCTGAATTTCCTTTCATCGAATGTTGTAACCCTCTGAAACCTTTTTCACTTTCTTCATCTAATGTTGTCTCCATATACACTATAGAATCTGAATTTTTCATTATCAATTTATCATAGTAATCTCAGTCTCTTGTATAGATTTTTGTAAATCCCATAGATCAAGATCTTTGTTTTCATGAACATCTTACAAACATAAGTTTTGGTGATATGCACATTCAGTTCTCTATATACCTCATCTTTAAATTCTTTCACTATTATACTCTTGTTCAGCCTGAGAAAGTCTACATACCTTCTTGCCAAGAAATCTGAGGTAGCTCTCTTAAGACCTCATGTATATGCTGGTCCCATTATTTTGATAGCAAATGAGTCATTACCTTCTTCAATTTTAGAATCAAACTATATACTCACAATGAGTAGCCTTATATTTCACCCTTATTCTCTGCTTATCTTATTTGATCCATTTAATGTCCTTATCTTATTTGATTGCATAATTGTCCACTGTCATCTTGAACATATGCTTATCATCAAATTGTTGACCAAAATAAAATTTTGAGTCTTTCATGTCAATTTCTAGTTTGAACCTCACTAGTTTGAATTTTATTCTTGCACTTGACGAGCGTGGGGTATACATACAATAATTAAACTCATTTTACAGTTAAGTTTTACATTTATAAAATCTTAAATATTCCATACACAATTTTCTATAGGTATACAGGTTGAAATTGAATATAGGGTATTAAGGGTCGAATCCACAGGAAGATTGGACAATTACCGGCACTACTAAAGTTTCTCTATTATTTAGACTATCAACAAATCAAAGGAAATAAAACTATACTAAACTATGTAAGAAAATAACAAATGAAAACTCCTTAGGTCATGATATTCCTAACTGTTCATGCAAGTGCAATTTTTGGATTATTGAGTATTATTATTTTGGTTAGTTATGGCATAATTTTCTCGTACATGTGAAACCTACTCTCGTAGTGAATCAACTATACTTGTAACTAAGTCATATCTACTCTCATGGGTATAAAATTAGTTACAAATTCATTACTTCTATGAAATTATATGAAATAAATTACTAAAATCATAAAAATGCACATCTACTCTAGTGTGTGTACTCCCTAAATTTAGCACTTCTCAAACTAATATTAAATCCCAATTTTCATTGAAAAAATAACACATTTAGATAATCACAATTAATTGTACCAAATTAATCATAATTTTAAAAAGCAAAAGTGCTAAATAACTTGCTCAAAACAATAGTATCAAATAGCCAAGAAATTAACATAATACAATCATAGAAAGTTTAACCAAAACCCAAGACATGAACTTTAGAAACATATAATAAACATAGAATCCAAACTTGTATAATAACTAAATATGAAATCCAATACAAGTGAGAAGCTAGTAGAAGAAATATCACCCTAATCACATAAGATCAAACTCTTCATCTTACTCTTTAATCTTCATCCAAGTTTAGCTGTACACAAGAAATGGATAAAACTATCTAACTTAAATTATCCTACACTACTCTAACTAAAGAACTAAGAAACTAGTTAAGAACTACATTTTTGTGGTTTGACTTTGCCATTTTTAACTAAGAAACTAAAAATAGTAATACTCAATAATCTAAGAATTGCACTTGCATGAGTAGTTAGGGATATCATGATCTAAGGAGCATTCATTTGCTATTTTCTTGCATAGTTTAGCATAGTGTTATTTTTTTTTGATTTGTTAATTGTCTAAATAATGGAGAAACTTTAATAGTACCGGTAATTGTCCAAATTTCCTTGTGGATTCGACGCTTAATATTCTATACTCAATCTTGACCTATATACTTATAGAAAATTACGTGTGGGGTATTTAGGATTTGATAAATATAAAAATTGACTGTGAAATGAGTTTAATTATTATATGCATGTCCCGTGCTCATTAGCACTAGCTTTATTAGAGGAATTATGCACTATGTTTAGCTCATTTGATAGCACAAAATCAGATTTTTCATGGATTGGAATGTGATCTCCATCATCAAGGTGTAAGTCATTTGTATGAGTTAATTTTGCTCTAACTTTTTCTTTCTTGGATGCTACTACTTGTCTTTTTTATTTCTTTGCAAGGTTACCTTTATTATACCCCTCTATGCCAATTGGAAGTTTACCAATTCGAGCACCTAACTCCTGATTAGGGGCCATAATAGATGTCTGAAATATGTTTTTGTAGCCCTTTTTTGCATTTCTAAAGAAAAATTGAGACCTTGATTGAAAAATGTCCCTAAATTATGAACAATTTTCACAATCAATGAAAAGGCTTTACCAGGTTTTACAATTAAAAAAAAAATCAAGAATTAACCACAAGAATAGAAACTGCATGCAACTCTACCGCACCAACATCAATCAATTAAGACATTTGTATATCTCTTCTAAACTTTTGCAATGGCATTTTCATTTGCTTCTCTATCTAGCTTTCTAGTAGTTTCACCCATTTCACCTTTTATACCAACTTGTATCGATTAAACAAAAAGAGTTGTGAAAGGCATAATATATAAGGCAAACTAATGCATTTCAAATTAGGAAGAGAAAAAATACAAAACAAATAACAATGTTCCATCTCCAAAAGCTAGGTTCTTTCAATATTAGAGCTCAGAAAACATTGCAAGACTTATGTATCATCACCAACCACTTCTTGTTTCATATAAAATATGTAACAATTATTTGGAATGCTATCAATGGCATGCATAACCATAAAGTGTAGGAACATAATCTTTTTCTCTATAGTGAAAAACTCACAGAACTATTTTGCTGCATTATTTAGATTATTAAGTTTCTTTTTGGGAACATTTGGGATATTTAAAAACCCTTAATTATCATAGACTAAAAAGATATTGCATATGTAATGTATGCAATTAGTGGTAATTTGTAAGCTAATCTTTTTTAATCTTTTTCATTTATTGTTGTATGATATTGATATGGATTTAAATATGGATTCTTTTATTTTCTTTTTTTTTTTAAAATAAGTTTCCAGTCTAATTCCTTGCATCTTTTTTCACTTCTTTCATATTCTTGTATGTAACTCATTTATTTCCTTACCTTCTCTACATTCTCTTTCTTTTAAACTCTATTTTGATCACTTTAGACATCATTTCATCTATTAATTATCTAAAACTAATATGAAGACTCATGCATGATCTAAATTCATCTTAGTCTAAACTTAGTTTCCATTTCTGCTATGAAATTTAAATGGCAAGTATTAGTCAATGCCTTCTTTTTAGTATAATTATGAACCTCACTTTAATACCATTAACTTTTTAATTGATAATTGTTGTAATTGAGGTAGCTATAGTACCTTGAGTCTCCAAAACTTTTGGGTCTTTCTAGTATAACAGAATGAGTAGATATTATTTTAAACATGGCTTTAGAACACATTGGTTTTGGTTAAATTTTAGACTATCAAGAATTTTTACTGTTTTCTTTTTTCTTTTCAATTGTACCCAAGATGGTTTTCTTAACTTTCCTAGATATGCTAGGCCATTAGTCTGGAAAAATATTCTTTTTTTTTAAATTTAGGTTTGGATTTATTTGATTCCTTTAAATGATGCCCATACAACTAGAGAATTAGCACCATGTTGTTTTAGTACCATAAAGATTATCAATATCTCTTCCTTAATTACCTTGTTCCTTTGAATTGTTAATTGGATTGTCTGGTGGTCTACTTTTTTAAAAATTAAGATTATTTTTTAGAGTAAAAATTTTAGAAATATGCTTTTACTTACAAAGATTGGCATGCGCATTTAAGGTGCCTTTTGAATCCTTTTTTATTTAAAATGAAAAAGCTAAAATCAAAGTAAATAACTTATAAAAAAAATTAGAAAAGCTTGAGTCATTTTCATGAGACTAAATAGGTTTAACTCTAGTTATATTATGCAAATTACCCAAGAAATATAATATATGTGGCTAACTCAAAAAAGGAGCCCAAAGTGTATTGAAGATGGATGAGTTGGATTCCAACAATATGCAACCAAATAAAAGGTTGAGCTTATGGCAAATAGAAATGATATGATAACTCTTGCTAGTCCAAGAAAGAAGTGGTATAGAGAGAATTTGGACCAAAGATGGTCAGTCTAATGACCGTCATCGAATGGCTATATTTTGTATCACAACAAGAGGCCCTAATTCAGCCATATCACTGGAAATGGGTATGTCAATGGATATGGTTTGATTTGGATCTCCTTGATTTAGATCGAGATCCATTGAATTTAGTTAGATCCAAACTCAAATCCAGATCCTTATGGGTCTGAAAAAATAAACCTAGACTCGGCCTCATGAATTTTGGTATTTAATAGGTATTCGTGAGTTTTTTTTTTCGAATACACTTTGTGAATAGTATATTTGGCTATTAATAGTTAGGCACATCCTATTGACACTATTTCAAATTTATGGTATAATTAGTATAGTTTCATATTAACTAATAGGTATTACAAGTTGATATAAGGATTTCCTTATTATTTAGATCATCATGCATATTCTATAATTTGTAACTTGATATGATTGTTGCAAACTCATTTTCACTCACTAACCAAGTTATCATATTCTAGAACTAGTAAGGATAAGGAAACAATCCTTGCAGTATCAGGTAGAAGGGAAAAGATCAATGATTTGTTTTAGAGGGAAAAGTTATTGATCAAATTTTACTAAAAGTTTATAATTTTGTACATTTTCTTTCTTAAATTGTTGTAGGTTTTCTTTAATTTATTAGGTAGAATATTTTGGAAAATGGTAAATAACTTAATCTATGTAATTTTTTCAATGTGATTAACTTCATTGAATACAAATTCATTATTGCCAAATTTCTATATAAGTTCCTAAATAATGAGTAAGTGTGCATTTATTGTGGTTGCAATTAACTTACTTGAATCAAATTAGAGTTTTTTTTTGCCAATCTAACTCTTTTTAAAAAAAATATACCCAAAATGATCTAATTAGAGTTATTGTGCAGTTTTTTGGCCAATCGATTTTTCACCACGTAGGCTACATATATGTCTCGATAGAAATAGAGGCATGTTCAACTTCTCACTTCTAGCAATAGCATCTCATGAGTCCCCTCTGCACCTTCTCACCCTTTTTTTGTTCTTTTCATATCTTTTTCCTTGCTAAATGTATGAATGTTGAGAGAAGCCAATATTTTGATTAACAACATCTAAAACTCCATAATCGTCCTTGAAATTGTTTCATTAGATGTAAATCTTGTCCTCAAATAGACAATCTCAAAGTAAGCAAAGACTATTCTTTTGCCTTTTTGATCGAGCAGTTCTAGAACATTCTTATGGCCTTTAGAAAGTTTTGAATAATGATCATGTAACAAATAATTTCCTGCACCATATTTTTTTTTATAAAAATGTGTAGAAGTAAAACTACAAGAAATTGTATACTAATACCTAGCATACTTGACTTCCACCATATATTCAAGCATGTTCATTTCTAGCATCTCTTTGTTGTACATTACCAAATGAAAATTTTCTCATTAAGAATAATCATGGATCAAAGGTGCATTTACTAGATTTAAAATATTTTATTATTAGCCTTTTTTTTATCAACATTGATATCTTATTAATGATTTTTCCTTAGTATTATTTTATACATAGAATTTATTGTTTGTCATTATTAGCTATATTTTTGGATGAGATGATGTCAGAAGTAGTATAGCATTTTTTTGTTTCAATTTTTTATGAATCAATTTGGATGGATGCAGAGAATAAGAACTAATTATCTCATATGTTAATTCTAGAAAATTTGTGCTAGTAAATATTGTTCATATAAAGTTGTCACTTGCATATTGAAAAATTTTTGCGCATTTAGATTTCAACACCAATTGGTAGCTTGTGTTGCTTTTGAACAACATTAGCGCTATTTTAATTGCTTTAATAAATTTCTTTTACACTACATGAACTTACCAATTCTAGTTTTGATTTAATCCAGTAGTACTTCACGTATAGGATAATATGACAATTAACATGTAAAGACTGGTTACAAGAATTTTCAAATGATAGACTATAGATATCCATTTCATTTACCCAAAATTGGGAGTATTCTATAACTAGTGATAATTCTTCATTTTCTTCATTCCCGGCCTCTTATTTGTGGTGTTCAAATAGAGCTCATGATTCTACTGCCTAAACTCAATATCATTATAGTGCATGAACATAGGAATAAGTGAATTGCATAATGATATTCTTATGTTTATTCTCTACTTACTAACACAAGGAAGCTTCATCTATGTAAGTGTTCGTTTAAATATTTCAAATTTGCTTGCAACTAGCATGATTAGCGGAACACCTATTTCAATTGAAAATCTACTATAATTACACTACGATTAAGGTTTTTTGTACTTAAATTCATCATACTTTGAATATCTTGTTTCTTAGTTCTTTGCATAAAATACGCATGTTGGGATTTTTACTGCATTTTTAAATTTCAATAGAAAGCATATTTTTGTTCGTCTTTCCCTTGCAACATGAATTTGTTTTTTAAGTTGCAAGATGCCTTTTGGCATTTATACTTGTCAACTATGCATATAATAATTTGGTAGTTTTCAATTTGTATCTTGAAAATAAAAATTTCTACTTGATTACTTTTTGTAAAATTTCTTTTCTAGGAGTTGAAAAGATATCATAAACAATTACCATATGTTTAAAATTTCTATATTTTTTGTGTTATTATTTATATTTTTTTAGCAATTTTTGTATTTTTCCAATTAATCTTTTGAATCAAATATACTCAATAGTTTTGACAAATTGCCAAAAAAATATGCAAAGACCAATGATAGCAAGGTTGATAGTAGTTCAATTTATTTTAAGTAATTATGCATGAATGATTAAAGCTATGCAATCTTCCTATTCCTCTATATTAATTTCAAAATTTTAACTCATGTTGGATAGTAAAGAATTTATACATTTACTTCACTAGTGATGACTACATTGAGATTTCATTTCTTGTTATGTTCCTAGCAGACAAGGATAACTAAGTTGCAAGAATAACATCATTATAAGTATAAAATTTGAAATTGTGTTACATTTGCTATTTCAAAAAGAGGATTATTTTGGGAAAAAAACCAACCAAATCGTCATATAAGGCTAAATTTGATTTTTCCACACAAGGAATTGCAAAATATTTCCCAAAAATATGCATTGAGTACTATAATGGAAGACTTAGAATGAACATATGTTTCATTCTTTGTTTTTAATTTACAAAACTTTTAGCAGTATTGCACATGTTGTTACTAAACTTCTTTGTTTTCAATTAATTGTGTTGTACATATGACTGTATATGTAGTATATTTGTTTAACTTCTACTTTTCATTTACAAATATATTAGTATACACCGGTTATTTATTAGTAAAACTGTATTCTATTATGACAAATACATCCAATACCTAACATATTACTCTACTATAAGAAAATAGCTTATTGATATATATATATATGGTACCAAAAAAGTGTCATAAAAAGCAAGAAAAGTACCATAAATAATCTTTTGTGGTACCGTTGTGGCACTAGAATAAGGTGGCCACTACAACTCGTATAGCAAAACCTCATGACAGTATAACAACTGCCACGAAAAAGTTTGTGGCACTTCTTATGGCACATTTACTTGTGCCATAATTAAAATCTGAAAATTTCCATTTGCATGACACTTTTTCTTATAATGCCATGAAAAAGTTCATGGCACTTCTTATAGCACATTTACTTGTGCCATAATTCAAAGTTGAAAATTCCATTTTCATGGCACTTTTTCTTATAATGCCATGAAAAAGTTTTTTGTCGTGGCAATTTTTCTATAGTGCCATGAAATAAATGTTCTACAAAATAGATGCTTAAAAGTGCATGTCACAAAATATGACTAAAACAAAATAAACACAAATTGAATCAAAAGATATCTATTTATATGATGGAATCAATGCAAAAGTGTTTTTAAAACAATTTGTCCATAAATAATGTCAATGACCAACTAGTCAATATATACAAAGTTTAGGTATTAAAAGAACTGATGCAAAGTTAAATTAAACCCTATTTATCACTCGCAAGTGTATGGATCATATGCAAGTAGGAAAAGTACTCGAGCGTCATTTCCTACATAGAAGCAAATAAAAGAGAAAAATTGAGGGAGGGTTGGATTGGTAACAAGGTGGAAGAGAGTGCAAGTAAGAGATCCTAGATTCAAACCTTCCACTGACAAAAAAAAAAAAAAGAATTAACAATGATAAAAGGATTCCAAGGTTTAGATTTCATCAATTATCATAGCCAAATATCTTTTCTTGGTTAACTAATTCACTCTTGTGCAATATCTATCGTAAAATCTCCTTAATTTACAACATCAACTTTAATTATCTGAAAAAAAAGTCTAACTTTACTTCCATGATTAAAGACAAGTTAAAAAGTCGTTAGAATCATGACATCTTACAAGCACCCTCCTACTTTTGCGAGTTACATAATAAAGCTTATACTTTTATCAGCTAAAATTAATTAACAACTCTAGCTTACTAGTTAGTATCATAGATACTTCATAATCAAGAGCTCTTTTAATTATAAAAAAAAAGAAAATAAATATGTGAAATTCATTAAATATTAAGAAGGAGATAAGAAAATCTTATCTAAGAAAGGCATGAGGTTACTTCTTCTTCCTCTAATCTTCAATAAAATTCCTAACTAAGATAAATAAGAAGAAAAGATGCTCTAATCTTAAAAACTATTTTAAAGTGGAGATCTACACTGTTAATAGATTCCAAAGTATGCCTAAATTGTTCTCCAAATTCGTCCATATTGTGCCCTTTTAAAGATGAAAAACGTTAGAAACATATTAGGAATAGGAATCCTTGTCAGGGTAAGATTTGGAATCTGCTACCCACAACTTCGGACGTAAATAACTCAATGAAGAAAGTCAAATACTAGGCAATGAGCAAATGAGAAAAGTTGTAAAAATTGATAAAATTTATAAGGATTAATCTTTCCTACACTTTTAGTATGCATATTGACGGGGTTGGATGAATGCCACATCATCTGAATTAGAATCTAAACATCAAATTTTGTATATGTGGCATGCATCTAGACCCGTCAATGTATATACTATCAGTGTATAAAAGATTTACCTAATTTCCAATGGTTTAAGAATTAGCTCGTTTGGACATCTAGGTGTAAAGTTGTGTCAACGACTGGTCAGATATAGCAATTCTAGAAATTTTTAAAATTTAGTACCAAAAAATAGTTTTTATATTTTAGACTTTTGGATAGGAATTTGATGTCTTCATGAGAATTGTATCCTTGATATAAACTTCAAAACGCAGAAACAATTACCTCAATCTGATCTTTGTAATTCATTTATAGCCAAATACTAAGATGCGTTAGAGCCGAATTTCTTTGGGAAACTATCTCCCTTAGCTTCTTCAAGACAATTTTAACTTGATTTCCATCTTTCTCCAAGTTTTCTAAATGTCTTTTGGCATCTAAGCATCATTTTTAAGCACCTCTTTAAGTACCTTTTTTTTATTATTATTTTTCAAATCCTGTCAAAACAAATATAAAACACCATTTAAAACCATTAATTTTGTAATTTTACACCAAACCATGTTTAATATTGTACAAATTATTAAGCCATTGTAGCAGTGGCAAGCAAAAATGAGACAAAAGCCAAAAAAACAGGAAATTTCTGCTATTTACATAATAGGAATGGAGGATGTTTCAACAAGAAAACTTCCAAATCCAATGATCATTGCACCGGCCAATTGCTGCAATGGCCCTGTCCTAATGATCCTTTGTGTCAATTAACATCCTACGCTAGTACAATGATTGACTATATCCAGTTAACACGCCATTAACTATTTTCCTGTAAATTGGATTCACTTCTCTGATTAAATGATCTTTCCCTGATCGTGGATAAATTCGGCTTCCATGACCGTGACTTAGATGACCCCGTCCGCTCAAATTCTGCAGAACAATTTTCTGTTTCCACCTTCAGATTTGAATCTGAAAACCGGTTAGGACTACCTGCTGGTGATCTACAAGCTGGACTAGCACCATTTAATCCAATCAACGTAGTCCTGTGCCCTGAGGTAGATTTGGACGGACAACTTTTTGCAATGTTGGTCAACTTCCTGGCTTGAGGAGCCAAAGCAGCGGGAGACGCATTGGACTGGAATACAGAATATGGTTCCAAGAAACCATAAGTCATGAGAGGCGGTGAGCAAGTGGAAAGAAGCTGAGCACAAATGCACGCAAAATGCTTTGGCTGTTTCGCTGTGACTTCACCAACTGAAACAGGATAATCATACTCCTTTACATGACCATTCAAGTGTACCACCCTTATATTTTTGCATACAGATGAAGATTCGCAAGAGAAAGAACAACCCATCGTTTTGAAAATGGTATGATTCCGTCACTTGGTATTCGATCTTTTATAGCATCAAGAAAAGAACTTGACTGTGAGGAATGTGGAATATAGAACAAGAGAGCTTGACTCAAATAATAAAATCTTCTTTGCTAGTAGAATATCACATCTGGCCAACTACTTGGAATAACAGTCTTTGGCATTTTGTTAGCAATCATATACTTTTCAAACTCCTTGCAATTTGGTCTAGTGGAGTCTACCATTAATCACACAATCGCACTTGCATATATGCAAAAAGGACTGGTCATAGTGGAATTGACTTGAAACGTGGGATTGGGTTCAAATAACTGGGTTCATAGTGGAATTGACTTGAAACGTGGAATTTAATATTTGACGGTTTCATATCCTTGTTGACAGCCAGTGGCGTAGGGTAGGGGACTGACCTCAGCTATTGAAGTTCCTTGGTCTGCACTGGGCCCTCCACTTAGTTTCTGCGAAGACTTTGGTTTTTACTTTGGGATAATTTCAAAAACATCCCTTGAGATTTCTCATAATATCACTCAACTCTTTTAAAGTTTTTAAAATCTCACTTATTTCCTCTGTCAGCTTGACAAGACTAAATATTCTTATCAAAGGCCACAAATTGATAATATTACCCTTGATCATAATAGATATTTAATCAAAAAAACCGAAATAATAAATTTTTAAACCAAAAAAATGTAGATTTATGGTCCATATTTCCCTGTATGAAACTCATGGTGGGATAGTAAAAGACATGGATAAATTAAATATAGTCAAAATTAACTACTTACGAGGATTTTTGTGAGTAATTAACAACTTGAAAAATTTCATAGACAGTTATAAGGAAGTGAAGAAATCATTTTTAGGAAATATGTTTTAATACATGATATAGTTTAAGTTATACTGAAACTAAAATAATTTCTTCATATGTGTAGTTTGCAATATATATCCTACTTATAGAAAAATGAATTTTATAAATAAGTTAGAATTTGAAAAATAATCAAAAAATGATCTAATGACCAAATATATATTTGGGAATATCTGTTTTTTTTGTAAAACATCATGCTTTATATTAGATATAAATATTTCATATCTATAAAATTACTCGTTATTGCATTTATAATCGCTCATATTTTCATCTTTTTACTTTGTAACCATATTTTATTTTTGTTGTTGTTGTAAGCATCATAAGTAGGATAATGTAAGGGTAGTATTGGAACAAAGTTTATCTTTCTTGCATTACCTCGAAAAGGGATAAAATATTATAAGAAATGTCAATCCAAGGGAGCTACATGAGATTTTAAAAACCTAAGGGGGCTGAGTAATATTATGCAAAAACACGTGAGTGCAGGGTATGCATATAATAATTAAACTCAATCTACAGTCAAATTTTATATTTATAAAATTCTAAATACCCCACGCGTAATTTTCTACAAGTATACATGTCGTGATTGAATATAGGATATTAAGGGTCGAACCCACAAGGAAGATTGTCAATATCCATGGTTTTTGAATTTCTTTATTATTTAAACTATCACAGGTGCAAGAAATTGAATCTAAACTATAAATATGAAATAAAAGTAACAATGGAAGCTCCTAGAGTTATGGAATTCCTCGGTACTCTTGCAAATGAAATTACCGATTAATTGAATGTTATTATCTTGGCTAGTTATGGCGTAATTTTCTAATATATGTGAAACCTACTCTTGTAGTGAATCAACTATACTTGTAACTAAACTATACGTACTCTCGTAGTTATGAAATTAATTACAAACTCATTTCTTCTATGAAATTATATGGAACAAGTCACTAAAACCACATAGATGCACCTCTACTCCCATGAGTGTATTCTCTAGGTTTAGTATTTCGTTGAACTAGTCTCAAATCCGAATTCCCATTGTAAACTTAACACCTTAAGATTATCACGATTAATGACCAGTTAATTATAATTAGAAAAGCAAAAGTGATAATAACTTTTTCAAAATAACATCATCAAATAACCATGTAAACATCACTAACAAGATATAGAAAGTTCATCCATAACTCTAGACATAAACTTTAGTAAAACATGAAAAGAATGAAAGGAAAGACCATACTTGTATTATAGTTAAATATGAACTCAAATGCAAAAGAGAAAGTGATAAGAGAGAAGTCACCCTTATCACATGAGCTCCAACTCTCCATATTTGCTCATCAATTCTTCATTCAAATTTAACTACAAGTACAAGAAGGATAAACTACACTAACTATATTATACTACTGAACTAAACTAATGAATTAAGAAAAACTAGTAAAGACTATATTTTGGTAGTGTCTTTAGCCTTCCAAAGTTATCAAACAAGCTCTCCATAGGTCTCCATTTATAGAGAATTCAAACTCAAAGTAAGTTGTTTCTAGTTGGCAAAATTGTCCCTTGAAATTACCAAAAATTGCTTCTTGAAGTCTCTATACTTGCTTGCTCATATCCAGCCGAAATTTTTGCAGAAAAATTGATCAAAAAACTTGTGTGAACAGAGTACAAGTTGCAGCTGTAATTGAAGAAAACGTGACCTTAGAAAACTCAGGCTTTGAGGTCACGTATTACCCCCACATTTTCCTCTTTTGTAGGTTTTCTCAATTCTAGTCAGTCTTTAACTTTGCTCTGTTTTTGCACCACTTTCATTGATATTTTCTCAATGATAAAGGTTGAACTAGCTCTTTCATAAAACATAAAAGTTGTAACTCTTTGAATTAACTTTCCAATGTCTCAAGAATCATCCAATTTGGAGTTATGTAGACTAAGAAATCACCAAAATAACCAAGAATGGTCAATCCCCTACTTCAGCTTTCGACAACAAAATGGCCGATTGTATTTTGATATTTTGACTAGGAAAACTCATGAACTGGATTTTAATATCTCATATGAAATGTAGAGCTATGTGTTAGATTCAAAATGGTTTAAGAATTATCTCAATCTAATGCTTATAATTCAAAATATAACCGAAATAGCAACAGGCATCAAAATTGTCAAATCCCCCTTTCTTTTATACTTTATTGCATTTCATCTCTTGAATATTTAGCACTTTGTATTCTCTTTAAAACCTTTAAAATCATAAAAAATCATCCAATTATCTTCTCATATCACTCCAATTGATGATTGAATCCTTGAATCCTACAAAAACATGAATTTTTCACCACTTTAATCCATAGAAATGAAAATTTTCACTTAGGCCACAAAATGTATAATTTCACTAGAAACTTAGTTCATTAGCTCTAAAAATGACTAAAAAGACAAAAACTAAATAATAAAATACACTTAAAACACTTAAAATGCACGCTTATCACAAAACGTTAAGGGAGGTTTTTGAGATTATCCTTTTACTTTTTACTCCTCTTTGAAAATTTATCCGACTCCTATTTAGGTTTAGAGTTTTTTTTTATTGTTTTGTGGGATAAGCAAGAAAGTTTTTATATAATTGAACAACCAAGAGGTAGATTATCAAGGAAAGCTTGTTGAAAACTGAATTGCATGCACTTTTGATAATTTATTGTATTTTTTATGTGTCAAAAAGTACATTAGGATACTCGGTTCTGCTTCCTTTATTGTGTTGCATCTACGATAACTAAATTGTACATGTTGTGGAATAACTAATTTTTAAAATTTTAGGCGGCAATCTCTTTACAAAATGTAGAATGGACAATTATAAAAAGGGATAATTTTAGAAACCTCTCTTGAGGTTTTTTTTAATATCACTTGGCTCTTCTGAGGTTTTTAAAATCTCACTTACCTCCCTTAAATTGACATTTCTTGGAACATTTTGGCCCCTTTAGAGGAAATACAAGAAAGATAAAACTTTTATTTTCAATACTACCCTTATGTTATCTTACTTATGAAATTTACAACAACAATAAAAAAAATAAAATAAGGTTAAATTTTTATAAGATGTAAATTTCTTGGCTTGAACTATTTATTTTTGTTGTATTGGAATAAAAGCAAAATTTAAACCTTGAAAAATTCATAAATATGAAGAGATTATTTTAGTTTTTAGTACAACTTAAACTACATCATATATTAAAATATATTTCCTAAAAAAATTTCTTGACTTCCTTATAACTATTCATGAAAATTTTGAAGATATCAATGACTTACCAAAATCCTTTTTAAGTGGTCGATTTTGACTAGATTTAATTTACTCACGTTCTTTGTTGTCCTACCACGACCTTGATATAGAGAAATATGGGCCATTATTAGATATCAATTTGTTTTTTAATCTACATATTTTATTTTGTTTTTTGGTTAATAGTAATTAAGAACAAAAATAATATTTTTAATTTGTGATCTTTGATAGGAATACTTAATCTTGTCAACTTGATTGGGAAGATAAAGTGAGATTTTAAATTTCAAAGGAGTTAAGTGGATATTACGAGAAACCTATCAAAATTCCACGGTTGAACTTTTATTTCCACATCAATTCTTATTGAAAATGACAAAACTGGCTCTACTTAAGTTTGAATGCATTGGACTTGGAAGGGCAATTTTGACATTTCATTTAATGGAAATAGCATTCAACCTATGACACTAACACCACCATGAGAAAAGTTGTCAACAACAAAATTTTATTTCCATAATTGTTTAAATTTTTATAAGGTGTAAATTTCTTGGCTTGAACTATTTATTTTTGTTGTATTGGAATAAAAGCAAAATTTAAACCTTGAAAAATTCATAAATATGAAGAGATTATTTTAGTTTTTAGTACAACTTAAACTACATCATATATTAAAATATATTTCCTAAAAAAATTTCTTGACTTCCTTATAACTATTCATGAAAATTTTGAAGATATCAATGACTTACCAAAATCCTTTTTAAGTGGTCGATTTTGACTAGATTTAATTTACTCACGTTCTTTGTTGTCCTACCACGACTTTGATATAGAGAAATATGGGCCATTATTAGATATCAATTTGTTTTTTAATCTACATATTTTATTTTGTTTTTTGGTTAAATAGTAATTAAGAACAAAAATAATATTTTTAATTTGTGATCTTTGATAGGAATACTTAATCTTGTCAACTTGATTGGGGAGATAAGTGAGATTTTAAAATTTCAAAGGAGTTAAGTGATATTACGAGAAACCTATCAAAATTCCATGGTTGAACTTTTATTTCCACATCAATTCTTATTGAAAATGACAAAACTGGCTCTACTTAAGTTTGAATGCATTGGACTTGGAAGGGCAATTTTGACATTTCATTTAATGGAAATAGCATTCAACCTATGACACTAACACCACCATGAGAAAAGTTGTCAACAACAAAATTTTATTTCCATAATTGTTAAGCTTGATTATTTTTCTCTCTGAGTTCTTTCCATCTAGGCATGTTGATAGGATGGGTTTTTGCCCAAACCCAACTTAGACCCATAAATTGAATCTCATTTCCGGTAATATAATGAAATGGTAATGGAATATAATGAAATAGAGCCACTTTAATTTTTTTCTCTGAAATGAGGCATGGAAGTGAGCCACTACAAAGAAATTCTTAAGTCATCAAAGAAGCTTCTAACTCGTATTGATCATGGCTTGAGAACAGGAATTGAACTCTATGAGATCTAATTTTCCATTATTCTGCAGTAGTTCAATGGTCGAGCGGTTGGCTGTTAATGGATTGGTGGCAGGTTGGAACGGGGCTCGCAACTTATTGCAAGGAACCATGAATGTCCTCTCAATAATCAAAATTTGGTCTGGGCTTGATAAGTACATATTGTTTTCCTTTTTGAGTTTCGTGCGAAGTTGGCTTCTAGGTAACTATTTTCCTAGCAACTTTTGCAGATCAACCTTTTTTCCGTTTTCTTCCTGTCTCTTTTGTCTTGCATTCACTAGTTTCAAAGTCTCTTCCTTAATAACTACTTTCTGTCGCCATTGTTTTGCTGTTGGTCATCCATTGTTACACATTAATACTGAACTTCATGTTGGCTAAGCTGCACGAATACAGTTATATCACTTAAGCATTAATGATCCAGATTGTACTAATCTGGTACTGAGAAAACGTAGGGATCGCAGACTGTGCATATGATCAAGACATTTTAGTCTGTCATTAAGCTTCCTTTTTCACAAGGGATAATTTCAGAAACCTCCTTTGAAATTTCTGACAGTTTCACTACGCTCCCCTGAATTCTAAACATATCATTAACCTTCCTTAAAAACCATTTGTCTTGTAACAATTCAGTCCAATTCAAAAAAAGCAACAATAAAAAAATAATTTCAGTTGTGAGAAGATTTTTTTATGCCAAAAGTGTCCCTCAACTATTATACTAGTTAGATTAAAAATTTGGTCTAACTTGTTAATCCACTTTTGGGACCATTGCTACACATGTTAAACAAAAAAATTTCCATCATCCATAACAAAAATAACAACTTTCAAAATTTAACAAAACAATTTTTTCCATGCTTTAAGATTCTTGTTATTACCACAATTATAAGAAAAATTAGCCCAACTGAAATCTCTTTATATTTTATTCCTTTCATTTGTCAATTACATAAATTGGAAAAAGGATGCCTAGTATTGGATCCCTTTTTAGATGCCGAATTAGATTTTCTTTTTTACATCTTAAATTATGGTCAATTTAGTTTGTAAATGACTTAATTGTTTCTCATGCCTAAATCCTTTAATTTATCAAGTGGATCACGTCTGATTTCTTGTATTTGTCAAGTATATAAAAATTAAAAAGGTACACCTAGTATTGGTTTTATTTTTAGATGACAAATTAATTAACTTTTTACATTCCAAACTATAGTTAACATAGTTAGCAATTGTTTTTTTCCTTCACATATATGTTGTAAAATATCCTAAATTAGAAGGGTAATAGATCATTTGGCCATTAGTGATGTAAGCATTGGTTCCAAATGACTGACATGGAAGGTAAGTAAAATTTCAAATACCTTAGGGAAGGATAGTGAAACAATAGAGACCTCCTCAGGGAAGGTTTCTGAAATTAACCCTTTTCACAATCAAGACATTGGGTCCCATTAATTTTCTTTTCTTTTTTTTTAATTTTAAATTTGCTTTTTTTCCTCTTTTTATGTTACCTTAGTAGATTTGTATAGTAGCTTAATTCACATGCCCTAGATTTTCCAATTCTTGTTCTAATATTTAATTTTTCTTTGGTTGACTAATTTTAATCCTGATTTTTTTTTTTGCAGATAATTCTAAGTAAAGTTTTGCTGATTGGAACTAAAACAACCACTTTCATAGGAAAACCAGTGGTGCCGAATTGCGGCAGTTCATGCTGTTGTGGAAGAGCAGGTACTGCATTTTGCCCTCTTCTCTAGCATAGCTCTATCTTGCTCTAGTTTTCCGCTGATTAATTTCCCCTTTCATGCAGCCACTGGATAAGAAGTTCAGAGCCAATAATAGAAACTCAGTTAAAAGGCTTCAGCCACTGTCTAATTATTTCACATTCTTCGCAGTTTCTCCGCAAGAGGGCTTCAGCACTTGTAGCCTTGCCCGATGGCAAATCATATTGCCAGAATTCTACTTCTAATGCCAGAGCTTCTAATGCCTAAAATAAATAGATTACCCTTGTCCAAGTTGATTTTGTAATTGCAAATGGTACTGAATTGATTTGAGAAGGGTGATTTTGATATTTGTAAAAAATTCCTTTGGCAACATAATTTTGAGCTTTGTCCATAGTAGCATATTAAGATCACCAAATTTTCTCGTTTATCTTAAAAATAGTGAGCTTTTTCCTCGGTTGTAATGCATGAGAAGTGAGCTGTTTCCTCGGTTGTAACTTCTGTTTTTAATTTTTAACCTCTTTTTTCTCTGGTCTAGTGGTCTTCCATTGATGGCTAGCATGTCCACAACCCGAAATTTTCTGTACTAGACGTTATGTATTTCTAGGAATCAAGAATCTGGTAGGACATTTGCAGGTGTATCTTTGCAGCTGTTAGCAACTTAGAATCCTTCCCTGAATTAGCAAGTAAAAGAATATAAAGAGCAACTTTAGAATGGAAAATATCTTACAAAAACTTTGAATTAGGTGAAAGTAGGGAAGATTTTTAGAAGTTCAAGGGTCCTAAGTGGTATTGGCAAAAATCTCTAGAGAAGTTTTTGATATTTATTTCTTATAATAAACCTCAGAGGAGGTATATGAATTTAGTCCAAGATTTTTTAACGCATCCAAACTTGAATTGCATGCCATGTAAACAAAGGGAATTTGAAAGTTAAATCGAGGTTATATGTCAAGCATCCTAACTAGTTAGTGTAATAGCATAGATCATTAATGGTCAAGAAAATTGATGAAAGTTAAACAAAAAAGGCAAAAAAAAAAAACTGTCACAAAAGCTATTCCATCAAGCAAAAAGCAATTAAAGAAATTCTGTTAGAAATTGCTTGGCTGCTTCAAGTTGGAGACTGCTTTTCAAATTATTTGAACACCAAAAAGCTTTAATCCCCTTTTTGTTGAACCATTTGGTTCTGTCTCAGGAAGATTATTCTCGTCCCTGGATGAATTCAGCATCAAACCACCACGAAAACTCTGATGATATTCAGCATCAATCATGAATTTAGGCTGCACCTCATCTGATCCATTTTTGAAACTCAAACAATGAGAAACTAACCACGTCTTTCGCCTGCAATCCCTTGTTCCTGACATATCTATTCCATCCTCGAGTGAAAACAAAGCTTTGGCTGCTCTTCCAATAACAGTATCGAAATTTCCACGACCTCATTGACCTGTCAAAGAAAACCAATTCAGCATCATCTTCACCAGCAATGTCCTGATCAGTCTCCTCTGCATCACAAGAAAGATGAGGGAAGTACATTAATGCATATTTCTTTGGTATGACAAGTCGATTAAGATTTCCAACATCGCTAGGAGTAAGTTCCTTGTGGAACAGTTTCTTGCACACCAATCCTCCGTTGCTAGGCATTGTCGCGAAACTTTGTATAAATGATTGTGCCCTCAAATACTCAACAAACTTGGCTCGATAAGAACCATCTTGGATCGTATTCAGTACTGCTTGTGTACTGAATTGGCTCTGGAACTTTGGCTCTTCGCTAGTTATGTTTGTCCATGGAAAGTTTCTGTATGCGTCTCCACCTTGGAGTTTGATGGCAGCACTATCATTATGCCATTGCTGCTTCGAACTCAGATTTGAAAGTTCCTAACCAAATGCGTTCATGGGCATATATCTGTGCTCCCCAGCGTCCATTTTTTTGAACGACGACTCCTTTGAATCTTGGGCTATCAACTTTATTATCTAGCTTTTGGCGCTTATTTTGGATCACGTAGCTATTGCTGTTTGAATCAGAAATTTCCTGGATGGCATTTGCTGCTGCACCAGAAATCTCACTCTGCTCTTGCATGGTAAAATCTGAAAGCAAAACAAGTACTCAAGAATGACCAAAAGAATTGGCACAAATGAGGACCCAACAAAGTTGGAAGAAAAACCATGAGAATTCACCAATGAAACTGATGAAATGAGCAAAAACTAGTTATAAAACTATCAAATGCATGGTCAGGATGAAAGATAAAAGGAGATCAAAATCCATATCACCTATATGCACAAAGCAGTATTAAGTTCTAGTACCAATTTGGAGGATCACTAAATTCTGTTACAAAAGCTATGATACCAAGCAATGGCTTCTCATGAATCATGTTATAATTGAACTACAAGGATGGGGAATGAAATTTTGCACCACAAGGATGCATTTATTATATATTCTTGAAAATCCATGAACCAATAAATATTTTTTTTAAAATAGATAACTAAATATTTGATTTCCATCTAAGAGTGGAAATATTACAACTAAACCAGTTCACTAACGCTTAATAGAAATTGTTTCACTACATAAAACAAGGAAACCTGCAGCACAAGCATTCAGCTTGGAAATCTAAGAACCATTACACCAAAAGCTGAGCTATGGAAGTAGGCCATTGCACCGAGAAATGATGGACTTAATGTACCAAAGAAAACATTTCTATCCAACCCAACTGGTAATTCAATACAACAGAAAATAGAAGACTGAAATATAAATGAAAAGAAAAAAAGGAAGGGAGGGAGGGGCCCTGCATGGTAGTAGTACCCAAACTTTGATTCAACAAAGAAGGAAAATTAAGTGTAGACCAAGTATGTTGTCCTCCATGCCAAGAATGCTTTGAAAAGTATCACCAAGTGCACTTGATTGGCACAAAATGAGTCGTATGTAAATGAGCCAAGATCGTATACTCGACTAGAGCTAAGTCACTTAAGCTTAAACTCAAGCACAAACTCGAGCTTGATGATAATTTTAATGTGCTTAAACTTGTTCAAGCCTGACTGGATCAAACTTACTTGAGCTCAAATCCAACTGAATTTAGCTCAAGTTCACATCCGATTGTTCAACATTAAGGAAGATTTGGGATACAAAATTTTTGAACAGCAGATTTTTCCACTGTAAGTAACACTCATTAGTTATGTGTTTCTTGTACAAGTGCGTACCACCCCCTTCATAAAATGTTGCTACTGCCGGTGAATAACCATCTACAGTTACATTAAGCGACCTAACACTTCTGCAAGAGCAAAAAATGGACAAAAAATGACATGATAACGAAGAAGGCAGACAAAACACAATTTTTTAGCCCAAAAAAAAATTTTTTTTTTGAGAGCCATGCAGAATAATCATTACTGTGAAACCAACAGATATATTTTGTGTTTGGTACTATGCTATGGAGTCAACTGCTTGTATAAAAATTAATTTAGTCACTCTTGAATTTTGGATGAAAATACTCAAGGATATAAAACCTTGCCATGTACGAATTTTAAAAGGCATAGGTTGTATAACTTGTAATACATGAAGATGGGATGTACAGACAACTTGATATCATGTGCCAATTCTTGGTACATGAAGCGATTGAAAGTTAAAATTGATAGTATTAAATCACATAGCTAATAGCTAGTAGAAAAGATGTCCTTCAATTTAATGCTTTACAAATTTGGTTAGTAGGAAAAACAACACTAAATGGTTTTTAAACATCCCAAATTGAACATCATAAAAGCTACTTTTATTGTACTGTAATCCAAATAAACAGAAATAAAATAGTTTATTTACTAATTTTCAACCAATGAAATGTAAGCATGTTGATGTTATGGTAATCCTTCAATACCAATACTAAGCCATTTCTGAAAACAAATAACCATAAATGCTTACATAACCAAGAAAGAAAGGAATGATAATTAATCTAAGAAACAGAAGAAAACAATCACATATGGTACGTGAAAGTTTCTTGGTATCTTAGTTTTCGGAATTTTTCTATTTTTTTTCTTTTTACGTTTGACTTTCCTAGATTTCCAATACACATCTGCATTTCTACAAACTTAATTTGATTACATTACCATAACTAAGCCATTGCTGAAATCACATATCTTGTTACCTTTACCTCTATATTGCGTAAGATTTTGATTTAAATAAGCATAAAAGTATATTCTAATATCCATGACCAATTTCGATAACATCCCAATGAAATGAGGTTAATAATTACTATAATTCCTGGCAAGTGATGATTTTACGTTATAAAATTCAAAGTGGGATGGATGATATATGTTCAGTACCTCTTACAACTATGCAAGAAGTGTCTTGTAACAAGAAATTTTTCTATACATCAGCCGCACCTATTTTTTTTCCTTGGGATATACAAAATTTTTGTTAAGTATCAAGATTGTCATAGGAAGTCAAAAAAGAAAATGGTTCGTATACTAAAAAATCAAGTGGAACAACCCGTCATAAGACAGAGGCACCAAATAATTTTGTAACCCACAAAATAATAATTACCTAATATAGACCACCAAATTTTAATTAGCCACTAAGTTATAATTAGCTGCAAATCAGCTCAGAGAAAAAGAAAAAAAAACCTTACCTGTTAAATCAATTGTTTGATTAATTTTGAGTTGTCTCATCACATCATTCGACATAATTAAAGAAATATAAACAGAACTTCAAGGCAAATAGGATATCGCTTGGCAACAAAAAATGGTGCTTCTTTTTCGTTGTGAAAGAAATGCATAGAAAGATAAGAAAGCTACTAATAAGGCAAAAGAGAAAGGAAAAATAAGACCAAAAAAAAAAGGAGAAAAGGGGAACAAAATAAAGTAAACTAGTTAAAGTGCTACCTATCTCCAATGTTCCACATATGAATCAAACTAAAAGAAAATTGAAATAATGAAATCACAAGAATCCATTTTGAACAAGGGATATCCCATACATCAACATGAACAAAAAATTAAAACATATGCCTTTTATGTGCTTATGATTCATAATTGGCAATTAGTTGAATCTTTATAAGCGCATATCCCATCGATAGTTTTAAATAATGTGATGGAAGTTCAAAATTAAGGAACAAAAACACCATATGTTATGACAATTTCAATCCACTTATGACTTTGATATCCCTTGAGCTACATTCTGAAAGAATCCGTGAATAAAAAAAAGCAATAAGTAGACGAATTAAGCAAGTTGTAAATATTGTTGTTGGACTCAAAAACATTGTCATAATTTTATAGATCAATACAAGGGGTGATATTCGGTTTTTCTCTAGCATAATTCATACCCAGTTGAAAATATTCACACTTAATTTCACTATGTGCTGTGAGAATGGGAAATGGAACTGATGGGCTGTGAAGATAGTCAAAGGAACTGAATACAATAGAACTGAAATTCCGTATGACACAATCAAAATTACTGGCTGTGTTTGGATCGAGAGATTTGATGAACAATTTGAAATCTTCTCAAATCCCTCAAGTTGTACAGATTATCTAAGAAGTATCTGAATTCATAAACCATAAAGTATTATAGTATTTAAAATATGTTTTGATTATTATGAATTATAAATCGAAATGCCTCTTAGACAATTCAAATAATTAGAGCAATTTGAATGAATTGCAAATCTTTTCGTCAAAAATTTTCAATCCAAACCAAAACACAGCGGTATAGTAATCCTGCACACTCAAAGAAAATGTAATCCATCATTATCAAGGTGTTAATGCATTTACAACACTGGATCAAAAGGAGATTCACAGGTTATCAAGCCAAACCATCCGGTTTGGCCATCTCACAAAACCATTCTCAGGGCATACTTTTTTACTACACTAGAACAAACACACACATTAAATGCCAGAAGGTAACATTAGCACTTTCTTTGGCATATATCTCAATCTAACAACAACCCAGTTCAGATAGACCTATTCTTCTGGGAAAAACAATCAAACTTGAACTCAAGAGGGGTACCTAATCATAAAGTTCTCATTTTTATCTTTATTTTTCTGGACTACTGTTTCTTTCTTTAATTTTTTTTCAGTGTTTTTGCTTTTTCTTTAATCAACCTATTGCGCAGCCAAAAGGGACCATTTTTCTGGGAAATTTCAAAAGTAACTGATGACTTTTATATCAAAAGTAATAATTACAACTAAAAAAACCACTTTGACATAAAAGCAAGATCATGCATTAATAAAATACCGTAAACAATTCTGAGTTTTATTAATCCAATCTTTGAATACTTGTGGCATCAAATAATTTTTACAATCTAGACGTTACAGCAAAATAAAAAAATAGAAAACAATAAACATAAAAATGCAGATATATCATTGTCTTCAGGAGAAAGATAACACGAGCAAACAAGAGAAGCATTACCTGGTTACTCTGATCGTCTATTGCCCTCAAGAACAAGCACATATCAGGAAAAAATATAATTGAACATGTATCACCTTTAAATCATGATTTTACAAAGAAGAAACAACTTCTTTAGAGAAGGAAAGTAAATAATATAAAGAGAAGGTTAACCTGTATAAGGAGATTTTAATTGATATTCTAAATCTTGCCATATTTGACTTGACTTCTTTTTTTTTCCCAATCAATTACGCTCCTTCCATAATGAAATTTTTCTCGTCCTATAGTGGGATTTTGATTAAGAAAAATTAGGAGTATAAAATTTTGAACAAAATATATGAATTTCCTTAAATAAAATGACAGCTTTAATTTACTTGGCTTCCTTAATTGTGGTGCCTTAAGTTTCTTTAGCAATTAAAAAAATCTTGACACTGATTAGCAATCAGTTAGCCCCATAGTCTGATCTACATATATTTGACTACAACCCTTACTCTTAGAATAGTTTCACTAGTTGATAGCCCACAAATTCGTATACATATATTTGACTACAACCTTACTCTTATTAAAGTTTCACTAGACGACAGCGAATAAATTCGTATGTTTTTTGGAAACTGTGAAGGACTTTTTGACGAAGCCAAAAGGTTGGTAAAAATGGAGCATTCAACCTTAATGAGTAACGAAATATTTTTAGCTACCATCTGTTAAATATGGTGAAAGGGCATATTGTAATTAAACCAAAAATCAAAAGAGGATTTTACTGATTGCCAAAAGATTACTTAGGAATGCATTAATTCAAACACAATTCAAGTGTGTCTCAACAATCAATTCAACGTTAATGATCTTCTAAAGCTAAACCATGCATACCAAACGAATCAATTCTTGGAATCTTATTAACTTTCAACTCAGTTTCATACAAGTCCAAGCTCATGTGTTTGCTTTTGATTTTTTTATGTTAATTGTTTGAAGGACATGGAGAAGATGAATTGAGAGGAGCACCTACAAAATGGGTGACAAGATTAAGCTTAAATTCAAAGTTTCTCACTTTAGACCTTTAACTGTAATTCTTTTCTCGACTAGATAAATCTTTACTAGCCCTCCATTGTAAAATTTTGGGCCATGGATAGTTTTCTATATTATTGCCAACTAAAATTATTTTGAAAGTATAAAAAATAGATGCACCCAATGTGGACTCGTCTGTATTTTAGAGAATAACTTTCTACATATACTTTATGTAGTTTTTGAAGCAACATTAAACTTTTTTCTTATGTAGTTTTTTGAAGAAACGTTAAACTTTTTCTTCTTTTTTTTTCAGATTTTTAGTTCAATGGAGACTCTAAAATTTTAAACGTTAAGAAGAGAAAAGCGGGAAAATTGAAACTTGAGAATCAAGCAAAAAATATATGATAATCCGCACCATTCATATTTAGGACCATTGAACTTGATTCAAAGTATAAATTTATAGTTGTAAAGCTAAAAGATTTTTAGTAGGGAAAGTAAACAGTAAAACACATATAGATAATAATGACGCAAAACCAAAAAACAAAAATTGAAAGATAAGCACTAGAAGAAAGAAAAAAGAAATCAAAATAAAGCATTAAGAATAAAATGCATATAAAATCTATAAAAGGGAGAAAATTAGATGTTGAACTAAGCAAGGTCTCGAATTTGTGTGAAAGAAAAAAAAAAAAAGTCCCGATTTTGAACTGACCAGGTCCCAGACATGTTTGGGCCAAAGGGTTTCAATTTGAGGAAGGATTTGAGAGGGATGGATTACATGTCCATGGATTTTGAAATCCTTTGTAATTGAACTACATTGTTTGGAAAAAAAGAATTTGCATAAACATTTTCCAATTCATTCTTAAAATCCAATATTTCGGTTAATATTAAACTAAGAATTTGAAATCCTTATTTTTGATAAAAAAAAAATTATGTTTTGATTCTTTTAAATGCACTTGTAATATATTTGATAAATTTATAGCACTTAACATGTATTGTAGTGACTCATGTTCATGTCTATTAGCATGTCTAAACAAAATTTTTAAACATTTTCTCTGGTTAAAACACAATAAATTCTTAACTCATCTAATTTTTCATTACCATCATTGTTCACTCTTCACAACACTACTATCTATTATTACCCATTCCAAAAATTCAAATGCATCTCATCTACTCATTAGAAGCGATGCAAACTAATTTGTAGTATTTGCTATAATCGTTCCTCAAATTATCTTCAAAAGAGTAATCTTATCCAGACAGCTTAATCAACACAAGCAGCCAAATTTAATCCCACAAATAGATATTTGAAGCTACAAAGTCATGTCAAAACCACATACGTTTCAGCACAAATTTGGCCCTTTATTGCCTTTGAGGCTATATAAAACTACCATCTCCATCCAGATCTAATCGCTCACTTGCAAAAGAATGCCAATTCTTGAAATAAGCTACAAATCAATGATGACTCTTGATGGATGTCAAACCACCAAAATTAAAATTCCTACTCTAAAAAATTGAATTCAAATATAGCGGTAAGTAAGATCGTCTCCTCAAGAACTGGATGATTTATTTCCTTCTAAGCGAGAATTAAATGGGGGTTTTGGGAAAATTAAAATAAAAAAATCAATTTAAGTAAAAGCAATCAAACGAAAGAAAATTTAAATTAATTCAATAATAAGCAAGTTCTAACCAAGGAGAAAACTCCGGAAGTGGTTCATATAACTCCTCATTAATGCAATAATTGTTTCATATATTTGTTAATAAACATGTTGTAATTGCTAAACAAACGATGACAATCAACTTTTTCTTACTATATCGATAGTTAAGGTACGTTCGTTAGCTACTTCTCTAACTAATAAATAACCATAGGTACGTCCATAGAATTTAATTTATTAGTTGCATTAAAAATTAGAAAAAGACCTGTTCTAATCAATAAACACACTACCAGGGTTTATTTAAATTAGATTATATATATTTCTCTAATATGAAACCAATCGCGCTACTTACCACTAATTTAAGACAATTAGATAATTACGGATTTAACTATCTTAATTGGCAATAGATTGCTAGGTTCAATTAAATATCGAACCCTTGATATTCAACCAACAAAACAACTAATGAGAAATTAAATCAGAAAAACATACGACTACTAATGAATAAAAAAAGTAGATAAAAATAATTAGATTTCATAGTTGTAATTGAACCAAATCCTTTGTTATCCCTTGACTAGAAAGAGAGTTTAGTTACTCCTCATGGAGAAAAACCAAGAAAAAGGTTGATGGGTAGCTAGAGAAAAGGAGAAAAAGCTCAACCCTAATTCTAATGTCTATATCTATTTATATAGCTGTCTAAAACATATTCAAATTCCTTTAGGAAAAGGAAATAATAAAGAAAATGGAAACAAGAGGAAATTAATAGTGTCCTAAACAAAGATGGATGCTTTCACGTCTGGAAAAGGAATCTCGTTTGCACAGGGAAGTCGAATTGGAATTGGAACCGTCTACGCGAGACAATCCCGAACTGGCGAACTTGGAGGTTGGACTTAAGCGCGCCCGTGCGGAACAAACTAAGAGTCTTTTGCTAGAAATTTCTTCATTAAACCACTTTTTACTCTTTTTCTTGTCATATTTCTACAATCAACACTAATTGCTAAATATGAGTAGAATCAATCCAATAATATAATATTTGACCAAAATCATAAGAAAGTATTCACAAATTTGTTAACTAATATGCACCCTATCAATTATCCCCACATCTGAACTGTGCTTGTCCTCAAGCACTAGAACAGCTAATCACGCACTACTAAGTAATTAGGTTCAAATAATGGCTATTACTCAAATTATCTATTGTCAAAGTATAATTAAAATAAATGTCAAGCATTAATGGCTAATCTCCAATAAATATCTCTCCGGTTAGTTTTTTAAAACCAAGGATTCTTCCAATTTCCGACTAACTAATCTAAGAAAATAAAATACTCAACCAGCAGTCATCAGCAAAATGGTTTAACTATTAAACAAGATCTCAACATCAAAACTCTTGGATCAGTATGCTAACATAATCATTCACATACTCTTATATTCATATGCACTTTTTCATTTTTCACTACTAGCACAAACTTTTTCTTTTCTAAGATGTTGCCCACACTTGGGTTTTCTTTTCTTTTCTTTTTGTGGAAATGCTTAGGTTGTGTTTGGATTGCATTTTCTAAGATTTTTTGTAGAAAAATTACTGTAGCGATTTGATGTATGTGAGGAAAAAAGGTAATAGGGAAATGTGATCACGGAAAACGACGCCATTTTCTGGCGGAAAAATGGCTGTCCAAACAAGGCCTTAGTTTTTAGTCATTCAAATCTTTTGACGCGAACTCCAACATCTACCAAATGAAAAAATCCGGTTACTCAACTCTCATCGCTTAAGGACCACCTACCCATAACTATCATCACTTTTTGACGCGAAAATTGACACTTTTGGTGAAGACCCCCGATTACTAGACAACGATAACTAGTGAAGTACAGCTAAATATTGATCACAAATAAGCACAAAAAATAAAATAAAATAAAAGACGCACAAGCTTGCTTCATTTCCCAAACATAGAGAACTAAGATTAATAGTTGAACCAATTTACATAAAAAAATGCCACAAAAAATACTTACAATACCTAGAAAAGTTAACCAAAAATTGCAAAACTACAAAATCCCAACTATTCACTAGAGAGACACCCTTAGATCTTACCACGTCATACTTAATACATAAGCACATAAAACCTTAATAATAATCACATTTGAGAATCTAACCATCGTTTATTAGGGATAACCACAAAAATGTACAAAAATTGGATAAAATTCGAAAAGTCGAACAAAAATTCCAACAAAAATGCCATAATGGTTAAACTTTCACTTTACCAATATACTACCCCCCACACCTAATCCTTACATTGTCTCCAATGTAAAAATAAAGAACAAAAAAAAGGAAAGGGGATAATGAAACTTCCCTGAACAAAGAGGAGGGTATCGCACTGTTAAGGATGTGGAGCTAAAGGTCGGGTGAATCTAATAGAATGAAAGTAGCTACCAAATTCTTCAATCATTTTAGACACGAACATGTCTAAAACATAAGGAGTCTTCTGGTAAAAATTTTCAACTTGTCAATTATAGCTTGATTCATAGACGTAGGCATGTCTTGTCAACCATTTGGTACTTCTATTTCCTTAATTCAATCTTGCAGAAATCTTAAACCACTTGATCAGTAACAAGAACGAATACTGCATGGAGGTAACAAAGGAGACTTTAAAACTTTTGCTTCTATGCGTCTAAATACTTCTCCTACAATCTTGTCCCTTGTGTTTGGCAGGTCACCCCAAAAACATTGGCTGATGTTAAAGGTGGTACACTCATTTCTTATGAAGGAAGAGTGCAGGTATGTATTCCTCCATAGCTTCATCTCTCTTTTTTCATTTCTGGGCATAGAAAAAGAGAAAAGGAAAAGAAAAGCTACTTAACAAGTCCTCGACTTTTAGCAATTCCTCGAGAATCATAATCCACAAAGGTGATAGCATCTGACTTACATAGAAAGACCATTTTTCTGCTGCAGTATGTTGCAACAGTAAACTTGAATTTTGTTGTTCACTATATCTTTTTCTCTTGTAACCATATTTTGGTTGTAAGTTGTAGGTAGCTTGATACGTCCATCTGCTTCTGTTTTATCACTTTTATCGCTTGGTGTAAAACCTACTCTGACAAAATTAACTGGTGGTGGAAAAACCACAAATTTAATCAAGTTGGCACTGTAAAAGTTACAAGGCCAGCTGTTGCTGGTAAAGCATTGCTTTTCATATCTAACAATGACTTAAGTTGTCAAATGTACTTATGAGAAAATTGGAATAGCTATTGAAACTTGGTCTATTTGTAAAATTTTGGCAAGATTGATAAACATGCTGTATCGTTTACATGGTATTTTTCTTACTTGTCTTTTGCTAATGCTTTAAACAATGCTATGAGATAGATAGATGTATTCAATGATGCACTGGAATGTTTTGTATTTCATGCTTAATAGTTGCTATTAATTCATTTTCTGTCTTCTGTTGCAGCCCCTGGAAATCGCTCAAGTTCCTGATGAACATGTGAGATTCAATTTCTTCTGGTTTCTTTACCTTTTAGTGAAATGCTTTTAGCTGTTGGCATACTACAGGCAACCTTGTGCAATTTAAACATTGTCTCTTTAAATAACTATTTCTTCATAAGAAGTTCCCAGGATTGATGTATGTAGGGATATAAGCATGTTACATATAACCAGCTAGGTTAATGAGTAAGATTGTTTACTTAATGTGAAGTTAGATCCATTGACCTATTTAGGCAACTAAACAAAGGGTACCCAGAATCAGCCCATTCTTGATGTAGCATCTTTTCCTTGGGTTACACAATTTCATAGACATCATTTTGATATTAAAGGATTATGCTGCTCCTCTTTGTTTTACAGGTGAAAGAATTCAACTCCATAGAGAAGTTCAAAATTTTCAATACCAACAACTTGTAAGTGTTATGCTTCTCATTTTAAGCTAAAATGTTATTTGCTTCATGCACTGTGGGCAATGCTTCCTTCATGGAAAATGCAATGGAATGATATATTTTCTGCTATCATGCAGACGGGTGAGCTTGAAAACAATCAAAAGACTTGTACAAGAAAGTGCACTGAAGATGGAGATCATACCAAATCCAAGGGCTCTATTTCTTAACTCTCTGTTCTGTATTCCGCCAATGTAACTGTTCTTCTATTAAATTTTGTCTGATTAACAGGAAGTAGATGGGGTGAAAGTTCTTCAACTTGAAACTGCTAATGGCGCTGCAATAAGGGTACATTAACCTTATCTCTTGATAATCATTTTAAACATCTTTATTTTCCATTTCTTTCCGTTTAGGTTTATCAATAAAGCATTTCACATTGTGCCGTCTCCTCTCTACCAACAACCGAAAGTAAGAAGTATAATTACTTTCGCCCCCCCAATCAGTTCTTTGATCGTGCTATTGGCATCAATGTTCCTCGATCTCGAATTCTCCCTGCAAAGGCAACTTCTGATCTGCTTCTCGTCCAGGTGAATTTTTAGTTCATATATGGCATTCTGTTTTGAATACTATATGAATTGCTGTTTATTCATGCATTTAACCTTTACAGTCCGACCTTTACACTTTGTCTGATGACGGCTATGTGGTCCGCAACGTGGCTAGGAAAAATCCAACTAACCCAGCTATTGAATTGGTACCTGAATTTAAGAAGGTTGAGATTTTAATCCCCTATGTTTCTCTGCAGGTTGAATTGTTTATATTGCTAATTGTGTTTTTCAACTTTTTAGGTCGCCAACTTCTTAAGCCGTTTCAAGTCTATTCCCAGTATTGTTGAACTAGATAGCCTGAAGGTGAGCGCCGATGTGTGGTTTGGATCTGGCATCACCTTGAAGGTAATACAAACTAACTACATGTCTCCCTGTTACTCTGTCTCTGAAGCTTTATGGATGTATCGGTCCTTGAAGATTTGCTTGTGACATGTGGCAATTTGTGGTTGTACAGTGTGGTTTGTTATTTCTTATTTAGTGTCCATATGGCAAATGCACTAATTTCTTATTTTCTCCTTTTTTTTTCTTCTTGTATTAAGGGGAAAGTGACAATAACTGCAATACCTGGAACCAAGTTAGAAATACTTGACAGAGCTGTAATTGTTGATAAGGTAATATATGCACCGCTGACTGCCTTAAAAATTCGATTCATTGATTTAAAAAAAATTTTGGTTCATTGTGCATAGCAATTTGGCTTAACATTCTCTCTCTATTGCCAGGTTATAAATGGCCCCGAGGAGGGTATTTAAGAGGTATAATCCTCTGGAAGTGATGCATAGTGTTGGAGTATTTTAATAAAATAGTTAAATTCTCAATTAAAGGTGTAAGTTACAAGGAGAATAAATTAGAAAATAATTTTGAAATTTATTGGTGTTTAAATGATTTTTGACTAAAGATTTATTATATAAAATTATGACTTTTCAATTACCATAAGTTTTTGTAACCTACAATACAAATTTCAATTTGTTTTGAATGGCCAATAATTTCAGCATTTACTTGGTGTCTTATTAGTTGTGTAAGTTATTTTTTTTCTAATTTTTCTTCATCTACAAATATATGTAATTGAGATAGAAAAAGGTGCTACAAGAACTTATGTTTTGTGAGTTACAATTCATAAGAGAGAAACTATCCACTCCTTTGTTATTTTCTATCTCATAAATTAGCAAGAAAACCGGAGTTATTGGAGCTATACTCTCTTAGTTGTGCAAACTAATGAGAGTGACTGCAAGTGTGGCTAGGCTGTTATATCTTGGGGGTGACAAGCTGAAGATTCTACTGCACCGAAATTGATTCTTCCGCAGAGGCTTGAATCACCTTAAGGAAAGTGAGATATTCATGCCTCAACCCTCCACATTTGTGCATTATTATATTATTATTTTAACAATTTTATTATAGTTAATTTTATAATTGTTAAAATTATTATTATAACTATTGTTGATTTTGTTATTTAACAATTGTATTTTTGTTATAGCAGAAGAACAATTTTAAGGTGATTCAAATCAAGATGGAGTTCAACTTACAACTCACTTACGATCAACTCAAGCGACTTGAGTAGTCTACCTATGGATGGGAAAAAATGAGAAGATCTCTACCAATGAGATATATGAAGCATAAAAGAATGCTTGTAAAGAAAAATTTAGGAAAAGGGAAGTTGTTGAATTCCATTACTAGTATTATAATGACTTTTATATTTTCTATGAAATTTCTTATCCTAATACCAAAAATTTTGGAAGGCTTAACCGGAAAATATGGCACTAGCGAAGTAGATCTAAAGGAGTTCAAATTACTGAACAATTACAACTTGTTGCTGCACTAGACAAGTTGCTATCATTCTGGAAGAAATTTTAAAGGTGCCTTCTTAAAAAGTAAAAGTGAACTTCCAATGAGTATGATTAATTGGGTCATTTACAGTAATTGCAATTGATATATAATCCATTGCATGTTATAAAGTTGTGACAAGTAGTGGGGGTCATAGTAATTTTCTATGCTAATATGCAAAGACGTGATCTTTAAATGTGATATGTGTTTAGCTGCATATCATTAAAGCATTAAAATAGTGGGGGTTATTTGTTTGCTAAAGATTAATGCAAAGAATTAGACTAATTACTTGAGGATGCGCAATCAAATGACATGGATCCATATTTTAATATATATATATATATATATATATATATATATATATATATATATATATATATATATAAATCTCGTGTGATACCATTTTATAAGTGCTAACTTGTGTTGTGTGAATTTTAAAGTTGCAATTAAGTGCAATATTAAATGACATTGAGTATCATATTTTTTGGATTTCTTAATTCTTTCTTTGAGTTTGCGCAGATGGACACACACTCAAAAGTGTGACTATAATGTGAAGGCACTTGAAGTATGTATTTCATATTTTTGCGAACATAAATTATATGGAAATTCCATGAAGATTGTAAATATGGTTCCTAGTAGGTTTATGGACTACTGGCCTAATCGATGAAATTGAGAATTATTGAGAAATAGAGTAGCTTCTAATAGTAAACTAATGATAATCTATGTTGATGATTTCTAGTGAGATTACTAGCTACTAGGATGGAAAAAAAATAAAAACATTGAACCTTCACTTGAAGTGTATATAATTGCTTGTATGGCAATTATGTGAGAAATATTCTCACAAAATATTGGTATTATCGCAGTATTATTGTGATACTTGATGAAAATAATTTGACTTGAGTGTCAATGAGATCATATCTTTGTTTATATTTTGTGATAATAACTCAAGCTTGAGGCAAAGATATGATAAACCATGAAAGGGATGTGACTAAAGTCCATGAATCATAAATCACATGTAAAGATACCCAATCTAACGATTGGAGATCCCAAGCATTAGGTTCAAAGGGGAAAACCAATTACATGGTGATTTGAAATGGGTATGCACAAATTTTGATAAGTATGGTCCATCCCTATGCTATATGTGCATACATCCCTTAACTGAAGAAAGGTTGAACTATATTGCCCTTAATGAAATCTATAACTCTTATGAGTGGGGTGTATGAATTACGAGAGCACCCTTGATGGATTTCACCTAAATGAGTGTTATGGGTGGGGCTGCCCTAAAGAGAATTGGCACTTTTTCTCTTATACACTCATGAAAAAAACTAGGATTGAGTACAAGGCTATAAAGTGCCAACTTTATTAGCTCATGAGAACACCTGGACTATTGTGTGTGCAAGGTGATATCCAGTATCCCCAAAGCAGCCATAGTTCAAGACCGAAATTCACTATCGATTCTGGTATTGGAAATTACTATAACACTAAATATAGGTTCAAAGCATTGCTATCTATATTATGCATGTTAGTCCTTTCTTGCCATATAATACTATATTATCTTATTTTATTAAAATAAGTGGGGGATTGTTGGAGTATTTTAATAAAATAGTTAAATTCCCAATTAAAGGTGTAAGTTACAAGGAGAATAAATTAGAAAATAATTTTGAAATTTATTGGTGTTTATTTTTTACTAAAGATTATTATATGAAATTATGACTTTTCAATTACCATAAGTTTTGTAACCTACAATACAAATTTCAATGTGTTTTGAATGGCCAATAATTTTAGCATTTACTTGGTGTTTTATTAGTGGTGTAGGTTATGTTTGTCTAATTTTTCTTCACCTATAAATATATGTATTTGAGATAGAAAAAGGTGCTACAAGAGCTTATGTTTTGTGAGCTATAATTCATAAGAGAAAAACGATCCATTCCTTTGTTATTTTCTATCTCATAGATTGGCAAGAAAACATACTCTCTTAGTTATGCAGACTAATGAGAGTGACTGTAGGTGTGGCTGGGCTATTGTATATTGGGAGTGACAAACTGGAGATTCTACTGCACCGGAATCGATTCTTCCATAGAGGTTTAAATCACCTTAAAAAAAACGAAATAACTGTGTCTCAACCCTCCACATTTATGCATTATTATATTATTATTTTTACTCTTTTATTATAGTTAATTTTATAATTATTAAAATTATTATTATAACTTTTATTGATTTTGTTATTTAACAATTGTATTTTTGTTACAGTGGAACAACACATAGTTTTGCAGAAGCGATGGGGACTTTTTGATTGTGATGACACTTCAACATAATTTTCTATGGGTTATGTAGTCACATATGGGGCTTGCTTTCTTGATTGCCTTATTAGCAAATATATAGTTGACGGTCAAAAATAAATGGACGGTTTTGTTCCGCAATGCTGAGTTTTTTTTTTGTTTACAAGGAAATTTGCAGCCATTACCCGAGAGTGCGCACTGGAATGCTGAGTTGTTATATGTGCATTTTTTTTATATATATGTTCTCATATTGTGATTGTCAGTAGAGAAGTTTCGACTTTTGAGGTTGTAAAAACTGCATCTGCAAGTCAAATTTTCCAAGGGTTTTTATTTGCCAGAGATTGTTGCACCTTGAACTCTAGATGGTACCTCCGTTCATTCTTGAAGGTGGTGCACTTGAGTTTCCATCATCAATTAAAAATTATTTTTTTTATGGTTTTTACCTACTCAACCCAAGTTGCAAAATGTACAAAGGTTTTTTTTGGGTTGACAGTTATTCCGGGTAAGCAAATGCATGCATTGTCACCGATGAAGGGACTGCAATTTTACCTTCCTCCTGATGCCAGTACCAATATGCTTTTTCAGAAAAGTTTGTCCGGCAAAACATGGGGGCCAATGACTTGGCTGCTTTGGCTCAGACCAAAAAGGACTAAATCCTTCTTTGGCCTATAGGTCGAAGGTCGAAGGGAGAGGGTTCGAACTTTATTTGCAGTGAAAAAAATTCAAAGAAAATGTTAGATTACTCTTTTGGTCTACTCAGGTTTGTATGCGTGCTAACTCCTTTTACAATCTCTTTAGATTCTGCTTCTTATACAATAGGATAAATTAGATTATATAAGTATTCATTTGTATGCACAAATTTGTTGTCTAAAATAAAAGACAAGAAAACTTGCACAAATATCAAATTTATTGAATTAAATAACAAGTAGGTTACAATCTCTGAAAATCCTTGAATCAAAGAAATTAATCCCCTGATTCTTCTCTTCCAATGACTTCACCTGAAGGGCCGAAAAGGCTTGTTCTTCAATCGAAAGGGGTTTCCTACAATTGCGGCGTAGAAAACGATTGATTTGATGGTGGCGTCAAATACTTGGAACTTCAAGACTTCAACACCAATAGCAGGAGGGTTTGTTTGGCTTGATTTGGACTTGGATTTGAGGAAGAAAGCTCTTGAGAGAATTTGACAGAGTTCCTCCAAAAGTTAGGGATTTTTCTTGTTGTCTTTGCTTTGAGGGAAGACCTGTATTTATAGTCGAAATATGTAGGCTAAATCTTCAAGAAAACCCTAGGAACCTTCCTGCGTTTTGGATAACTTGTAACTCAAGAAACCCATTTAACTTGGACTTCAATAGTGGACCAACCCAAATGGCTCATGTGGAATTAATAAATTGATTAATTCACTCCAACTTAAATGGATATTAACAATTTAATTTGATTTAATAGTCCATATAATATTGGCCCAATTTGCCAGTCCAAAACATGATGGACTTCTATAATTTAATTTAATTCAATCAAGATCGATTTAATTTAAATAAATCTCGACTAAATAAATTAAATAAAATTCCTTTATCTACATCGTTACCAGAAAAAAATAGCATCGCTGCTTATTTAACCAATCCAAATGATATTAACACTGGCCCAAAAGAAAACATCTAACAACTCATCATTACTTTCGGTTTCAACCCGATGATAGTGTTCACAAGTTCCTTTACAAGTGTCAATACTATCAGTGTCAATGTATACTATCTGACTTTAAGTAAATATGACATAAACGAGGGAAGCACCGACATAAACGACCAAACATTTATTGGGCAAAGACCAAACATTTCCTAAAGTACATGCTAGCTGATGGAATTTTCTTCATAATTCGAGATTGCGTATAAATTTTAAAAATTCAAAGCCTATTCAAGTAATTTTCGATGGAAAGATATTGGTACTACTGGTACGGTAGTACACATTTATGCAATTTTGCATTACAAAATACAAATAGGTCTTAACTTCTATTTTAATTGGTTCCAGCAAAAAAGAGTGAAACCTAATACTCCTCGTCTCACTTAGAGTAATGGCTGACTGACGGGCTTTTACTATGCGTACAAGTTAAAAAATCCGAAAATACATCCATTTCACTGCAAGTATACAGATCAACTAGTAATTTAGGGTATATATCGGGTCGATCCCACAAGAAAGATTGAACAATTACCGGCACTACTAAAACTTCTCTATTATTTAGACTATCAATGAATTAAAAGGGATGAAACCTACTAAACTTATGCAAAATAACAAATAAAAGCTCCTTAAGTTATGGTATCCCTACTACTCATGCAAGTGCCATTTTTGGATTATTGATTACTACTATCTAGACTAGTTATGGTGTAATTTCCTTATGCATATGAATCCTACTTTCGTAGTGAATCAATTATACTCATAACTAATCCATACCTATTCTCATGGTTATGAAATTAGCTACAAGTTCATTTCTTCTATGAAATTACATGAAATGAATCATTTAAAACCACATAGGTGCACCTCTACTCTCATGAGTGTACTCCCTATGTTTAGTACTTCTTGAACCAGTGTTAAATCTCAATTTTCATTGCAGAAACAACACCTTAGATAATCACATTTAATGGTACCAAATAAATCATGATTTAAAAAGCTAAAGTGCTAAATAACTTGCTCAAATAATGGTATCAAATAATCAAATAATGAACACTAACAATCATAGGAAGTTCAACCAAACCCAAGGCATAAACTTTAAAGATACATAATAAACACAAAATCCAGAACTTGCATATTAACCATATTTAAGAATCCAATACAAAAGATAAAGAGTTGGAGAAGAGATAACCCATGTCACTTGAGTTTCAACTCCTTCTTCTTCATCTCCATCTTCATCCTAATCTAGCCAATATACAAGAATGGATGAACTAACTAGCTAAACTATATTACACTAAGAAAATGGAAGAACTACATTTCTGCACTCCCAATCTCTCTCCTGTATGATAATGTCAGACCTCCCAAATGTTTCTGCATATAAACTGATGAAAAGCTCCTCTCCTTACCAGTCCAAATTTTCTGCTATGATTTTCCAAATCTCCTTTTGTTAAGATAGTAAAAAACAATGGCTTTTTGACTTGACAATAACCCACATTGTCTGCCCTTTTGTCTTCTGAAGCATGTGCACCGAATTTTCTCACTAAAGATAGCTGGAAAGTTGTGTGAAAAGAAAGAAAAACGGTTGAGACACTTGTAAAGGAGAGAGGCAGATCCAAGCCATAGATCCGAAGGGTGCAAAACGATCCGAGCTCGGATCATAGCTGATTCAAGGCCTTTCTCACATGGATCCGAGCTCGGATCCTCTGGCCTCGGATCCACTACTTTAGAAACACAGACGAGGGCTCGGATCACCCTTGTTCACACGGATTCGAGCTCGGATCCGTGCTCTTCAATTTTCATATTTTTCAATTCCTTCTTTTTTCTTCATTTTTACTCCTAGTTTCTTTTGTACTTTATCCTCCAATTGATCCTTGCTCTTTCTTTATCTCGTACATGAATTTCTCATATCACTATATCCTTCAAAATATCACAGATTAACACATTAATCCACTCATTTAGCAAGTTTGATTATTCAAACAACACTTAAGCAATTAGCATAAAAAGAGTTCAAATATGGCTTTAATCCTCTTAAAACATAACAAAAGTTCATGCCAAACTTGTACAAAATGTACGTTAAATATTCACTTATCACTAACAGCTACTCATAACTTAGAAAGGCCCCAAACGAGTCGATGCTTTCTTGAAGTATCAACGTGTAGTAGTCATGGGCTCCAACAGTAAAACATGAGTAAATGTTAAAGGTGTTCATAGGTTTTGTTTTTATATATATTTGAAAAACTGGTAAGATACCTCAAATACTTGATTATCATATTGTACGAGAAAAATATGAGAAAATAGAAAAATACGCACGTATTTTGCACATACATACATCAATTTTGATGTCTGAGAACTTCCAGTCTATTAAATGCTATTCATATATTTTTTTTATGGGATTCTATTAAAACTAAAGCTTATTTCGTAGTTGATGAGTAGAGGACAAAAGAAAAAAAAAACATGAAGGAGAAAGAGATACGAAACTAGGTCCTGAAATACATCAATCAAGTACTGATAGTAATTGCATAATTCCGGAATCTATTGATGATTCTATCGAGGTGCTAGAGCCGTTGATATGAATTATTTTGGGAGATATTATGTTGTAACTTTCACAATGAAGAAGACAGTAATCATAGTACATAGTTGTTGATGGAACTCTACCAAAAGAAGTGGGGGCACTGGTGCCTATTCTTATGCACATTGAAGTAGCAATAGATTATCCAGCCAAAAAAAAAAAGGAAAAAGAAAGTTTTAAATGATTTAGTGTCAACTCTGTAGCCATAATTAGCAAGAAAATTGATTTACATGAGCAAGGCTATTCACTTAAATTCAAGGCCTAGAGTGACTCAACTTTTTAAATTATTTTGTTTCCAAGTGCCCGAAAATTAGCTAGTGAAACCATCCTTAGTAGTAATTCAAAGAATGCATAAGAGTAATAACGCTATTCTTTTTTTTTTCTTATCACAACGATAATAGTTGTATAACTTATTCTAACTTAATCTAGAGAGAGGGAGAGTATAATCGTCGGAGAACCCGTCATAAGAAATTAAGTGACAAGTATGGTGGGAGATAGGCCTGCAAACGAACCAGCTCGCGAGCGGCTCGAGTCAAGCTCGACTCGAACTCGATCAATATTGAGTTCGAATCGAGTTTGAATTAGATATTAATCTCGTTAACTTGCGAGCTCGAGTGTGTGTGTGTGTGTATATATATATATATATATATTTTTTTTTTAAGTATATATATATATATATATTTTTATTTTAAGTATATATATATTTTTTATTTTTTTATTTTAATAGTAAAATTACATATATATCCTTAATATTTTATTATTTATTAAGAAAAATATTATTGTATTTATTTTTTAAAAAATAAAATAATTATTTTTTATTTTTTTCGAGCTCGAACTCGCTCGAATCAAGTCGAGCTCGAGCTCGAGCTTTAAATTGTCGGCTCGTCGAGCTCGAGCTCGAGTTTGAGTTCACTAAAATTGAGTCAAGACTCGGCTCGATTAGACCAAAACTCGATTCGACTCGACTCGTTTGCAGCTTTAGTGGGAGACAAAGTTGACCTCCCACCTTCCCAAAACTTTAAAGTTTTGGGGTTACCAACAGCCTCATAATAACGCTATTCACTATTATGTTATATCATGAATGGGTACGATTTCCAATAAAACATTGTTCAGACAAATTTTTATTCCTTGAACAAACAATAAATCGATAGCTTTTAGTACTCGCATCATTCACAAACCCAATGTAGAATTTCATGAATATTAGTTATAAATTGCTTGCACATTTTGTGCATGTAATGTGAAATGGAATATTGGTTCTTATGGAACATGAGGAATTAATCATAGGCTTGCAGATATGTTTGACAGACAGATTTCTTAGGCAATTTGATTATTGGGACAAGCAAAAGTATTTGTGAAAGAAGTGGAAAAGATAAGAATTGATACTTAACTAACTACCAATCTTATTATAATCTTTAAGTGACCATGTTGATTAAATCTAACAAAGTTTGGACTTAGAAGAACTTCTACATAGTTAGAGATTAACTATAAATTTTTAAAAATACAAAGCCTTTTCGAGTAATTTCCGAAGAAAAGATATGGGAAGAGTACTCACTCATTCGTGCGTGCAATTTTGCATTATGAATAGGCCTTGTATACACTTCTAATGTATATTTGTTATAGCAAATGTAAAAAGTGAAAACTAAAATATCTCAAACATCCTTGTAGAGATTTAACAAATTAAGAAATGTTAATATTCAAATCCCATCACAGAAGCAATCAAATTCACCCAAACCTAGATCCAACTGCCACTCTAATCTTTTGTACAGTGGAGCTTATAAGAGCATGAATTGTGGCCACTGAATCTGTGATTAGTCGGACAGAAAATGTGTCAGGGCGCACCATTATGTGGAAGGCCACAGTGAGCAGTGAACTATTCGATCCAGTCATGTTAGAACTAGAAGAGCTCCAGCTCTAGTTCCACTATCATCAACTCCATCACTTGAGATGATAAAGCCCGATGGTGAAACATCTGTATCTGTGGTGTCTTTACCACTCATTGCAGAAGTAATGGCTGAAACTGGCACTGGAGCATAAATTAGATTAGCCCCTAACAAGTCGATGCTACTTTCTTGAAGTATCAACATGTTTTCCTTAGGATTAATGGGCTGCAATTAACCATAATATATATATATATATGAATCAATATTAAAAGTGTTCATAGGTTTTAATATATGGAAAACTAATCAGAGACTCAAAATGCTTATTGCCATATGATACAAGAAATTTGAAAAAAAAAAAAAAACATATTTTGCGCATGCATATGTCATTTTAGATATTAGTGAACTTCTGGTCTATTTTTAAGTCAATAGTCATATTTACTACAAGTAGAAGTAAAACATCAAAATGTTTATCTGCATGAGGGAGATGGAGTTTCCAGGGTGAGTGCCAGTGGAGATATGTGCAATTTCATGAACAGGATTTCCTTCAGACAGAACATCCCACTACAAATTATATCGAGGGAAAATTATCAATATATAGGTTTATTTTATTTTATTTTATTTTTTTACTTAAAGACCAAAATCTCAAAACTTGCATAATTCTCTATGTAGACAAAATGCTATAGTGCATTCATCGTGCAAGTTTATGTGACAAATGCTTTTTTAATTTAAACAGAGGCCAATAAAAATCTTAGAAGGTTGCATTTGATCCAACCAAAAAAAATTTCATGATTTCCAGCTAAATTTAAAAAAAAAGTGTGATAAAATAGATGCTATAATTAACAAGAAATTGGTGAATAGGGAATAAAACCTGAACTCTTGCATGCTCATCTTTGAAGAAATCAAATAGATTCTCAAAGGAAGTTGGAAGCTGCAGGGACGCAGCAACACAAACAATCATGTTATTGGGTTGGCCAGAAGTATCACTTCTATGAACCGAGACTCGAAAACCCATTGCTGTTCAATTCTGATAGCTGAGGGAGATCTAATTTCTCTGGCATGCTTAATGTGTGACAGAAGTTTTGACCATCTTGTGAGAAAGTTTTGTTAGGCTTTTCCTACCTTCAGGTGCATCAATAACTGGATGAAATTAAGAGCAAAGCACAAAAGCTTAAGAAAGTTAGAATAAAATCTCAAAAATTAATCTTTCTAAAAAAATTTTAAATAGAAACTTGATTTGTAAGTACCTCCTTCAAGTTCATGTCCAGGAGTAGACCTTGTCCCATTGGAAATGCAAATCTCTCGCACATCCTTTGCAAAGTAACAATCCATCTCTTGGCTCCATGTGCTTGAGAATCACAAACCATAGCTTTATAAAGAGGATGAGTAAGAGATCTATCATCCACTTGAACATGTTCAACCCATGCCACCTAGGGACAAGGATATAAATATTAGGGGTGAACATATATATATATATATATATATATAAACAGTTTGATCTACTTATTAAAAGATAGTGGTGTAGGGATTGATGCTCAGTTGGATTAATTATTTTTGGGGGTGTTTTTAAAATTTTTTACTGTAATAATGTATATGAAAAACTTTTTTTATAAATGTTTTTTGAAATATTTGATATATTGTATGGATACGAATTGTTTTCGTTTGTGTATTACTGTAATATTTTAATTTGAAATACTTGTTTTTGAAAAATAAGCCAATCCAGACGGAGCTTTTTCAAAATGTTATATTTTATGTGTTTGTTTACTTTTCAAATTAAGCAAATATAATAATTCTAATTTCTTGCACGAACCAAATACACTGATTTGCTCAAATAATAAACTTTCTTATACATGGCATAGAAACTTTATATGCTACATAATTACAATGAATTACAGAACCTCAAACTAAGGCACATGAACATCCACATGACAAATTGATATTTTAACTAAATTTTGTAGTCAAATTTTAATACTTGGACGAATGCAACTAAGTAGCACGTAACTGGTACGTAATCATTACTTTATGTGTCTTTTGAAATTCTTTTAAGAGTATTAGTAGAAAGTTACGAGTCTAAAACCTTATCACCGATTTTATAACTATAATAGAATGACCAAACTACTTCTAGATATTGTAGCCAAACTGACATGTTGGTCAAGAAATTCTCTAACTAATATCATCCTTATTTTTCAAGAACTACTCTAAATAATGTCGTTATAGTCTAGTATCCAAGCCAATGTTCCCTAAATTCGGCTCAACATCCAGTTCTTAAGTTCTAGTCCAAATCTAATTACTACTATCAATTTCTTGGTTAATGCTATCTAAAACTTGATTAGGTACTGACTCTATCATTTTTAGCACACAACATGCACGAATTAGATCTTGTTAGAAAAATTAAAAAAACAAATATATGAATTGTCATGTAAAATGATATTTGTTTATACTTGTTTCGATCAATCTTAAGTCTCAACTGAAGTTGCGAAACAAATGATGGAAACCATGAAATGAGCATTGGAACTTACATTTGCTTTTCCATTGGGCATGTCTTGAATAAGGCAAACCGGAAGGAAACATCCATGCCCGTGAAGAAGAAGCATCTTCTAGCTCCTTAAAGGAATCATAGGAAACATTTACGATCACCCATGTTGTTGAATCAAGTTGTCGGATATAACGAAGGAATGCCAACTCTCTAGGTGCAACAAGAGGTGAAAGAACGTGCAATTTTTCGTGCATATGCATTAACACATCCATTAAAATTAATCAATTTTGCATTCTAATGGCTACAAAGGAATCAAAATTCCGTTAAGCAAAATTACAAAATAATTATACTGCAAATAGAGAACCACCCCTTTTTCCTGTGTCAAGGACTTCAATTGTCCTAACTTTGGTGACAATTGTAGGGAAAAAAATCCATCCATTTTTCCTGTAACATGAATAAGATATTAAAACATAAATGGAATACATGCTATTAAATCTAATAAAAGTAAAATCATAAATCATATCTCATATTTGATGGATTAAGGGAAAAAACAAGAAAAAAATAAAAGGAGCAAGAGCTATTATTAGAGTAAACCAGATCTTGAAATATATCAATCAAGTGCCTGGTAGTAATTGGCACAAGTCCTGAATCTCTTGATGATTCTATCCAAGAACTAGAGCTGTTGATATGGGATATTTTGGGATATAGCTTGTCATAAGTTTCGCGATGAATAAGATATCTCTCATTAGTTGGAGACTTAACCCATAAGGGCTCGTTTCCTCGGAAAAGCTCTAATAATTCATCCATGGCATTAACAGCAGTTTCAACCATGACAGATTTTTCCATCTCTTGTATTTCAGAGAACCTCTGAGGTAACAATGTGTTCATTGAAGTCCCTGGAATATTTTCACCTAAATATGATAGGGGCTAAAAGATGGTGACAGATAAGATTCGAGTACTCCAGATCTTCTAGAAAAAGTGGATACTGCACGGGCCCTTTCAAGCTGCAAATATACATAGCAAAAGAAATAAATCAGCAGTAGTTAGGAATTGTAAAAGGAAAATTAGATTTTGTATAAGTTATATTTGAAAAAAAAAATTAAATACATGAAGATAGATTAGGGTACCTCTTGTTTCAACCAAGCATTTTCAACTCGTAATCTTTCTAGATTTCTTTGCCTTGCTTCTTCTCCAGAAGATAAATCCTCACATTTTGGGCATACAAGATTCCTTAATGCTTCTCTCACAGCAAGAGTCCCATAATAGAATCTGTCATTTTCAACTCCAAGGGCATTGTTGTCAGCTCGTTCATTGTGACTCTGGAAATGTAAAAAAAAAAATCATATCATAGTAGAGATTTTTCAATGTCCCTAAATTTTTATTTGAAATCACATTTAGTTCCTAAGTTTGACCGCGTGTGCAACTCATGTGACACCATCAAAGATATTGTTTGCCAAAAGCAGCATTATCCTTAAAAAAAAAAAAAAAAAAAAAAGTTCTCGCCGTTTCCATATCCCAACGGATTCTTAGTTCTCTGTCTAAAATTGCCGAGCCAACTCACCAACATCAAGATAATATATTCATCAGGTAAATATATATCAATTAGTATTCTCAATTTCTTTTGAATGTGAAATGGCAAAGGAACCTCGATAATGAGTCCAAAGATTTGAACATGAAATATTCATTAAAAATGTGAAGGAGCTTTCAGATATTTTTAACCAAAAACATCAATTTTACTCATTAATTCAATTATGAGGGTAAAGTACAGAACTTGAAGAAACATATTTAGGCACAAGGACATCCCAATAATCATCCAATGAATCTCATGCATTCGTCCCATTTTGTAGAAAGAAGCAGTGCTTTTTTCCCCCCTAAGCTATTCGCCCGCGAAAGTGACCAAAGAGCAGTTGATATCTTCCGTACTCTTCCAGTATTCGATAAGAGCAAAGAGTCAATGGTACAAACAAAAAAAAAAAATAGTTTTCTTTTTCCATATGAAACTACACTTTGAATCTTTATAGATTTGATTTCAAAAAAAAAAAAAAAGACACTACCTATGAGTTGCTCCCTACGCTATGCATAGACCCTTTACAAGAGAGCGAAAGATATTGGAAATACGTGATTTTCTCATTGATGATAGTGCTCTTGAATGGTTACCACATGAGTTGCACATGAAGAATGAAACCAAAAAAAAAAAAAAATGTAGCAGCATTTTAAAAGAACTAAAAATATATATAAAAAAAAGAAATAATATACCTTTATTTGGGTTCTTTTATTTTGAAACCAGAACTTGATTTATCTAGGTTCAAGCCCTAGCTCTCTACTTAATTGTCTCCGTTGGTTTTCATCTGGATGAGGACATCTTTGAAAAATCTTCAAAAGTAAAACCAACCAAACATCTTGTAAAGACGTAGGATTAGAAGAACAATATAAGTGCTTACTTTCTTTTATTTTCAAAAACAAAATGAACTATATCTGTCCAAGATGTATGCAAAAAAGAACTTACATGGGTCATCATAAATTTTAAATTTAATAAAAATCTATCATGCTTGTAAGAAAACATGGAGAAATAAAATAAACAGAAAAGAGTAAATACACAGATTTAGAAAGGATATAGCATGTAAAATGTAAAACTAAAACTTTTGAAAGTTTCACTGAAATGTATAAGATGGTAAATTAATAATGTTGTCTCTACATAAACTAACAATAGAAATAATAATTAACTTGCAAAAGGATTTACCACTAAATTGGGTTGACATATAAATTCCAACACTTTCAATAGAAGAAAAGAGACATAATAGTTATGTTTTGCACCATAAATCAAAATAATTAACACAAACTTTTTATTTATGATTTAATAAATCAAGTGATAATGATATTTCAAAGGCAATTAAAGATGTGTTTTAGTGTATTTAAGTAGCTTTAAGCAATGTTTTTGCAAAAATTTATTAATATTTCATGATCAATCAAGATAATCCTCAGGAACTTTATATGCACAAATAGTACTAGGGAGAGTAAGAGAAATTTCTAATCTTACGCTTTCAAGTTCGTTGGATTTGTTCAGCAAAGTGTGATGATACTGTTTTCTCTCCCTCTTCCTTCTTGACTTTGAAGAATCATCATGTTCATCAGCTGATCCATTGCCCTCAAGTGCAAATCCATTTCTGCCTTCACAATAGAAAACAAAAAAAGTGAAGGCTTTGTAGTAAACAATATTGATTGGGACAACACGACTTAGCCCTACCTAGTCTATTTTTTAGTGCTTATATCGATATAGTAAAAGTATCGTATTTACTACTAACCTTGAATGACATCACCTATGAAATTTTCACAAAATAAATACCATATACAAAGAAAGAGGCATACGAAAGAAGAAAGAAGTTCCTTCTACCTAGTATAGTTTTGCTTCAAATTGGAGTTATGTTTCCTTGTTCCCTATGCACCAATAATTTTTGGATGGAGATGTGGGGCTTTTCTTATCCTTGATGCTGTGAATAGCATGGCCATGGGGTTTGCTTATTTATGCTTATATAATAGCATGTGCTACTCCCTTTAAAGAAACTCAGGTAGGCAATATCCTACCCAATCCAGAATCTAAAATGAGCTAAAATAGTAGGAATTAAGATATTTGTGTTAAAGGAAATAAAAACTTTAACATGTATGGACTAGACCAAGCATGGAAAAGTATCAAATTACATTGACCTTAGCCTTATTTGCTTATTATCATGTTAATCATTATTGTTTAACACAACGAGTTACCATTTTCGATGTCAATGAGCTAACTGCTTAATTTAAAGCGATCGATCAAGTTAATTTTCATTAAACAAATGAATTTAAGGTGATCGATCATGTAATTTTCATTAAATATTATTCAATAGCGACTCATTGGAAGATGAATACCACTTTTAGATACTTAATTAAGAAAATCACATGATTATTGCTTAAAAACTTAATTAAACTTTTAATTAGCATTTTATGCAATTTAAAAATTTTCTAATTAAGAAGTATTGCGGAGAACTTCCAAATTATTGTTTTGTTTTTGTTTTGAGAACTTGATTAGCTCATTATTTTCTTTCTTTTATTAACAGTCAATTTATTTTCACATTACACTAACTTGTCAAATATAATTTGTCTAAATCTTTATTAAAAAGACATATAATCATTCCAATTAAGAATTGAAGGTCAAACTTATATTAAAATCTAGCAAGATTCAAGGGATCAAGCTAAATTATTATTTTTCATACATTTAATCTCTATCTTATTAAGAGATAGCAACAATTATATTATTTCTATGCTAGGTCCTTAGAAATCCTAATGCCATGTTATTAGTGTCCACTTATTAAAAATAATCTCGGATTTCTGACCATAGGATAAGAAAATATTTTTTCTATGTGGGACCATGTAGCAAAGATGTGTTTTTAAATAAATCACAATAAACAAATATTGTGCTAAAATACTTTTTATATATACTTAATCATGGATATCATCATTGCTTTTCCTAGTAAATCACGTTCTGTTTGTTAGAGCATAGTTTATCACTTTGTCTAGCAGAATTATCGTTCCAAGATAATTATATATCGTAATTTAACTAATTCTCATATACAAGTAATCATTGCTGCTATAGTTGAATTAATGTTTGCTAGAAGAAAATTACAAAGTCAATGTAACCATGATATGGCATGATAAAAGGGCATTAGGTTTTCTAAAGTGATACTTCCTATTACGAAAAAAGAGTACTATTGTTTCCACATTGTTTATCTTCATCTACTAATGTACTTTGTGTACATGTATAGTTATTATTGACATATTATCTCCATCAATCTCTTTTAAATACATCCCATAAATATTGTTAGTCTATGACCTAAATGTTGCAGTATGAGAGATTACTTTGTAGTTGATTTGCTTTATGTTATCTTGAATGCAATATGTATTGTAGTTATGATACTTCTACTATCAAAAGATTAAATACTATAGCATACAACTTTGAGATTATAAGATCTAATCAAAACAAACCCTATAAGAATGGTTAGATGAAATTACGATTCATCAAATTGTTATTAATTACTCATATCGTTCAAAACTTTTTTGTAAAATGATATTAAATAAAAAACATTAAATAGTGCCATCTAGCTTTATAAGAATATACCGCCACAATTGCAAATCTTTTTTCAAAAAACTAAGGGGAAAAAAATCAAATTTCATTGTGAGAAACCATGTTAACGACATACAAACAATTAATTTTTGTTATTAAATTAAACAATTATAACCACAACCAGTTTTGGAAGACTACAGTAATGTTTACATACTTTTACTTTTTTACATGTACATTACAATCAACTTGCTTTGGAAATTAAAAAAAAAACTTGCCTTGGAAAATTTTTAAAAAAAAAACTTGCTTTGGAAATATGTTTGCATCGCTAAGGGTCCATTACATTCCAAAGTTAGATGTAACTCTCGAGTATTTTTACTTTCGACCTGCAAACATAGAGCTAATTAACCACTTTCATTATGGTATACATGTACACATCAATGAAGACACATAAATGCTACCAAATTTCAAGAATCTCCATTCTTAGGGTTATCATTTTGTAGTACTTCATTATTCACAAATTTTTCAAGCAGGTACAATTAGACATGTCATTATCTATTCTTTATATTTATACATTAATATAAATAAACCCTTCTTGGAACTTGCATTTCTAATCAAGCTTGACATGTTATAAATTAACGAACAGGTCATGAATTATTTGCGATTTTTCCCTACTCTACTATTAAAATGCCTATCTTCAACTATCAAAGAAGCTGTAAATTGTATGAAGAATAAAAGCAATTTTCCCCAAAATTTAAGATTCCGTGAATATTTAATAATCATTGCTCTCATGAAATCCAAGACATTCAGACTAAAAACGTCGTAATTGTTCACTAAAGCATCAAGCAGTATGGAAAAATGATTAGTATTGGAAATTTGAGGGGTATGAAACCTGTACTTCCTGATTACCAATACATTTTTTTAAATCTTTAGTGTTAAATTTGTTCATGAAATGTTTAAATACTAGGACTGATTTATTGCAGGATGCTTGTCAGCATTGTTCTAACTAGAAATATATCCTTGTAAAATGTTCTAGCTAGAAATTGATACGTATCAATTTTGTTTCAGCCTTTTATTCAATAAGTTCCACAAACCCACACTTTTAAATAGAGGTGTTCACATTTCAGAAAAACAAAAAAAGCCGGCCAATTCAATCTCGATTGGATTTAGATTCCAGTGAAATAGAATTTAGTAAAATCAAAATATCTTCAATTATAATGTTTGATAAAACAGTTTGGGAACTAATATTAAAAAAATATTACCAAATTATTTATTATTGACCAAATTTCTGAAATTATTGTAATATATATATATATATATATATATATATAGACACACATTACTAAATACTAATTAGTAATGAGTAATTAATTAACTACTAACTAGTAGATTAGTATAGTATTACTAGGTAAATTGATTGAATTTTGTTGAAAAAATATATGGGATATTATTTTGGTACAATAATTTTTTAAAAGAAATTAAAATATTTTAGCTTACTATTGACATTTTAGATTTTGGATACTATTGGTTCTGCGGCCAAAATCCAATCTCCAATGTCCAATTTATCAAATTAAAAGTTTGGCCAATTGGCCCTTTCCTTCCTTAACCCTTACCCCAAACCTGTCACGTCAGAAGTCTAACTTCTGACGTGACAGGTGACGACATAGCTCCTTGATCAACAGCCCAATGAGTTGTTGGTTGATTGTTATTAGTCTTCAAAAATCAATTCTCGAATTCTCAAGATTTTTTAAACTAAATTATTAATTACTAATTGATGAACATCCTTACTTTTAAATTCACCGGTCGAAAAGAAAATAGTCAAATACGATCTCCATTCTCTCTGGGCCTTTTTTGGCTGTTAAGGCAAAGCAAAAAAGGCCCAAAATGCTCTAAGAGTTTATTAGCATTTCATTCGTTTTGTAAATTCACAGAGCCCAAAGTCCAAAACGGTGTAAAATTAAGGCACAATTGAATAAAATGGGTCAAACTTAGGTCCTAGACCCAGGCTATATACAAACACAAAAAATGATATAGCATAAAATAAAGGAAAACGACACTACGAACGAGCAATCTTCTACAGGTGAATAATTTTGCCTTGTTAAAATCTATTGTAAAATTATTATGCAAGAAATATTTTTGATGGTTTCTGGGCCTTATGGTTCTATAAATCTTTGTTGATACTAGTTGGGTTGGGGTTGTAGGAAGTGGATGGCTGAGGCTCATTCGGGTTTGTGTATTCATGGGGAGTTTTTCATGAGGACGAGGAAGGAGTTAGGGAGCTCTAAAATGGAGGGAGATGGGGTATATGTCGGCTTATTTGGATTTTAACACTGCCACGTTTAGGCCAGCTATATCCTTCCTAGTGTATTGATTTCTTGTTATGTTGAAGATTCCCACCAATTACGGCTTTGATTACGTTGAAGATCGTAAAATTATGACTTTGACTTTTGTGTTAATAATTACGACTCCTTACCGGTTGAAGATTGCAAAATTATGACTTTGACTTTTGTATCAACAATTACAGCTCCTTACCGTGTACAATTCTAGCTAGATACAATTGTACACGGTAAGGAATCGTAATTGTTGACACAAAAGTCAAAGTCATAATTTTACAACCTTCAATCGGTAAGGAGTCGTAATTGTTGACACAAAAGTCAAAGTCATAATTTTACGATCTTCAACCTAATCAAAGCCGTAATTGGTGGGAATCTTCAACATGTAAATTGTTGATTGTCAAAATTGAAAGAGTCCCTTTTCAATATATTGCGAATCGAATGATTTCTTGAAATATTTTGTAGTTGACATGTTTACGAATAATCGGAGGCAAGAAGAGCGGACTGGAAAATATGGAACTCCTCGGGTAAATTACCTTCAGGTATATCTCTGATGTAAATTATTGCTATCAGAAATATTCAACTTTTCCCTGTTCAAAATGGTTGTGAATGCGAAAATGTAGCTGAGAATTGTATTTCTTTTATCTGCCTTAATATTGATTGTTTGGGAACTTTCGTTAGTGACAGTTGATAGTTAGCATCTATTGTTTTCTTTGTTTGATTTAGGAATTGGTGAGGCAGTTTCAGAATGCTACTGATGAAGGTATGCTTTGTCGAATTCTTGTTTAAGCATATTTACTTGCTTCTTTCGTATAGCATTTATGAGGTTAAGGCATTTGATTAATAATTAGCCTTGACATCAGCTGGTACTGACACAGTTTATGAAGTAATGAACTAATGGAACAAAAGACTATCTGCAGTTTTTGTTGTATATTGCTGATTAATAGATTGATCTTGACATCAGCTAGTACTAACAGGGTTACGAAGTAATGAAACCAATGGAACAAAGATTATTCTGCAGTTGTCATTGTGGATTGCTGATCAAATAAAATTCAAGTTTTTTGATTTGCTGACATGGAGCTGGTGCTGGGATCCCTATATTGCTTCTGCCATACAACTTCTGTGACTGCTAAAAACATTGTTTCATCCATGGAATCTATACAGAATCAATTTCTTGCGGTAATGGTCATGTGAATGTAGACTAGAACCTTTTCTTTGGAGGGGAGACATGCATAGATGAAAAGGTCTAAAGGCAAGTTGTTGTATGAATGTCATATTGCCCTGGATTGGTTGGATTAATTAAGCAGCCTTAGCAAACAGGTTAAAGGTGGATGATCAGTTTGAGCCAATGACCTCCTAGGTTGAAAACTCAGAATGAAGAATTTCTTGACCTTGCCACAACCCTGATGGTGATAATGCTAGCAGGAGTGTGATCTGATTCATGTTGATGAGGAATATGGGGAGCTTGTCTTATGGATAGGGTTTATATTAACTTACTCCAAGATAAGTGGGATGAAAGGATTGGTTAATTTAATGTTTTAGCCCTCGTGCCTTCTCATACTATTAAGTAGGGACATGGTTTCTGTGGGAGTATCTGCACTTATGGCGTATGATAGCTATTAGTAATTGGTATTCTCTATCATGGAATAACGTATCCAACTAATAAACCTACTCATCCGAATTCCAAATGTAGCATTTGTGGTCTCAAAATGTGTCAAGTATCTATGAACATTTGTACCTAATTTTGGTCATTCCATTTTAAGTTAACCTATGAAATCTTGTTATTCAGAGATAAAAGAGAGAATTGCTGCTAATCTAGCAAACTTTGCATATGACCCTTACAACTACACATTCTTGCACCAGGTAGTTCTAGAACTTTTGAGTTATATATATTTTTCTTTCTGCCATGACAATGAATGTGCTTGCCCTGATATAAGCAGCTTAATGTTTTGGAACTTTTCCTCGACTGCATGACAGAGCCCAATGAGAGGCTTGTGGAGTTTGGTATTGGAGGAATCTGCAATGCTTGTGCTGGTAAATTGGACCTTTGGCCCTGTTTTATTAGTCATTTAAGAAAAGAAGATGTCTATTATTTTTATTTCTTCTAAAATTTTCTCAACTGGCTTTTATTGCCAAAGAGTTACTTATAGTGTATAATGTGATTTGGTTTTTACTTGTAATCTAGATCCATCAAATGCTGCCAGTTGTTATTCAGTGTGGTGGAATACCTCTTGTCAACCAATGTCTCTCTAGTCCTGTCCGAAACACGGTAATTAGTATTTGCTTTCTGGCTTGTTCAGACCATTGTTTGCATGCCCTTACCCTTTGACTATTGGAACTCGACTTCAAGCAGGGCTCAAATTGCATATCCATGCTACGTGATTTTTTGAAACTAGAAAAGGTTTACATCTCTTACTTTACTCAAAGTTCATATACTATCATTCGCTCTATTTATTGCTAAATATTACGGAGACAGCTGTGGAACAGAGATGAATCCTGTGGCAGTCACATGCTAAATATTCCAGTTCTGGAGCATCTTTTCTCATTAGCATTGTAGTTTATGCTTGTATTTCATGGAAGCCACCTAATGCAATTTTCATCGCAATTACTAAATTAACAAACTAATGTACTTGGTTGATTTTTGTTGAGTTGTATTCGTTAATATGCCATTTGAGCTGAATTTGGAATGCAAGGCCTTATGGATACCATGGATTACTGTTAGTCATGGCACATTGACCCTGCTATACTTTATTGCCAACCCTTTATTTAGAAGAATTTGTTATTTGCAGTTATGTTGAAAGTCGCTTCTGCCAGAAAGAGAAATGAATCTCTGAGTGTCCTTTGAAAAATGGATACTTAGTTATAATCTTTGTATAGTTGTGGGTATTGTGTTACCAGTAGTATAATTTTGTGCAAGTGTCTGGATGCTTACTAGTTACTGCAAACAAACCTCAATATGGCAGGTGAACTATGCTCTTGGGGCTTTGTATTATCTGTGCAGTGCAACAAACAAGGAAGAGATTTTGAAGCCAGAAGTAGCGGATATCATCAAAAAGATATGCTTCAGCTGGTGCTGTTAGTGTGAGCTTTAGTAACATGGCCAGGGCTTTTCTCGATAAGCATGTCTCTGAGCTGAACCAAGCACAGGATGTCAACTTTGGGCTAATGACTCTGTGACATCTGTGATTTTTTCCCAGCAGAAGTTGTTTTATCATGTGTTCATCTTCCATTCTAATTTCTTTTGCGACTTTAACGCTGCTATATGCATAAAATTGTTTTTACCGTGTTTCTTTTGTGTGTGTGTGTGTGTGTGTGTGTGTGTTTTTTAACTTCAGAATCAGTACTTCAGGTTCAAAAGCGTATGACTTTCTTCCAATGTATATATTGTGGTCCATCTTAAGTTCCCTATGTTAATAATGGTTAGAAACTCTCTGTACTTTGAGTCTGACACGAAGGTATTATGGTAGATATCCAAAGCAGAAGAGTAGTTTCAATAGTTTGGGATGATTAGATGATCAAATGGATAGAACCTGTCCGATCTTTTCTCATTCTTTGTTTCATGTCGTCTGAAGTTCATTGTCAAATAAAGATGCGCACATTGGTTGTAGTCATGGCACTCCTAAAGAGGGACTCCTATGCGGTCCCAGTTTCATTCATCGATCATCGATGTGTATGTATATATATATATATATATATATATATAATTTATTTGGTTATGAACTAGATGCGACCTAAACCGACACCAGTTGTTGCTAGTTTCAAAACTCTTGAAAAACTTGATCTTATTTCTTCCTCCATTTCCAATTTCTCGACTCATTGGACACGTATAATCTAGGGATGGCAATGCCCCGCGCGAGACGCTAATGGAGCAGAGGTGGGATGGGGGAATTTTCCCCTATTAAAAAACGGTGCGGGGTGGAAGAATACTCCATCCTATCACTCGTTAAAAAATTAAATGTATATTATCATATATATAATATTTAATTTAATGAGTTATAAATTTATAATAATGATATTATTAGTTATAGTATTATATAATGTATATTAGTATAAATAATATAATTAATATTATTAATTATACTAATAATTATATATGTGTATTAATAGAAATTATTAATTGGTTATGCTAAAGTTACTAATATATTTATACTAAATTTTTAATTACACTTAACACACAAACACTTTTTTCAAAAAAAATATAATAATAGTGGACAGAGCGAGTGCTCCACATTATGAGGGGAACTAGTGGGCAGGGAAGAGGTCGCCTACCCCACCCTTGTCCCTGTTGCCATTTCTAGTATACTTTTAATCAACAGTGATGTGGTGGACTTCTTCTAGCAATATAATCGGGTGTAGGACCTTAAAGAAAGTAGAGGCTTTGGTTAGAGTTGGTTGTTGAGAGCAGATATTTGTTTGTGTTGCCATTTTTACTCAAAAAAATTTTATGTGTTCTGTAACTTATTTTTAATCACTTTTTTATTTCATATGTATCAAATCGTTATATTGTATATATATATATAGGGTAAAAGAGTCCCAATGGCCCTCAAACTATTAGTCGGATGAACTTTTGACCCTCAAACAATTAAAAGTGAACTTTTGGTCCTCGATCTATCCAAAGTACAAAATATTAGACCTTCTGTCAAATTCAGTAGTGAATACCAAATGGAAACTATGACCACATGAGACGCACGTCGAAATACGAGGGCATTTTTGTCTACAATGACCTATGTTCCACTCGGTAAAATAGAATTTTTCCGCGAATAAATAGTTGAACAAAGAAAACTCCCATTGCAGCCAAAGAAGTTACCGAAGTGGAAGCATTGAGAAACCAACAATCCGCCTTTCTCATTATGCAGGTGTGAGAAAATGTCGAGGGTCATAACTTTGTGGACCTCAAGAAATTCTGGGCGGAGATTTGCGGTGTGCGCGGATGGTAGCTGCAGATTTTGGCAGTGGATTGACAAGGAGATGTGCAACCGATCAACGGAGATTATACCTGGCCTTCTGAAAAGAATTAATGTAGCTGAACAGCAAAAGAGATGGATATGAAGACAAAGTAAGAAGACAAGAAAAGGAAAGTCGCAAAGTTTAAGGTCAAAGTGAAAGAAGCAGAAAAAGAAATCCGTAGCAAGAAGTAGGTGATCAAAGTGTCTGGTGAGATTGTTTTTGTTAACACGGATGCTTACAACTATAATCTTAGTTAGTTGGGGTAAAAAAAATGGAAATCCCATGGTTTTTTAGGCAAATAGAAGGAGCAGTATGAAGATGAATCAAGTGAATGCATGTTATGATTTTTCTACTCTGTAATAATTGTATCGGTAGAAAGGCAATGAAATCTAAGTTTTTATTTGATGAATGAAAAAATCAGGCATGCTTTGTTGGAAAAATCAACCTATATTTGTAAGATTTTGTTGTTTGTTGAAGTACAATTTCCATTAACTAGATATACTAACTAGACAAAGACATGAAAAATTGCAAAAGTGGGGTAAGTAAATATAGAGACCATTATATTCTACTGACCCTACATAACCATACTGCTGTCAATGGTCTACAAAAATATAGTCAGAATACAAAACATAATCACCACTAACAAACAGTTGATTGGAATTCATCCACTATATCCAATAAGATTCGAGATTGTAAGACAAAAAACAGTTGGCAAAAAATTTGATGTGGTCCTCTCTTCCATCAGCTCTTGACTGTTGCCCCTCTTCCATTAGCTCTTCCCCGTCTCATTTCTTTTTTGGTTTGTCTTCCTCTCCTCTACCTCTTCCACTCCACTTTTCTCTTCAAGAACCAACTGTGAATGGTGGCTCTTTACTCAAATATGCACAGTTAGGATTTATGGCTCCTTTTTCTGCATCAGTGAGTGGCTTTTCTAGTTGAAGTTTTCCTGCTACGGGTTGTTGGACATGTCCATTCACTCGGGCGTAGAGTGGATGTTTATTGCTATTGTTGTGGTTGTTGAATGTCTCGCTGTGGTTGTTTGTGCCCAGGTTCATGAGCATGGACTTGATGTGGCTATTGCTGGCCTTGTTGTGGCTGCTGATGCAAAGCTTCATGAACCTGCTGTTGCTGTATCCTTGTTGATTGCACAACCTGCAAAGTTTCCATGAACTATGTTAGCTACTAATCAGGGAAAAGTAAATGTCAACCTTGTTTGGTTGTATTTACTGTTTGTCTCCTCCTTCTTGCACTTGATTGCTGCCTCACAGGTTTCAGTTGAAGTTTCTTATTGGCAATGTTCATTCATTGGCTGCTTGCATGTTGCTGCATTATGACCAACCTCCCTACATTTTCAACGATGAATGATGATCCTTCTTCTTAGTCTTCTACCGTGATTTGTGCCTTCAGTTGTGTCCCTTCTCCTAACTTTTCTAGACCTTCTAGGTTGAGATACTGATACCGGGGGCTCCAATTCAGGCATTGTTGATGGGGGCCAATGATCCTCACTACTAATAGTTGTAACACATTTTGATAAAGTTTCAAGAATTGCCCCCTATTATAACAAACATTCAAGTAATCTCGTGGGTCTTCATTCCTCAAAAGAATAGCAGCAATGGCGTGACAACATGGAATGCTACTAACCTCCCATAACCTACAACTGCAATTCCTTTTCTCCATATCTAAGGCAAATTGGGCCCTTCTTGGTCCTTTCACCTGGTAGCCATGTAGTGCATTCCAAATAGGCATCCACTGAGTTGCAATTTTGACCCTATTTTCAAATAATTTCGTTGATTAGAGGTCTTAGTTAGGCTATTATATCTTTCCATTTCTGATTTTCTCTTCTAGATCTTATCCATAAGGTACTCCTTGATTATTTCCAGCATTGTTATAATAGGTTGGTCTCTAGCCTCAAGAATATGTGCATTAAAAGACTCACACAAGTTGTTAACCAGCATGTCACTCTTTGTGTGACTCGGAAAGAAGACCTTGCACCAATGCCGAGGAGTTGGAACATTTTTCACCCACTGATATGCCTCGTTATCAGAATCCTTGAGTTTAAACCATTGCTTTATTGTAGAGTTTTTCTGTTGTACAATTGGCAATGTTCCATAGCCTAATCTTAGATGTTTCTTCTTGAAGTTTCGATACATGTGTTGGATACAATACCTATACTCACAATTTGGAAGAACTTCAGTTAATGCTCTATCCAACCCTGTAAAGGAAGAAACAAAGTATCAGTGGAGGTTACTATGTATATATATACACATAAACACACATGTCCATATTATTGCAAATATATACGTATACACCTTTCGTTGGTCAGAAATAAAGGTATAATGAAATTGATTTTCAATTTTCAAGTCATCACTAAGATATTTCAAGAACCACGCCTACTGCTCTGTAGCTTCTCTCTCTACAACTACCCAGGCAATAGGCCACCACCTATTATTAGGGTCAGCAGCAATGGTAGTCTGCCCTCTATAAGTCTCCTTCAAATAGCACCCATCCAATGTTATTATTGGCCTACAATCATCCTTAAATCCTTTCTTCAATGGCCCTAAACAGCAGTATATTCTCATAAAATTTGGGTTGCCCTCAAGTTCTCTAAATGGAGTAAACATTACCTCTATTGTGCTGCCCCTCGTGTGTCTTTTTTATCTCAATACAGTACTCCCAAATTCTCTTATACTGATGTTCAGTTAATCCCTTTATCATTTCAAGTGCCAGTTTTCTTGCTTTGGCTGCTATCCATCTAGAAATTTGAGCTTGGTACTCCTTATTCACAGTTTGCTGGATCTCCCTAATTGGGATTTGAGAGTTCGACCTAATCCTCTCATGTATCTGTCAGACAACCACTTAGCCTTTAGGTTTTTATTTTTTCAGGCGTGATTGCAATTTTCATGCTTGTCATGCATGCTCTTAACTACTAAATTATTCGTACCAAGTGTTTTTTCAATTGAGGCAAACATAAACTATTGGCATGGAGCCTTGCACTTGACTCTCACCCTTTTACTCTCATTCCTCTTGGTGAATACTGGCCTCCCCATGTTGATACCATATTCTTGAACAGCTATCTTAAACTAGGCTCTTGAACCAAATTTCATACCCAACTCAAATCTGGTATCAATCTTGAATTTCTCCATACAAAAATCTTTGCACCTCTTTTGGAATTGGTCACCATCTTCTTCTTCTTCTTATGAGCCATCATCACTGCTAAGGTGGTTTGGGATTACATCTTCACCCAATGTATTAGATTCTGGTTGACTTTCAATTCTTTGCTGCTATGCTTGTACTTTTTTTCCTTCTTCAAACATGTTTTTTTTTCCCTGTCCAAGCTGTTGTGCGTCATGATGTTGGTGAAAAATATGTGCCTATTATTTCATCATTGGCTGTAAAGAGGTTTGGAATGTATTTGTGTCTCGTCAAACTGCTGCTCTGAAGTTCCACCCTCTTTTGTCTCAAATATAAGACCATCTAGTAATACCTCATCTCCAGTTACCAGTGCTAAACCTGTCAGAGTCATGGTCTGATTCTGATTTTTCAGCATCTTCTATATTTCCTTCCTCTGGAATAGGTTGTTCAGTGCTATGATGGCCAATAGTTTGTTGGATAGTAGAAACTTCTACACTGCTCGTTTTGAATCTAGTTCATTAACAAGTTGGTGGATGCTCTGTCTTTGTATAGCACTATGAAGTTGTTTAGTTGAGCCACTTTGATTCTGCTGTATATGCGCATTCTGTATAGCGTGTTGATTGTCTTTTGTAGCGCTACTTTCCTTAACAAACAGCCTCATTCTAGAAGATATGTCAGAACATGTTCCCCTCTTATTCTTCCCTGCTCATCCAACTCCTTAATCACAACACCACAATGCTTTTTTTTTCCTACTTGTTTAACAATCAACGGAAACTTAAAATGTTCAATTTCTTCAGGTGTCAGGTGGCTACAAAAGACCTACATAACCTTAAACTTGTAAGCCTATCCTAAAAATTTGTTGACATCCTCATCAGTGCATAACTCTCCTAAACCATTGGATAGATCTTTGTTTGGTTCAACATAGTAATACAGTATGGCAGCTCTACGATGTCCCAATTTTTCCACCATCTTATTTAGTTCAAGAATGGACATACTCTCGACGTCGCCAAGATCTATATGATCTACACCTCCATATTGTCCCAAATTAATTCTCCCCCATATGCAAAAGAAAATTAAATATACAAAAATTAAGAACAAATATGCAAAAGAAAGATTAGACAATAATAATATATTGATACCCAAGTGTGGAGGGTTGAGGCACATGTATCTTGCTTTCTTTAAGGTGATTCAACCCTTTGCGAAAGAATCAACTCCAACGCAGCATGTTCTCTAACTTGTCACCCTCAAAATACGAGAGTCCAATTACATTTGCTAACACTCTCTCTAGACTGCACAATTAGGATAATAAACCTCTACAAACACCTTTTGTTTCTTACCTAACAATGAGATAGAAAATAGTGAATTTAGACTAAAAAAACATAAGTTGTTATAGTGTCACTTTTCTATGTTAGCTATGCATATATATAGGTGAAAAAAGTTAGACGAGCATAACCTATGTTACTAATAAGACACCAAGTAAATGCTGAAATTATTGGCCATTCAAAACACATTCAAATTTGTGTTGTAGGTTACAAGAAAACTTATTGTAATTAAAATATCATAATTTCACATAATGATACCTATTCAATCCAAATTTGAATTGTAAGTTACAAAACTTCAATGTAATTGAAAAGTCATAATTTCATATAATAACTCCTTAGTAAAAATCATTCAAATACCTATAAATTTCAGAAAATTTAATCAATTTATTTCCCTTATATCATGCACATTTAATTGAGAATTTAATTATTTTATTAAAATACTACAGCAATGCCCCACTTATTTTGATAACATGGTATAAAATTTAAATGGCAAGAAATGACTATCATACATAATATTGGTAGCAATACCTTGAACCTATATATAGTGTTGCAGTAATTTCTAATACCAGAGCCAGTAGTGAACTACAATCTTGAACTATGGCTACTTATAGGATATTAGATATTACGTTACACATATAATAGCCCAGGTATTCTCATGAGCTCTCAGAGCTGGCACTTTTCGGCCCTATGTTCAATTCCAGTTTCATGAGTGTATTAGAGAATAAGTCCCAATTCTCTTCAGGGCGGTGTCACCCATAACATTCATATAGGTGAATCCATCAAGAATGCTCCTGTAATTCTAACACTCTGCTCATAAGAACTATAGATTTCATTAAGAGCAAAGAAACTCAACCTTACTTACATTATAGGATATATACACATATGCCATAGGGATGGAGTATTAATATATAGTTGTTCATATCTTTGTTCAAATCACTATGTAATTCATTTTTTCCTTTTGAACCTAATTCTTGGGATCTCCAATCATTGGGTTGGATATCCTTACATGTGATTTATGTAATCATGGATTTTAATCCCATCCCCCTCAAGGTATCCCAAACTCTTTCGCTAACCAGAGGTTTTGTCAAGGGATTAGTTATATTATCCCTTGACCTTGTATAATTCACATTGATGGTACCATTTCCAATATATGCTCATACAATATTGTGCTTTCTTCTCATTGCTCTTGATTTTCCATTGTAGTATCGATTATTTACCCTGCCAATTGCTGTCATAATGTATCAATATTGGTGGCACTGGTTTTTCCCAAATGGAATCTCATGTATAAGATCCTATGGCCAACTTGCTTCTTCACAAGTAGAAGCTAATGTAATTAATTCGGCTTCCATTGTAAATTTTGTTATAATTTGTTGCTTCTTTGATTTCCAAGATATAGCTCCGCCAGTTAAAGTAAAAATATATCCAATAGTGGATAATGAATCTATAGACAATGTATTCTAGTCTACATCACAAAATCCTTCAACAATAGCAGGGTAATTTGTATAAAATAAAACCATAAGACTTAGTCTTAGCTAAATATTTCATTAGACGATTAATTGCATGCCAATGAATAATATTTGATTTGCTAGTAAATCTACTATGTACTCCTACAGCATATGCAATATTAGGTCGTGTGCAATCGGTTGCATAACACAAACTTCCGATTATACTAGCATATTCTTTTTGGTTGCAGATATCATTTTCATTTTCAGTTGGAAATAAGTGAACACTAGAATCAAACAGTGTACTAACATATTTAGTATCACCATGATTATATTTCTTTAGTAATTTCAATATAATGTGTTTGGTCTAAAGAAATAGCATCATTTAATTTAGAAATTTTCATTCCAAGTATAACATTAGCTACACCCGAGTCTTTCATGTCAAAATAGTTTTTTAGCAACATTTTTATTTTCTCAATTACACCTAAATTGGAACCAAATATCAATAAATCATCCACATATAAGCAAATAATTACATGTAGATCATCAATATTGTTAAAATATAAACATTTATCACATTCACTGCATTTGAAACCATTTTCAAGTAAACAAATATCAAATTTTTCATGCCATTATTTAGGAGCTTGTCTAAGACCATACAAGAATTTATTTAATTTACACACTTTATTTTCTTGACCAGATTGAATAAATCCTTCTGGTTGATCTATATATATTTCTTCATCTAAATCGCCATTTAAAAAAGCTGTTTTTACATCCATTTGGTGAATAACTAAATTATGAATAGAAGCAATGACAATTAAAAATCTAATTGATACTATCCTTCAACTGGAGAAAAAGTATCAAAAAAATCAATATCTTCTTTTTGCTTGAAATCTTTAGCAACTAGTCTTGTTTTATATTTTTCTATTATTCCATCCGGTTTATATTTTTTCCTAAGGACCCATTTGCAATCGATAGTTTTACAACTAGGTGGCAGGTCAACTAGTTTCTAAGTCTTATTAGAAATTAAAGAATCCATTTCATCATTAATAACTTCTTGCCAAAAAATTGAATCAGGAGATGATAAAGCCTCTTCAACAGTATTCGGAATTTTTTCCAAATTATAAATATAATAATCTAGATCATAATCTTTTTCTATTCTAACTCTTTTATTTCTTCTAGGTTCAATATCACTCATATGTTGGTTTTCCATAGAAGATGCTGATGCAAATACATTATTCTTAGTAATTTCTTCACCCCCACTATTTCTAGACACATAGCGAAACTTGTCTTCATGAAAATAGCATCTAAAGATTCAATCACCACATTATTTTCCAAATCTAAAAATCTATAGGCTTTACTTGTTAAAGAATAACCAACAAGAACACATGCAGAAACTCTAGCACCCAACTTTGGTCTTTTAGGATCATTTAATCGTACATAAGCCAGGCAACCCTAAACTTTTAAATAATTTAAATTAGGCTTATAATGTTCCAAAACTCAAAAGGAGTTACTTTAAAATTTTTGTAAGGTATTCTATTTAAAACATAACAAACAATCAGGATTAATTCACCTCAAAGATTAGAAAGTGCATTAGAACCCACTAGCATAGCATTAGTCAAATCAATTAAAGTTCTATTTTTTCGTTCTGCTACACCATTAAAAGACGGTGAGCAAGAAGGTGTAGTTTCATGAATTATCCCCAATGACTTAAAATATGAATCAAAGCCAAGTGATTCATATTCCTTACCTCTATCACTTCTAAATCTCTTAATTTTTCTATCAAATTGATTTTCTACTTCTTTTATGTATACTTGAAAAATATCAAAAACATCAATCTAATTTTTCAGTAAGTAAACATAAGTATATTTAGAAAAATCATCTATAAAAGTCACAAAATACATTTTACTACCACGAGTTAAACTTCCTTCAAATTCATACAAGGCCATATGAATTAATTCTAGAAGTTGAGAATTTCTTTCAACACTATTAGAAGGTTTCTTTGTGATTTTTTTCTTGCTATGAGATTCACATTTTTCAAAGTCATTATTTAATCTCGAAATCAAACCAAGGTTGCTTAGATTTTTCACATACTTACTATTTATATGACATAATCGTGCATACCAAACATTCAAAGGAGAAAGCATATAAATAGAACTAGAGGAAGTTTTATTGATGTTTATAACATTTAACTTGAACATGCCATCACATGCATATCCTTTACCAACAAAAGCAGCATTCTTCATAATCACATAACTATCAGACTCAATAATTTGCTTGAATCCAGCTTTATTGAGAAGAAATCCCAAAACTAAATTTGCCTCATCTTAGGTGTATGAAACACATCTTTAAGAAGAAGTGTTTGACCCAAAGTAAAGTTTAGTTTAACCTTACCAGAACCCAAAACTTTGATAGTATAAGAGTCACCACATAACTTGCTTATCTTTCTCGACGGGTGTGTAGCTTTTGAAGCAAGTACGATCAAAGCATACATGTTTTAAAGCACCCATGTCTATCCACCAACCATCAGAAATCCCAAGCATGTTAACTTCTGTGATCATAGTCATATATGGTTCTTCGACAACATTGGCCTATGGTACAGACTTACGTTTCTAGTATTTGCATGTCTTAGCAAAATATTCCTGCTTTCCACACACATAACAACCATGATTTGGAAAAGGGACTAATTTAAAAAGGGGCCTTTGATTTTTATCTTTTTGATGGAAGTTATATCTATGCTGGTTTGAGTGCTGATTCTTGTAGCCACATTTCATAGTCTTTTTTTTTTTTTGGTTTCAGTTGGGCATTATTTTTTGCATTCTTCTTATTGGACATGTTGTCATTGGAAGTAATGAAATTTACCTTGGTAGTACTATTTTCATTACCGTTCTGTCCACTTTTTGCGTCTTGATTTATTGCTTCTTCTTCAATCCTTAGACGAGTGATGAGATTTTCTAATGAAAACTCCTTTTGCTTGTGTCACAAACCCTTTTGGAATTCCTTCCAAGATGGTGGAAGTTTATCTGCTATCGCAGCAACTTGAAGTTGTTCATCAATCTGGATTCCCTTGGACCTTAACTCATGTACAATCATTTCAAGTTCATGAGTTTGGGCCACCACAGATTTTCCATCCACCATTTGAAATTTGAAGTAACGGCTTGCGGCATATTTCATTGCGCCTACTTCTTCAACGTCATACTTTTTCTGAAAGCTTTCCAAATCTTTTTAGCAATAGGATATGAATTCTCATAAAAATCATAAAATTCATCAAAAAGACAATTGAACAAGTAATTCTTGCAATGAAACTCATCATCTTCCCATTTCTTGATTTTTTCTTCAAGAACTTTCTTGTCCTCATCACTCATCTCATTTGTTGAAATTTTTTTGGGATTTTTCTCCGTTAGAATGTAAGCCATTTCATCAAACTAAGATAAAAGAGAACTTTTCCCTTCCACCGTTTGAAGTGGACTCCTTTAAAACGAAATGGTTTGTTTAAATCACTTGAGTCTTTGATATGAACTTGCGAGTTGGTTTCCATTTGATCTGAATCGCCTTAAAATTGTTGTTCACTTGAAACAAAAATTAAGAACAAATATGCAAAAGAAAGATTAGACAATAATAATATATTGATACTCAAGTGTGGAGGGTTGAGGCACAGGTGTCTCGCTCTCTTTAAGATGATTCAAGCTTCTGTGAAAGAATCAACTCCAGTACAGCAGGTTCTCTAACTTGTCACCCTTAGAATATTACAGCCTAACCACATTTGCTAACACTATCTCTAGACTGCACAATTAGGAGAGTAAAATTCTATAAACACCTTTTGTTCTTGCCAAACAAGGAGATAGCAAATAGTGATTTAGACTCAAAAAACATAAGTTGTCGTAGTGTCACTTTTCTATCTCAGCTATGCATATATATAGGTGAAGAAAAATTAGACAAACATAACCTATGTTACTAATAAGACACCAAGTAAATGCTGAAATTATTGGCCATTCAAAACACATTTAAATTTGTGCTGTAGGTTACAAAAAAACTTATTGTAATTAAAATATCATAATTTCACATAATGATACCTATTCAATCCAAATTTGAATTGTAAGTTATAAAACTTCAATGTAATTGAAGAGCCATAATTTCATACTATAACTCCTTAGTAAAAACCATTCAAACACCTATAAATTTTAAAAAATTTAACCAATTTATTTTCCTTGTAACATGCACATTTAATTGAAAATTTAATTATTTTATTAAAATACTACAACACTTGCTATATGGTTTGACTTTTGGATCCTAGAGTGCCAATGGGTCATGCATATGAAAATCCAAGTTGAAAAAGGAACAATTAACGAAAAACTTTTATCTTTATGAGGTTTAAGTGATTAGTACAAAATCCTAGCATCAATTTCAATGAAATTTGGTGGGCCCTTTTTTTGCTTTTATTGGAGGTATTTGTTAGCTTTTTGAAAGATGATTTTTTTTGCCTGTTGTACCTATATTATACGTGGTAAACAAATTCATTTAATTAATTTACTCATATTCGTCCATGAATAGCTGGATTTGAGTATATTAAATTTTTACATTTGGATATAAATGGATTACCCAGTAGTACCCATTTATTAAGTAACCCACTAAATTTAATTCACCTATTTAGAATTATTTTCCTCAGTTTTCCCACCACCATCTTTTCCTACTCGTTCCTCGTTTTCCACCAGTCTTCCCATGGCTTCCATTGCAATTGAAGTTAAAATTCATCGTCTTCCCGTAGCATTTCTGATCTACATCAAAAGAATTTCTAGGCTGGTCTATGAAGAAACCCGTGGAGTTCTAAAGATTTTCCTAACCAAATAATTTCTAGGTTCGTAACCTTACAAGAAAATCTAAATTCGTCTGTCTTCGTTCATGTGAAAACCCTGTGATTTAAGATCCAAACAATTAATAAAGAAAGGAAAAAAAATAAAATCAAGCTCATAAAGAGAAATTTGAAAGATCAAATTTTCAGTGTAAATTCCTTTTTTTGAATTAGGGGCATACACTTAATAACAAATATATATTACAAAAATAAAAGATACACAAATTGTGATAACAAATAGATAATAGAAAAAAGTAAACTTGTGCATATTTGGCTCGTTAATGCTTGATTCGACTCGAATAAATTTTTTTATATATATTTTATACATAATAATATATTTATTATTTATTTTATAGATATTATATGTTTATTATAGATAAAATAATACTAAAATATACAAAATAAATAAAATTTTAAGCTCCTTAAAGAACTAGAACCTACTTAGTATTAAATCGAATTGAGTTTGAAGTTAATCATTAAGCTCATCAAAACTCCAAATTGAGTTTTGACAGTTTCAAAATTCGATGATGATTCATTTACGGCTATACTCCTCAGCGAAACAGCCCTTAAAAATTGGTTTGGGCCCAGCCCGAAACCCTTTAATTGGGCCATAATAATCCGAACTTGACGGCGTTGTATTGAGAAAGCTTCCCAATTTGCCTGAAAAATCTCAGTAAAGAGTTAATTTCAGACTTGGAGAATTGGAGTGGACGATGATGGCAATGAAGAGAACAGCGGCTTCATTAGGTACCGCTGCTGCTGCTAATTGTACTACTCTTGCTTCATTTCTCTCTGCATTCCCAAGCCCGAAACCCCAATTGGCTTTCTGTTCAGCTATAGCAACTAGTAGTGATAAAATTAGAAATCATCAGCACCAAATTGGGACGTCTTCTGGTAATGTTTTGCAATTTCCTTCTGGGTTGAGGGGTAGGATTGATAGTATTGACAGTCTTGATGATGCTCTGAGCTTATACCAGCAGATGGTCCGGATGAGGCCTCTGCCCTGTGTTTTTAATTTCAATCGACTGGTGGACCGCATTGTTAAGATGAAGAAGCATTATTCGTCTGCTGTCTCAGTTTTCAGAGATATGTACGTCAGGGGCATTCCTCTTAGTGACTACACCCTCAATGTTGTGATTAATTGTTACAGCCTCTTGGGTCGAGTGGATTTGGGGTTTTCTGTATTGGGTGTCTTCTTCAAGCGTGGTATTCTGCCCGACATAGTCACCTTTAATACTCTACTTAAAGGACTCTTTCGGGAACATAAGGTTCCCCAAGCACAAGAATTGTTTAAGAAGATAATATTCGAAAAGCTTTGCGAGCCTGATGAAGTTATGTTTCTGATTGTGATAGATGGGCTCTGTAAGGTGGGCAACACTCAAAAGGCTGTTGAATTCCTAAGAGTCATGGAAAAAAGAAGATGTAAGCCCAATGTTAATGTGTACAATACTATCATTGACAGCTTTTGCAAAGATAAAATGGTCGGTGAAGCTCTTGCCCTTTTGCAGGAGATGATTGAAAAGGGCATTTCCCCCGATGTTGTCACTTATAGTTGTTTGATTGGTGGTCAATGCAATTTAAATAGATGGAAAGACGTTACAAAGCTCTTTTCTGAGATGAAGCATTACAAAATTACTCCCGATGTTGTTACTTTCAATATAGTGGTGGATGCACTGTGTAAGGAAGGGCATATTGAAGTTGCTAAAGAGGTAGTCGGCATCATGATTAGGCAAGGTCACAATCCCAATCTGGTCACATACAGTTCCTTAATGGATGGATACTGTTTAAAGCGCCGAATAGATGAAGCAAGGAGGGTCTTTGAAGCCATGGTTATTAGCGGCCTTACCCCTAACCTCCATAGCTATTGTATTCTGATAAATGGCTATTGCAAGCACAAGAAAGTGGAAGCAGCCATGAATATCTTTCGTGAGATTCAGCATAAAGGTTTAACACCTAATATTGTTGTTTATAACACTGTCTTGCAGGGGTTATATAGCATAGGAAGCTATCTTAGTGCAAGAGAAGTTTTCGATGAGATGCAAACTGCTGGCATAAAGCCTAATTTTTACACTTTCTGTGTAATGTTGGATGGATTATGCAAGACTGGACATGTCGACGAAGCATTGCAGTTATTCCATTCAATGGAAGCTGATGGAATTGATCATCATATAGGCATGTACAGTATCATCCTTGATGGTTTGTGCAAAAGTGGGAGGCTAGATAGTGCTCGCGATCTTTTTGACAATCTCTATGTTAATGGATTGGATCCTGATGTCCCAACATACACCACAATGATTGCTGGCCTGCTTTCACAAGGCCTGCTCCCCGAAGCTAAAGAGCTTTTTGGAAAAATGGAAGAAAATGGTTGCCTGGCAGATAGTGTTACATACAATGTTATTCTGCAAGAACTCCTTAAAGGAGGCCATTATGATGACGCAATAGTCTACTATGAAGAAATGGTTCATAGAGGTTTCTTGCTAGATGCATCTACTTTTTCCATTTTACTTGATTCATCTACTGAAAAACAGAAAAATCCTTCTCTACTTATGTTGATGCTGAAGATTGGTCCTGATAGCAAGAAGTTTATGGATGGAGGATAAAGAGGACCTTCACATTGGTTGCAACTTTTGGTCCTACTGGTTTTTGGCCCCTAAACTTTAACTAACATTATTTAGGTTTGCTTTTGATTCTGTTTTAACTTATCATCTTTGTGGAATATAAGAAGTGTTGCAGCTGAGCCTCGAGTAGCTCTCTTGGTCATATTTTGTGAAATGCCTCAAAGTTCTTCAGACCAGGTGGAAGAAGCCGCGGTCTTTAAGGGAAGTTCAATTTATAACTGTACTGGTGCTGCAGTTCACAGAAGCCTGCTGGTGTTAATTGGATATGTACAGCTTCTTCAGAGAGACTTCTTGCTTATCCTTTCTTAGAGAACTTCAGCATAGAATATCACGTAAAAGGTAACTTGTACAGGCTCCTTTTCTTTGTGTTTCATGGGTTTTAGTACTTTTTGCTTGCATGTAATTTTAGTTTGGATAACTAATCGCTGAATTCATTGGAATTAAGAATAAAACTTCATCTGAAAATATAATTTTTTATCTGGATTTATAGAAAAGTTTAGTTACAAGCTGCATTTTTAATAATTTGGAGGAAGTTTTTTCTTGTAAGCAGAATAAATTTGTTGCCCTTTTTCAATTCCTGAATGTAGCCAAAGGTGCAGCCAGTTTAAAAGTGTAAAAATTTTTGGACCAGTATCTTGGGTTGGGTTAAAATTTTGAGGTCCCATGGATGGTCATGGTTGTTGACTTCTGTCACTGCATTTGATTGGAGGCTAACTTTTCAAGTATAATCCAGAAAATGTATTCTGATCACTTTCCGTTTAACTATAAACTAAACTACACAAGGATCCTTAGTAGTGAACCTTTAAATCCTTTAATTTGTAGGCATTGGTAATCTTTCAACAGTTTTATCAGTATAAGAACTCATTGAGCTTTTATTATTTAAAATTGATGTCAATGCTGTACTAAATTTTATATATACTGGATAGGAATGTGGCAAAAATATCTTTTTCTTAAAATAAGTTGCACTAATCTGTCCAAGAAACTCTACATTCTTTTCATATTGTTCTCCTGATAAATACATTTACTTGTTTATTTAGTTGTTCATCTAAAATAAACTTCCTGATAATGAATTCTTTACTTTTAGTGTTGGATTGTTGCTAAATTGCAATAATAACTAAAGAATTGGCATCTGTTGCACAAGTATACCAATTCATTGAGCTTCTGTTAGGTTGCCATCTACAATTGTCAAAATAATAAAGAAAAAGAAAAAAGTCTTTGTGGCTCATCAAAATGTTAACAATACACTGTTGTAGTCTAGCAAGTTTCATATCTGTCATTTCTTTTTCGTATTCTCATTCTTTCCTGGAGAGCAGGAGGGAGGTGAGAGTTTGTATGGGATGTGAAGATTTCTTGTCAGATAAGGCTGCACTGAAACAATCAATTAGGTATTAAAAAGCAGAGAAAAACTTTTGATGAATTTTATGTGAAAGAATTCAGCTGAAGTGATTAAGAATAATTTCTTAAATCAATTTTGGGAACAATTTCTGTGGCTTTACTGACTATGTCCTCGTTAAGTAAGTCATGCTTAAAATTTATGGAATATCTCTTTTAGCTGTGGAAAAAGTATGCTGTTTAGTGACCTATAAAGTCATCGAGAAGCGATCTTTTGTTGATCTGCCATATAGCTGTTCTGTGCAGATTTTTTTATTTGTGTGGTTTTGTTAATGCATGCACTAATGAGTGATGGGGTCATCTGTTGTGAAGACAATGACAGTTGCATGTTTTTTGGTTAAGAACAATAAGTCTTCTTGCTCATGTTAAAATTTTATTTTGGCATCCTAAGATGAAGATTTCAACGAGACCTTGTACAGATGTCTCCAGATTGAACTTAAGATATGCTTTATCAAGATAGAATAAGTTCCACATTCAGTTTAAGTTTAGCTCAGAAAGTATTATTCTTCCATACTGTGCACATGCTTGGAGTTAAGATGCCATTGAAATTTTGTTCTACTTTGAAGGTCAACTTAGCACATTTAAAATAAAAATAATAAAAATAAACTATGGAAATGAAACCTATATACTCCTACATCTCCATGTGCAAGTTGAACTTCCGCAAAGGTGGGGCTGCCCCTTACAATTTTTCTGATTGAGGATGTAATATATAGTCAGAAGTTACAATCATGTTGATTCAATTTCACAGAGATTGTGATTTCAAATAAAGTTATTAATATCTCATCTCTTTCCTTATTCAAATTTCTCCTTTATTCATGTCATAAATTCTAGTTTTGTTTCCAATCTATTGATTCTGACCTTAATTTCTTGGCCAAAAGTTAGTTGTCTATGTAATTTTCTATTGGTGCATTTGTCAAACAGGTTCAAGTCATCTTCCAAAACGACACATATGTTTCCAAACAAATTCAATGGATGATTTGATTCATTCTCTAAGAAGCCAAAGAGAAGGTGAATGAGATCTTTGTTTCTGCTAAAGAAATAATTTATTTACATCGTCTTGCCTAATAATTCGATTTCCTTCTTTTAAGATTTATTGTATTAAGTTTTATTAATATGCATGGAAATTTATGGTTCAATTTCAATCTCTTTTGGTTTCAAACAGGGAATAATTGTTTCTGGAGGATATATATTTTATGATCTAATTGTGGCTTTAGCATTTTCTCACATAGGTTTAAGAAAGTTTTTCAACCAGTTGGCAGGGCAGGATTAAGTAGCTAGGTATCTGTATACACTATATGGCCAAATTCAAATATACAAGTCATTAAATGCATAACATAGCTAAATTCAACTAAGTTGCAAAGGAAAAAAACATATAATGACTATTTGTATCATTTTTCCTGTCACTTGAATATTAGCTCATCACTATGATTAGCTGATTTACAGAATGAGATAGTTTTGTATAGAAGTTGGAGGGAAATTTTCCATTTGTGTGTAAAGAACGAAGAGATTTGTACGACAAAAAGAATCAGGGATCAAAACAGGCTAGCAGTGAGCAGATTCCGTCTGTAACATTTTTACTTCTAATTCTAGCAAAGGCTCAAGGCTCGTGATAAATGCATTTGGAGTAGTAGTATAGAGGTAAAGATATAGCATACCTTAATTAGCTAAGGATTTTGTTTTCTTCTTCATCTCAATCCAAATATCCATTCTTGATTTCATTAGTTTCTTTTGTGCCAGATTCCCCTACTTGAAGGAATCAGCGTGCTTGATTCTACATGGATTATTTGAAACAATATGTTCTTACTTTCAAATTTTTATGTATAGTACTTACTGCTTTCTTAAATTTTTTGTACTTTATCAAACAAATTAGGTCCAAAATAACTTTAGCAACCATGTTGAACTTAGGTACCTACTCCTAGGCGGGGCCTAATGCCCTAGTTATATTAGGCAGAGGACTTGGACAGACAATTTAGACAGGATCTTAAAGGTGTGGTTGACTTTTCTGGAGTTAGGAGGGTTTTTGATCTTGAGGTTAGTACTATGAACAGTCAAGGTATCAAAGCAATTGTCAAAGACATGGATATTTCAAAAGTTATAGCTGTATTGTTTTCATTAATCATAATTGTCAAATAGCTATATTGTTTTCATTAATCATAATTGTCAAATACCATAAAAACTACCACCTTTCTGAATAAGTATTTGAAATTTCGTCAAATCAGTTGTACTAATGATCATGACATACTTGTAGAAGACAATTTGCACGAATAAATCAATAGAAAATAGTATTCAAACGTCATAACGTGCATAAGATGAATACGTTGTCGTAACAATACAGTCAACTCTGCAAGAGTGAGTAAAAAGAAATAGTATTGGTAAATATTGTAAAACTTACTATTGTATATTGTACTGTTTTATTATCAATACGATCAAATCTTTCACATAAAAAAGTGGGAATTGTTTATTGCTACGGTTAAAAATTTTTGTGCGGTAGATACAGGATATAGTTGGTATACTACTTTCTACCTTTGGGTGCAACTGTCAGGCAAATGTTCTATATGCAGGAGAAGGAGAAGAAAGTCCCATGACTTATTTTGCAGAAGAAAACCCCTTGTCCTCAAGGTATACCTATTTTTGCTTGAAGATGAAATAAATCTAATTTCAAATTAGTTATCTTCTACACTCATAAAGCATGCATCTGTAGCTTCTGCCAAGTGTTTTAGTTTGAGAGTGTTATAGCTTATGTAGGGAGAACCAAGGCTATTTTCTAACAGCAAGGATGGAGACAGCAAAAGTTTGGCTCATAGCTACAATCTTTATCTCATGTTAAGATGTTAGTGTGATTTCAACAGAATATGACATGCTTGAGAGTGAATGTACTATTGTGGAGCATTGGGTTTTAGTGTCAACTTCATTTTACTGATCGAAGGTTGCATTCATTTTGCATATGACCGTCATTGGGAAATATATCAGATGCAGTACTTCTGGACGCTTTAGCGAAACTTGTCACCATTAACTTGATTTTCACTTTGTGGCTGCACGGATTGGGGATGTGGTGACTTCCACTTCTAATCTCGTTTCTCATCGAAGTAATATTCATTTTTTGTTTGAAATTCATTCAGGATACCAATAACCATGGTATTGATAGCTAACAAAAGCTCTTGTTTTGTAGATTGATGTATCCTGTGGAACTATTTCTCATATTGAATTGCTTTTATGATTGCAATTTTTCAGGATTGGAAGGCTACTTATTGAACTGAAGGAAAAAAAAAAGCATGAATGACGTGGGCTGATGGCGCTTCGTAACGGCTTGTCTAGAGTCCAGCGGCTCTCTAAGGCTTCGATGTATTAGTACCTGCCACCAAAACATCGTGAAGGATTCAGTGAACGTCTTGAAATGCAGTAACACGAGACAATTCACTGAATGGTTGTTGGCTCTACCGGAGGAGTATGAAATCAACAACATGTAACTGCTTGGGCATTCAGTGTTCCGCTGCTTGAGGAAGTATGTGAGAGGATCGATGTTGAGCAGAAGTGGGGTTAAAGCAGCCAACAACACATCCCCCTTTACTTAGTAGGGTTTGAAAGGCTGGACAGTTTTCCTTTCCTATCCAGTATTTTCAATCCAAGCCGAAATAGGAAAAGCAGCAAGCACCACTAGGCCCGGTCGTCGGTTGAACGTCAGTAAGGTCCGATATTCATTCCTTACTCAAATAGGAAGATGGCAGTCATCCCAAAATAAGCTGGCAGTATCAATCTAGCAGCGTGGTCCAGAACAAGCCTTTGCTGATCCATTTCGCTTGCTTGCAGCGCCTCGTTTCCATAACATCGGGGAAGCAGCGGGAAATTCAGAGTCTTTGGACGCTAGGGTGCTTCTCAGCCGCCGAAGGGCTTTAGCCAGAGCGAGCTACAGGACGAAAGAAAATGCTTTTTGCTCACCCCGCGAAAGAGGCGCTTTTTCCCAAGTTTTGTTTTTAGAAAGAAATGGTGATTGCTTTTCTGTTGTTGAATCCGTTTCCTTAAGACAGTACCAGGGTCAAGGGAGAAAGCAAGTGCCAGCGATTGTCTAATAGAGATAGATCGTCAAATATAGTATCTAAGATCAAGAGCTATATATATAGAATAGAATTTTATATCTAATGGCTGCTTTTAGACCCCCTTTTTTTTTTCTAACAGGAGAAGAAACTGATTCATGTGCAACTTGCTCAGGTTTTTCTTTTGCTTTTGCAAATGGAGATTATCTCACCACTTAGACAGATGGTAACTGCATAGATAAATATCTGTTGTCTTGACTCAATTAAAGTTTTATATGGTGTTGAGAACATTTTTCCAGCTACCCATTTTAGTCTATTATTTCTTGTCTACAGCAGATAAATGATGCCAAATCTTCATGGGCACTTTATGGTGCCATTTTTAATTTATTTTCATCCATTGTTCCAGCTCCATTCTTTGTGGCTAGCAGTTGTTAATTGTGAAGATTTAAAGGTGTACCAGGGCATTCCTTTGTCCGATAAGACCGAGAGAGTAGTGGCAGTGGTGAATAAATCAGGTTTATATTTTTTATTTCTTGATTAATTTTTGCAATCTTGTTTTGCTTAATCTACTTAGTTTGTCAAATAATTAAGATAAAATCTTTTGAGTAATTGGTAGCTCAATAGTGATGGAGTCAAGAAAAATGTTTTCTGCTCAAGTTTGGTCAGTTCTCTTAACAGTACTACTTTTCATTGTCTTCAATATGGGGCAGGTTTTGACACATGCTGTAGTTGGGCTATTTTCCCTCTTTTTACAGTTTTTGAGAAAAGAAATTGCTAAACAAGTGAGCGATAGAGTCAGGTTGTTTTCTATGTTTGCATGATCCTATAGATGGATTTCATTTTTTTAGTGTGAAGCCATATAAGTATTGTAGATTGCTTCTCCTCTTGAGCTTGTGAGTTCCATTGTTATGCATGTGAATGAGATTCAAAGGGCCTTGATCGAGCCTTTGACTTAATGAGTTATGGTTTTGATTGTTTGATTGTTGCTTCTTTTGATATGTAATGCTGCTGGTTATTAAATGAATTGCAACTTATATTCCAGGTGAATGACCATCATCTCGGGAATGCTGCATGTACTCTTTTTTCATAGTGGTGCTGAAGAATAGTTGTTTGGATTAACTGTTTTTGAGGGTGTTTTTGAAAAATTTTGCTGTAGCAATGCATAAGAAAAATTTTTACTATGAAATTTTTTTAAAATATTTGATATATTGTATGGATGAGATTTTTTTGAGTTGTTGTATATTACTGTAGCATTATATTTGAAAACTTGTTCTTGAAAAAATGGCCAATTCAAATGGAGACTATGCATGATCGACTATCCAGAATTCAGAGTATTTTTAGTTGGGACCCTAGGAGGCTGAATCCAGAGATATAAATTAGTCGATATTTTTTAAAAGGACTTTGTGATTCAGATTGAGTATGTGTTTTCTGATGCTATTGAAGTTCAAATATTACTTAGGAGCAAGGAGCTTTTTTCAGTCTATGAAGCAAATTTAGTCGGATGGGATGGTGGATTTCGAAATTTAGTCAAGGGAACCTTGCAAGAGAATGGGTGGAGGCCTTGCTACAGAAACTAGAAGCAGAAGCGAAAAGGCTCAAGCCTACACCACCAAAACGTGCATGGAAAAAGCACTAGATGAGCAGCACTTTTTTTTTTTGCCCAAAACTTCATAATGTAAATCCCTTTCTTTTTGTTTTTAGCAAATTGCAAAACCTTTTTTGGAATCAAAGACGACTCTGCTTGATCTCACCTTCTGTAGTATTCATTAAAAATTGCTTAATTGTTTTTCAGCATTTGTTTCAGTTGATAAAGTTTTCACAATGTAATCTGATAGACTATATTGACACTTTGTCTCACTTTTGAAATTCATATTGATTATGATGAATATTTCTACATCCCTCCATTTAGCTCCTACAATAGTACAGTTAATAATCAACCATAGAGATACTAATAATGGAGCACCTACTTTGCATGTGAGCATGTTGTTTTTAGATTTTTTTCTTTTAAAATTTTTAGAAAATCAATTATTTTGAAGGAATAAATGTAATTGAGACAAAAAATGTGATATTTAATATTTATATTTTTTTTCTGAATTTAGTTTGCCCTAACCAATACAAATGCACATGCAAAAAATCATTCTTTACTCCAATAGCACTTTTATTTTGTAACAATATCAATATTTGTGCCTTTTGGTTAAATTTAGATGAACTAAATGTTCTTTTTTAATGTTCTTTTTTAATGTCATTTGATTTTAAATTTCTAATTTTTTGAATAATTTGTTGCTTCTTCCACGGGAGAATTCTCCGTAGCTTCGGCTTGGAAGGGTATTCGTGGGAAAAGGAATATGTTTGTTGTCAATACCTTGATATGGAGTTAGTGTTCCTTTGAAAGTCTCGATTTTCGTCTGGAGATTGTTGAGGAAATGGTTCCTTCAGACTGTCAGCTTCAGCGCAAGGGATTACCTTTAGCGTTGAAATGTTGCTGCTGTGGCAGTGCGGTGGAGATGGTTGCTCATTTGTTTGTTGCAGACCCTCTTGCCTTTGAAGTTTGGGGGCACTTTGCTAGACACTTCGGTATTGTGGATCAGGTGGCCACGGGTGTACATGCTAGAATTGCCTCTTGGTTTTTCTCGCATCAATTCGTGATGCATAACTATATTCGGATGCTTGTCCCTATGTTAGTGTTGTGGTTTATTTGGAAGGCAAGGAATTTGGCTCGTTTTGAGGGTTCGACATGTTGGCGGATCGAATCCTTTCTTAGGTGTACAACTTTATTAATCAAATGGAGAAGGCCAAGTTGCTGAAGCATCAATTTTTTAGGGGAGATAGAGATTGTGTTTGGGTAGAGGGTGCCACTGGCAAGGGTAGGGTGAGTCGGCCCCTTATCATCTCTTGGGTAAAACCTCCTGTGCATTCGGTTAAACTAAATACGGATGCCAGTATATCAACGGAGGGAGCTTTTGGGGGTGGACTGGTTCGAACTAGTGAGGGAACGTTAGTTTTTGCGTTCTATATAGAGTTTGCGGAGCAGGATGTTATCATGACAGAAGCTTTGTCGTTGATGGTGGTGTTCCTTGGTTGCCAATAAAGATGTCGTAGAGATTTTGTGGCTGAAGTGGATTCGAGTTCTTTAGTCAGGTTGATTTATTCTACTCATTTAGCACGTTGGCCTCTTTGTAACATTATTAGGCGCATTAGGTCTGGGGGTTTCTTAATCACATTTTATCGGCAAGCAAATTCAGCAGTGAATGCGTTAGTCTCGTTAAGATTGATGTCGGACACCATTTTCTCATGTAAGGCATCTCTCCTGCATATGGTCAGGTCAGTCATTTTTTTAAATAGGCAGTCTGTCCCTTTTGTTAGGCATTCTATTGTAAGGGGATAGTACTCCTTTCTTTCTTTATTTTTATTCCTGCGGTGGATCTTGTTACTCCCTTTGCCCTAACTCGCTGTTCTATGGTGATTTATCTAATAAAATGGGGTTGGCGTCCCCCCCCCCCCAACCGCTGGACATATGGGGCTAGTAAAAAAAAAACAAATTCTATGAATTATGTATTAGTTTTAGTGAAATTTTCTAATAATTATTATTTTTTTGCTAATGTTGGATTGTAAAATGATCTATATTGCTATTGTAATTGTAATAGTATCTAAATATATTGAAATTCCATTGTTCGAATTTAAATAGCTTAACTTTGAAGAGAAATGTTTTGATTCAGTGAAACTTATTTATATTTCTCACTAATGACATGCTTTATGATTATAGAGTTTATATGATTAAAAATTATAAAACGTTAAGATTATTTATTATATAATAGTCAAACTAAAGTTGGATATATTTTTATATACCTTTGAAGTGCTCTTTGAAATTGATATTTTATAAAAAAATTTTTTTTTTGACTTAATTCACCATAACTCAAAGGGATGCTTCATCTTTGTAATTATTATTATGATTGCCTTTGATGAATATAATATTCATTAATTGGAGTTTAATACGATTAGTTGTTACAAAAATGTGATTGACGAAGTCCATTCAATTTAATCTTTATTGTAATTTAAATAAATAAATTCCCAACATAAAATTCTTTGTGTACCTTGGTACTGCATTTCCTATTATATTTTGTATTAATTTTTTTATTCAATAGTAACATACAAATATTAAAAAGGTACTCTTAAGGCTTAATTTATTTGTATCCAAAAAACAAAAAGACTAATGGTACTTTTTAAGAGACTCATAGTACCAATTTATTATGTTTTGTTTCATGTTTGAAGTACTCTCCAACCTTGGATTTTGTAAATAAAATTTGTTCCTGTTTCTTTGGGTAAATAAAAAAAAAGGGTAAGGAAGTTTTCATTTTTGTAATTGCTAGCATGTTTGATATTATTTATTAATGATGAAATGCAGCGTAATTTGGCCACTTATTAGAGAAGAGTGTAATTTTGGTATGATAAAAACTAATATCATTTTCTGCTTACAATACTAAACACTAAGATTCACCTTTTTTCATAATTTATAAATAAAATTTGTTCTTCTTTTTTCAATTTAATTCACCGTAACTCAAGGGAATGTTTTTCATTCTTGTAATTGTTGGCATAATTGATATTAGTTATTGACGAAATGCAATGAATTGATTGTTCTTCTTTTGGTTTAATTCACTAGAATCACCATAATTTAAGGAATGTCCATTTGTAACTGTTAGTATAATTCTTATTAATTATTAAGGAAATGCAATGTAATATGTCCATTTATTAGTATCAAGGGTAATATTGGTATAAAAAAATTAAGATCAATTTTTTATTACACTCGCACTAAAAAATTATCGTAACTCTTATATAGTAATGGATATACAGGGCTCTATATTAGCCATTTCCGTCACTCAATTCTGCGCGAAGTCACACAATTGCGTGGCGGCAAATGAGTAGTATGGTAAAAAGCAGCTTTACCTAAATAATATTCAAAATTTCATCTTTATTACTTGTATTGGTAATCACAAAATGCTTATGAAATTCAATTTTCATAAATTAGTATGCAATGAAGCAAAGAATCCTACCAAGATGTCAATAGCGCACTATCTAACGAATACGTAATACAACCCCTCATTTTGAATAGAGCAAATTATTTGGATGGTTATCAAACTTTTGAAATCATCGAGTTTTTGATGATTAAACTATCAAAAGTCTGGTTTTAGCCACTGAATTATCTAAAGTTTAGATTTCAGGCCATTTCGTTAGATTTCATCATTAAACATAACAGATTTGAGTATTTGCACGATTCATGAGGCAAAAAAAAATGACATAGTTAACGATTAAACTTGATGAAATTACCCGAAATTTAAATTTTAGATAATTCAATAGCCAAAAGTCAACGATTCCAAAAGTTCAATGGCCTTCCAAATAATTTGCTCTTTTGAATATTACGTGGGACTATGATCATGACGTACTTATAAAAGACGTGTTTCACTTGTAAATTTATGGATCATTATACAAACACATTAAGAATCAGAGTGCTTTAATTATTTCATGGTGAGACAATGAAATGATATATAAGACTGATATGTATTAAACATTACAAGAACGGTAGTTTCGCCATTTTTAGATATCATCTTTATATATGGTATAATGGTAATGTTGGAAAAATTTTACCGTATCTGAAATTTTGTCAAAGTTTTAAAGTTAAAAAACTGAAGGATTTAACAAGTATGAAAAGTCCATAAATGTGCAAATTAGATCGTGTGATCAGTAATCGAGGTATCAGAAAATAACATGCTAGCCGTTGGTTTTTGTACAAAAGAATTGTCGAATATGATACCAAGAGAAATAGGAACAAATGAACCAATTGTACCCAAAAAAGCCCAAAAAAAAAAAAATATGCAAAACGCTTGCCGTGGTCTCCATTGAGCTTAGCCACATACCTAGAGGTGTTCAAAAGGAACCAAAAAAGCAAGCAATTGCAAAAAATGAATTGGTCCAAATAAAAAAAAAAAGATAACTAACTGGCTACTTTTGAAATGGTTAGGTTACTCGAGCCTATTTTAAAAATTAGGTTAGGATATGATTTTAAGTTCTTAAAAAATGTTGTTACCAAATCTACTTGCATATGTGTAAGGCATGTAGCTTGTAGGGTTGGTTAGGATAACCAGTACCAAATATTAACCCGTAATTATTGTCATTTATAAATAATTTGAGTTAGGAGGACCATTATACATTTTACTTTTCAGAACTTATAATTTATCTACCTTATCTCAACTCCCATTTACTTTTTTTCACTTTTTAGATTCGTTGTCACTAATTTCATTTACTTTGTTATTTTTTTTTCAAAACTTCTTTTCATTTTTCATAACTTCTATCCACATTATCACTCGACTAATTATTTTGTTTTTAATTTTTAAAGCTTACAAGTTTGGTTGTGGAGTAATCCATCATCCTTATTAAAAAAAAAATTGATAGCTTTCAAAAAATAGAGAAAATGAATGCAAAAGTTCAGAATATTCAGTGTTTTAATTATCCAATGTGCTTTGATTTTCTATTTTAATGATAGTTTTCTAGGGTTGCAGGATTAAATATTCTTATTGATTTGGAAAAATGTTGTGTTCTTTGATTTGCTAATCTAATTTTTTTCCCTTATAAGTAGAAGGAGGTTAGGTTGTATACCTGACTAGCGGCTGACCTTATCTCACAAGTTAACCGTGCACTGGTTAATTGATTGAATCGGATTAGGGTATGAAATGCAATTTTGCTAAACCAGTAAATACAGTTAGGGTCAGCGAAATCGCAAATGAATTGGTTATCGAGTCCATGAATATCCCCTCACATATATGATAAGTGAATATTTAACTTGCATTTTGTACAAGTTTGGCATGAATTTTTGGTAGGTTTTGAGAAGATTAAAGTCACATTTGAACTCTTTTGGTGATAATTGCTTAAATATTGTTCAAGTGTTCAAAACTTGATAAATGAGTGGATTAATGCTTTAATCTGTGATATTTTGAAAGATATTGACATGTATCCCCTCACATATATGATAAGTGAATATTTAACTTGCATTTTGTACAAGTTTGGCATGAATTTTTGGTAGGTTTTGAGAAGATTAAAGTCACATTTGAACTCTTTTGGTGATAATTGCTTAAATATTGTTCAAGTGTTTCAAAACTTGATAAATGAGTGGATTAATGCTTAAATCTGTGATATTTTGAAGGATATTGACATGTGAACTTCATGTACAAGATAAAGAAAGAGCAAGGATCATTTGGAGGATAAAGAACAAAAGAAAATTGAAGCAAAAATGAAGAAAAAGAAAGGAATTGAAAATCTGGAAAATGATCACACGGATCCGAGCCCGGATCCGTGTGCACAAAGAAAGATCCGAACCCTCGTCTGTACTTCTGGAGCAGTGGATCCGAGGACAGTCGATCCGAGCGCGGATCCATGCGAGAAAGGCCTCGGATCAGTTATGATCCGAGCTCGGATCGTTCTTTACCCCTCGGATCTGAGGCTCGGATCTGCCTCTCTCCTCTGCAAATGGCTCAACCGTTTTTCTTTCTTTTCACACAACTTTCCAGCTATCTTTAGTGAGAGAATTCGGTGCACATGCTTCAGAAGACAAAAAGGCAGACAATGTGGCTTATTGTCAAGTCAAAAAGCCATTGTTTTTGACTATCTTAACAAAAGGAGATTTGGAGAATCATAGCAGAAAATTTGGACTGGTGAAAAGAGGAGCTTTTCATCAGTTTATATGCAGAGACATTTGGGGAGGTCTGATATTATCATACGGGAGAGCTTGGGAGTGCAGAAATGTAGCTCTTACATCTTCTGAGTGTTAGATTAGCTTAGTATAGAGTAGTATAGCTCATCCACTCTTGTATATTGACTAGATTAGGATGAAAATGGAGATGAAGAAGGAGGAGTTGAAACTCATGTGACAAGGGTTATCTCTTCTCCAATTCTTTATCTTTTGTATTGGATTCTTAAGTATGGTTAATATGCAAGTTTTGGATTCAATGTGTCTTTAAAGTTTATGCCTTGGGTTTGGTTAAACTTTCTATAATTGTTAGTGTTCATTATTTGGCTATTTGATTGCTATGATTTGAGCAAGTTATTTAGCACTTTAACTCTTTAAAATCATGATTAATCTGGTACCATTGATTGTAATTATCTAAGGTGTTGTTTCTGCAATGAAAATTGAGATTTAACACTGATTCAAGAAGTGCTAAACATAAGGAGTACACTCAAGAGAGTAGAGGTGCACCTATGTGGTTTTAGTTATTCATTTCATGTAATTTCATTGAAAAAATGAACTTATAGCTAATTTCATAACCATGAGAATAGATATGAATTAGTTATGAGTATAATTGATTCACTACGAAAGTAGGATTCATATGCATAAGGAAATTACACCATAACTAACCTAGATAGTAGTTTTCAATGATCCAAATATAGCATTTGCATGAGTAGTTGGGGATACTATAATCTAAGGAGTTTTTCATTTGTTATTTTGCATTAGTTCAGTAGGTTTCATTTCTTATAATTCATTGATAGTCTAAATAATAGAGAAGGTTTAGTAGTGTCGGTAATTGTTCAATCTTTCTCATGGGATCGACCCGATACACGCCCTAAACTACTAATTTGACCTGTATACTTGTAGTCAAAGGGGTGTAAATCGGATTTTAACTTGTACGTATATCAAAAGTCCGTCAATATAGATACAGATGATGAGGATGAATCCAAGGGGAAGGGAGGCTGCCACCATGCCTTCCCTCTCCCACTCCGCCCGAACTTTTATTTTTTTGGAAAGTAATAGGTATTGTGGTATTTAAACTTGAACAATGAAATGTGCCCCCACAAGATATTTAACTCAGTTATTTCTTGTTACATTCAAATTTCCTCATGTTCCTTTTATAGGAGTACAAAGTTTCCTTGTATTAGTGTATGATAAAAAGCAGGGTTTTTTATTAAAAAATTTCCAGTTATACAATTTTCCTCTTATTTCCTTTTATAGTATAAAGTTTCCTTGGACTAGCGTATGATTAATAGAAGGTTTTTTTAATAAATTTTTTGGATAAATTATCTTTTATCCCATTGTTTTTTAGTGCTTTACTACATAACTCTCCTATGGTTTAAAAACCTATATATATCCTCCTAATAGTTAGGGTTAAAGTGTCATCGTTAATTTTTTTCGTTATACCTAATGGTCATTAGTAAAAAGTCAAAATCAAACTAATAAATTGATAAATTTACTATTTTATTCCTTTTTTTCCTCCAAACATAAAAAAGAAGAGATTGAAATAAAAAATAGATAGCTAATAACTAGAAAGATACCATTAAAGAATTAGTTTAAAAAACCTATAATGATATTTGTAGTAAAAAAAGATTTGATATTTTTATTTCTTATTTATTTGTTTTATATTTCCCTTCCATCTTTTTTGTTTCTTATTTATTTATTTCCTTTCCATATCTTTTGTATTTGGAGAAAATTAAGATTTTGTAGGTCAAAAATATAGGTTTTCAAAATTATCGCCTCTTTCCAAAAAAAGAAGAGAGAAAGAAAAGGAAAAAGGAAAAAAAAGTAGTGAAAGGATGAATTTGTCAATTTATTAGTTTACTATTGACTATTAGTTTTAATGAAAAAACTAACTATGACACTTTAGTTCAAATTATGAGGGAATATATGTAGGATTTTAAATCATAGAGGAGTTATGTGATAAACCACTGAACCACAAGAAGGTAAAAGGTAATTTACTTATCTTTTTCTAATAGGGAATGGATGGGAATTAATAAGCAGAGACCTCAACCTTAGACCAATGCCTCATTAGCAAAAGGGGTTTCAACACTTTACCTCCCTAATGTTTTGTTTTGTGCTACTATCAATTTTTTCTTTAACTTTATTTTTAGTCATTTTACTCCTAAGACTAACAGTCAGATATAATGGTGTGTTCATTAATTCAAGAGAAAAATATGTTTAGTTTAGGATTATTATTATTTTACCTCCTTAAACTACATATTACTATCACTTACCTCTTAACATTATTTTTTATAACTTTACACACCATTAAACCAATTTAGCATATAAAAATATTTTATTTTAGTTTATTTTATTTTATAGAGATCCCTATACATAGGGTAAGAACATTTAGGGATGATAATTGGGACGGATGCCTGTGGGCACCAGCCCTGTAAGGGACTAATGGGGCGGTTCCTCCGCCCTGCCACCCGTTAAAATATATATATATGTATGTATAAATAATATTTAATTTAATTAGTTGCAAACTTATAATAATGATATTATTAATTATAAGTATTATATAATATATATTAGTATATGTAATATAATTAATATTATCAATTATACAAATAATTATACATATCTACTAATAGAAATTATTAATTAGTTATACTAAATTTACTAATACATTTATAATAAATTCATAGTTACACTTAACACAATAACACTTTTTTTCTAAAAAACAAATACAATAATAACTTCATGAGTGTTTTATTTCAAAGTGAAAACTTGACTATTTTAGTTGTATTTGGTTTATCATGTTGTATTGTATTCAAATAGTTTTTGTTTGACTATTTTTATGGGTTTCAATTGTAAAATTATAATGGATAGTGACTCAGTGATGTGTTAATATTTTAGTAATTAATTATTTGTTAAAATTTGACTCCAATAAAATTATATGACAAATTTTTATTAATCCCACTGGGGAAGCGGGGCGAGGTAGGGGCGAGGGAAAGTAGTGGGCAATAGCGCGAGGGACGACCCACCTCATTGCCATTCTTAGTGACACGGATCGCACCCAGCGCGCGACCTGCCCAGACGGCCCGTTCCGCAGCACTGTATATAGTAGTTCTAGCACAAAAGTTGGGACCGTTAGTACACTTACACCTCATTCCTCCAACTAAATGCCAAACCTTGTGGGCTTGATTAAGGCATGGAGGCTGTGCCACAAGTTGCTAGAATTGTGTAGCATATGCTAAAAACTTGTGAAACGTTCTAGACTATCCAAAAGCACAAAACTTGTGACACGGATCGCACCCAGCGCGTGACCTGCCCAGACGGCCCGTTCCGCAGCACTGTATATAGTAGTTCTAGCACAAAAGTTGGGACCGTTAGTACACTTACACCTCATTCCTCCAACTAAATGCCAAACCTTGTGGGCTTGATTAAGGCATGGAGGCTGTGCCACAAGTTGCTAGAATTGTGTAGCATATGCTAAAAACTTGTGAAACGTTCTAGACTATCCAAAAGCCTTGTGGAATGGTCTAGAACCTTGTGGATAAGGTGAGACTTGTGTAGATGTTTCTAGGGTCCAAGTGTACATACACTTTATGTAGAGATTTCTAGAAAATATGCTTAGATGTACACTTTGTACAATTTTCTAGAGATGTGTAGTGTTTGGCTTACCTATAAATAGGCCTAACCCTTTCAATTTGTAAAAACCTAGTACAAGAAGTTTTGAGTGTAATATAAGTTTTCTTTTGCCACCCATACTTTCCCTCTTGCCTACTACTCTTACGCTTCCGCGTACTTTGTGTTCAGGTTGAACTAACCGACCATTCATAACTTCAGTCTTGAACATTTGCTATTGCCTTGTAAGAAAACAAGCAACCTATGACAAGTGGTATCAGAGTTTGATACCGTTGTTAAGTCTTGGTAACGATGGCCACAGATTCGGATGTCATTAAGGGACCAGAAGAGGAGCAAGTCATGAGGGAACCATAGAGGGTTGTTCCTACTCGCGGCAAAGGCAAACGAGACAAGTCGGCCGTGCCAGACCCGATGGCGGTTCTTAAATCAAGGTTAGCACTAGTGGAGCTAACAGTAGCCAATCATCACGATTGTTGGGACGACCTGGACCAATGCATGGAGTAGCTTAACGGTGCGGAGCTGCGCAAGAACATGCAAGGTGAGCTCAATGAGGCCGTGGGTCAGCTACTAAAGGGAAATGACGCTATTCGGGAGTTAACCTAGTCTCTACGCGTTGAAGTCATCCAACTTAATGGGGAGATGGAAACTTGCAAGGCCCAACTAGCACAAAGTTCTAGCGTGACCGCTGGTGAACCGTTAGCCGTTCGGGAGGAGCTTGCAAAATTCAAGGCCGAGGTTGATGCATTGCGGGCACAAGGGGTAGGAGGTGCGACTGCAATCGCACCTAGAGTGGAGGTTCCGTGTTCAAAGGCCTACGGTGGTGCAAGAAAAGCGAGGGAAATTGAGAATTTCCTCTACAGACTCAAGCAATACTTCAATGTCCTTAGCATAGTAAGTGACAATGCTCGCTTGAGAATGGCTCCGCTATATCTTATGGATTCTGTCTTGATATGGTGGAGATGGAATTATGATGAAGGACGCCGTGGTGAAGACACCATCACCACTTAGACTGCGTTTAAGGCCGAATTCGAACCCATCAATGCTGAACATGAGGCAAGGGCCAAGCTCCGCCGTCTCCAGTACAAGGGCGGCCACATGAAGAAGTACATAGATGAATTCTCCAACTTCTTGTTGTAGATACCAAATATGGCACTCGAATATGCATTATTTACGTTTCTTGACGGCTATGACTGTGGGCTAAGCAACGGATGGAGGATAAATACCTCAAAATGTCTCCCAAGCAATGAAAGTTGCCCAGCGACTTATTGAGTTCGAATGGAAGGAACCTACAAAGGACAAGGGCAAAAGGCCAGGCAATGGAAAGAATGGGGGAGACATACCAAAACAAGCCCAACGATCGAAAACTGACAAGAAGTAGCAAAAGGGAAAGGGCCCCAGCAATCGCAAGCCAGGGAAGAATTTCGACATCTGCTAAAGTAAAGAGTATTATACTCGTGATTACCCAAATTGTGGCAGCTTTGTTGCGATCGTGCAACAGGCTAGCCCGATGGAGGAACGAAAGGTCGCGTGTGTGCGACACGTTGAAGTCATGCAGGAAACAAACAATCGGGGTCACATATATGTCGATACCAACATTAACGGGCACCAAGTGATGGCTTTGCTAGACATCGGGCCGGATCTCAACTATATGAGTGAAGACACTACAAGTAAGATGGGGCTTGCATAGGTGCTGGCATTAGGGCGTTTCAAGGGTATTAATTTTGAATAGACGCAACTAGTAGGAGAGTCCAAGGAGGTACCTGTAAGTCTGGGGCAATGGACGGGTACAACTAGTTTCTTCGTTGCCCCGATCGACGAGTATAAAGTATTCTTTGACATGCGCTTCCTTGATTATTTGAGGCCAAGCATGGTGGCACACAAAAATACTATATGGATTATGCAATGAGGCAAGCCCTGCATAGTGAATATATGTCGAGAGATGGAACTTAGTCCCCGTCAGTTGGAGAAGGGACTATGGAAGGTTGAGCCGATGTTTGTGGCCATTCTTAGTGAAGAGGACCTGCTAGTGTGTGAGCTAAGGAGTCGGTGCTGATTCTCCAAGAAATTGAGGTAGTCTTGGTAGATTTTGAAGATGTGCTGCTGGAAGAACTACCAAAAGAGCTTCCCCTAGGTGTGGCGTTGATCATGCCATAAAGCTGGTGAAAGGAGCTAAAACTAGTCTCCAGGCCGTCATACCGAATGTCATTCGAAGAGCTGGAGGAGTTGCGAAAGCAATTTGGGGAGTTTTTGGGGTCAAAATCTATTTATCCCTTTAAGAGTTCTTTTGGTGCACCCGTGCTCTTTCAACACAAGAAAAATGGCACCTTGCATATATACAATGACTATCGTGCGCTTAACAAGATAACGGTCAAGAACAAGTATCGTAGACTTGTTCGATCACTTATAATTGATGAAGCTTTTATCAAAATTTGATCTACGCAAGGGCTACTATCAAGTGAGAATTAAGGCGGGAGACAAGCCCAAAATGACAATTACCACAAGGTATGGTTCCTATGAATTTAACGTTATGCCTTTTGAGTTGACTAATACACCAGCCACATTTTGCATGTTGATACAAGAAGTATTGAAGGTGTTTTTAGACAAGTTCATTGTGATTTATCTCTACGGCATTGCCATTTATAGCAGCAGTATGGAGGAACATATTGGACATTTAAGGCAAGTGCTCGCTGCTTTGAGAGCTAACAAATTGTACGTCCGAAAAGAGAAGTGCAAATTCAGCTTGTTCAAAATCTCTTTCTTGTGCCACATTATAGGGGAGCAAGATCGGCATGGATTCACAGAAAACGAAGGTCATTGTGGAGCAGCCAGCTCCGACTTCGCCCACGGAACTTCGGTCGTTTCGTGGGTTGGTAAACTATTATCGTTGTTCTATTGCGGGGCACTCAACTATTGCTGTTCCACTAATGGACTTGCTATGCAAGGGCAAGACATGGACATTGATAATGGCTTGTCAGGCAGTATTTGAGGCACTGAAGAATGTAATAACAAAAGAGTCGATCTTAGCATTGCCCAATTTTACCAAGTCATTTGAAGTGTACGTTGATGCATCCGACATTGCCGTTGGTGGTGTTTTAAAGCAGGATGGTCACCTTATTGCTTATGAAAGTCATAAGCTAAGCAATGTTGAGAGATGGTAGCTGACGCACGAGAAGGAAATACTAGCAGTTGTACATTGCTTGCAGATTTGGGAGCACTATCTCAAAACCGCCACCCCATTTAAGATCAAGAAGGACAGTAGGGCAGTGAGTTACCATCAATCGCAGAAGAAACTCTCGATCAAGCATGCACGATAGCTATACTACTTGGTTGAATTCAAGTACGAGCTTAAAATACAGCCAGGGTAAGACAAATATTATAATCAACGTTCTTAGCCACAAGAACATCGTTACACCCGTTTACACAACAGAAGGGCTACTTCTTGAGCGCATCAAGGAAGGACTTCAGCATGACGACCAGGTACAGGTGCTCATGGAGCTAGCAAATAAAGGAAAGAAAAAAGCGATTTTGACTTGAGGACGGGATCGACTGGAAGCACTTGAGGAGAGACATTCTTAAAGAATGTCATGACAGTAGACATTCTTAAGGAATGTCATGACAGCCGTTATGCTGGTCATTTTGGCATGCATCATTCACTGTCTCTCATGCGAGAATGTTACTACTGGCCGAACTTGAGGGATAACATCGATGAATACATGCATACTTGTTTTGTGAGCCAGCAAGACAAGGTGGAACACGAACCACTCGTGAGATTGTTGCAACGGTTACAAATACTGGGACGTGTCTGGAAGAACGTCTCAATAGACTTTATAATTAGGTTGTCTAAATCCGAGAGATGCACAAGCATTTTTGTTGTAGTGGACCGGTTGTCTAAGTATGCTACCTTCATCCCAATCCCAAAGGAGTATATTATAGAGGTGACAACCAATCTCTTCATGAGCCATGTCGTCAAATACTAGGGACTAACAGCAACGATCGTGAGCGACCATGATTCACGATTTATGGGCAGATTTTGGAAAGAGTTGTTCCGTTTGCTTGTTTCTAAACTTAATATGTCAACAACCATGCACCCGCAGACGAACAGACAAACAAAACAAGTAAACTAGTATATCTTCAGCACTATGTGATGGTGAACCAGCGGGATTGGACAAAGTTCCTAGATGTCGTGCAATTTTGTTTCAATCTATAGAAGAATGAAAGTACTGGTAAGAATTTTTTTCTAGATCGTTCTTGGATTCCAATCGATAACCCCGAAGGACATCGTTGAGAGTTACAAAGGGGCAAGTCCTCCTGCGTACCATTTTGTCAATGATTGGCAAGAACGGACGGAAACAACCAAACTATATTTAGAGAAGACCTAATAGCAGATGAAGAAGTGGACAACCGCAAATGGTCGTTTCAGGAGTTCAAAGAGGGCGACCAAGTGTTGGTGAAATTTTACCAACATGGATGTTTCCGCACCCGTGGCGTGCACAAGGGAATTGTGTGTCGATATAAAGGGTTGTTTCCTATGCCTAAGAAGATTGGCAACACAGCGTACAAATTGGAGTTGCCCGAGGTTTTGTTCCAACTCCACCAGGTCTTTCATGTCAACCTACTCAAGCAGTTTTATCAAAGATCTACATGATCCGTCAAGGAACATATCGGCAAGAGCACCTGCGGGTATAAAGGACGAGTACGACAAAGTTGTAAAGGAGATCATAGCTGACCGTACCGTCTGACACAGAAATCTCGCACCATCAACGGAGTATTTGGTGTGTTGGTGTGGGCTACCTGAATTAGAGATTAGTTGGGAATCGGTCGAGAAATTGTGGTAATTTGAAGACCTCATACAGGCATATGAGGCAAGTTAAGGCATCAGGTCGATGTCTTGTTCGCGTGGAGGAGAATGACATAGATGGCACCCAACCCACATGTAACCATGCCTATTCGCGTGTAACCACGCACGACCCATGCCCAGAGGCCAGTTCTGCATCACTGTACATAGTAGTCCTGACACAAAAATTAGGACCATTAATAAACCCATACCTCATTCGCCCAAATAAGTGCCGAATCTTGTGAGCTTGACTAAGACACGGAGGTTGTGCGATAAATTGCTAGAATTGTGTAGCATATGCTAGAAGCTTGTGAAACATTCTAAACTATCCAAGAGCCTTGTGGAATGGTCTAGAACCTTGTGGATAAGGTGAGACTTGTGTAGATGTTTTTAGGGTCCAAGTGTACATACACTTTGTGTAGCAATTTCTAGAAAACATGCTTAGATGTACACTTTGTAGAGTTCTCTAGAGATGTTTAGTGTTTTGGCTTGCCTATAAATAGGCCAAACCCTTTCCATTTGTAAAAACCTGGTACAAAAAGTTTTGAGTGTAATATAAGTTTTTCTTTGCCACCCATACTTTAACTCTTGCCTATTATTCTTAAGCTTCTGCATAATTTCTACATACGTTGTATTCAAGCTGAACTAGCCGACTGTTCATAGTTTGAAGCTTGAACATTTGCTAGTACCACACGGTGTGTTGGCTTGTAAAAAACAAGCAACCCATGACACTAGGAACATTGCCTCTTAGTTTTATTGAGAAAATTGTAGTTTTGGTACCAAATGTTTGAGGCGTTTAAAGTTTGAACAAAAAGTAAATCTAATTCTAAATGTTTCAAATTTTAAGTACGTTTATTCCAATTAATTGGTTTTGAAAAAATTATCATTGGAATTTGGTCACATCAGTCGTAAGTGATGGGGGCAAATTTTGAAAAAAAAAAAACAGATAAAAAGGAAAAACTGTTGGTGGTCATGCTGTAATTAAAGGGCATTACTTATATGCAAAGTAGTCATATAGCTAAAGACTAATTACTTAGCATGCAACTAAGTAGTGCCTTTAAATACAGATTATGACCACCAACATTTTTTTTCTTTTATAATTTTTTTAAAATCTATTTGCTAGCACTTACTGCTGATGTATTTGAATTCCATTAACAATTTGCCAAAATCACTGATACCCCAAACTTTTGATACCGTGACTACAATTTTTTTTCAATTTTATTAATAAAGATATTGTAGACATCAAATTTTCATTTATTTAACTCAATTTTAGTTCTATTTTTTTCTTTTTTTCTTTATTCTTGTTTTATTTTATTTTATTTTAACTGATTAAATGATAGTTAGTGTTTATTTGTGCTTATTTTTATAAATTAGGTTCATCAATTTCATTTTTAAAGTATTTTTGCATTAAATTTCTAAAAAAGGAAAAATTTTCACAAAAATTCAAAATTTGTCTTTAAACCTTTTAGATCCATTTTTTTAAGATTATGCAATGCATTTACAATAAGAATTAACATTTTTTTATTTATTTTGTTTACCTAAATTGTTTTTAGAAAATATATAATAAATAAATAAAATAAGAAGACAAGTGTAATAGAGGATCATTAGACAAGTGTAATAGGGGATTATTAGACAAGTATATTCGGAAGATAGTAGCCAAGTGGAGGCCATGCAAGAGGGTTAGGTGTGATGGATAGGTTTTAGACAAATGTCCCTATTGTTTGATTAGTAGGATGACAATTGTTGGTTTGGGGAGGAAAAACAAAAAAAAGGAAAAAGAAAACTAGCTACGGGGAAACTAAGGCAAGGGGGAAGATTCTGGTAGGGGCTGGGGGGAGAAACAAAAAAAGCTGAGAAAAAAAGGAGAGCGAGAGATTGAGGGAGGAAGAGTTGAACAAAAAGGGTTTCGGGCAGAGGGTTAGGAAAAAAAAGGAAAGAAAAGAAGAGAGCTTGGCAGCTAGGGTTGAGAGGAGTAGCTACGGATTGAAGGAGAGAAAGAGAGCAAGAAAAGACAAGTAAGGTAGAGGGGTCCTCTGTGAAACTGAATGGATGTGATCCGTGGGTTGCGAGTTCTGTCCCTAGTATTCTGTTTGTTTTATGATTTGGGTTGTTTTCTTGAAGATCGGTGGGTTCAAAGTTGTTGCAAATGTTAACGTCACTTTGTTGCATATTGCGTCTAGTAACCTTGTTGGATCTTTCCTCTCTCCCTTGCCCCAAGTTCTTGCCGTTGGTTGTTGAACAAGTTAGGATTTGCTTGAATTAGGTGGCATGAATGTATCTGAGTTGAATAGAAAAGAAACCACAGAAGATTTGTTGCAGAGGAAAAGAAACCAGAGACGAAGATGCGTGGCGGGCTTTGCATGAAAATATTTTCAAAAAATTACACTTTAACCCCCTGATTTTTTCAACTAATGCCACTATGGCCCGAAAATTGGAAAAGTTAATCATTTAGGCCCTTTTAAATGATAATTTTTCTTTGGTATGGTTTTATGTGAATTTTAGATAGATTATTGGTGAATTTTAGGATGAATTTTGAAGTTTAATAATTTTTGGATAGATTTATAGTTTTGATTTGGATTTTTAATGAAATTTTGGGTATTTTTTTTGTTTAATTGTAACAAATGTTTTTTTTCATTTATTTTTGTGAATTTTAGTTTTGTTTTGGTAGGTTTCATCTTAAGCATTACTTTTAATTTATTTTAATTTAGACCCCTAATATTTGTAATAATAATAATTTGACCCCTCAAATTTCTTTAATTGTTTCAATTGGGTCCTTGTTTTTTTTAATTTATTGAATATGGGTTGTTTATTTTTATTTGAATGATTTGATTGATTCAATTTCGTATTTATTTTCATTTTCTTGTGATTATTTGTTAATTAAAGTGATGCCTTGACATTTTTTATTATTTTGAAGGGTAAATAAGGGAAACTTCATCTCATTAGGTCACCAATTTAAGGGAGGTATATTGTACTCTTTATTTTAATTTTACTTGATCCTATGTGGCCCTATGTGACTTTATGTGCATAATTGCATGCTTTTTGAATGTTTTTATTTCATTTATTTATTTAGTCACTTTAATTGTTTTAATTTTGTATATTTATTTTAATTTTTAATTATTATTTGGAAGGCAATTAAATGCCAAAATTGTAATAGTTAGGTTATTATTTCATTTCATTTCAGTCTTTCCCCTTTTAGATTATAGTTTAGACCCTCAAATGTAATAGTTAGGGCTTTATTTGCTTTATTTGTGTATTTTGCATGCTTTTGTGTTTATATGTTACTCATTTTCTTAGGGTCTTAGATATCATGCTTATGTGCTATATGTGGTTTATGTGTTTATTAGTTTTATTATATTTTACATGATTTATTTGATTGTAATAAATGCATGACGTCACCACACTAGTCCAACGCTAGTTGTGACCCCCTTTTTTCCGATTCCACACTAGTCCAACGCTGGCTATGGCCCTACTTTCTAATTTCTCACTAGTCCAATGCTAGTGAGAACTTATAAACATGGATTAGTTCAACGTTAGACCCTTAGGGACCATCCATGCGTTAGATCATGTTTGTGTGTGACAAATCACTACATTTTCATGCATATTTTCTATTTTTTAGGGTTTTATCACTTATCTCATATTTCCCTATATGTATATCCCTTATTCCATATTTCTCCTACATGTATATTTCTTATCCCTATGTATGAAACATGACATGTAGATTTGCATTCCATTTAAGGAAAGTTAGAAATAGATTAGATCATTTGCTTGATTAGATTAGAAAATACCCCTCGAATATGGGATATGGACGAGTGTGGCTTCTCTAACCTTAGCATGCTCGTATTCCCTCTATTAAAGGGAAAATTGAAGTCACGAATTTTAGCCCCTACACCCGTTATGATGCATTCCTTTAGGTTATGTATATTTGCATAATTATTTTTTTTTCTTTTCTTCGAGTCTCATATTTTTTGCATATTCGTGATCTCTTCAAAAAGTCAATCTTGAGCATCACAATTAATGCGATTGGCACCAATTAAAATTCAAAGAGACATATTGATCCCTCGATACCCTCATAGGTTTAGGTTTTGCATCCATATAGTGACATTTAAATGTGATAAATTCTTAGATTAAAATAAGAAAATTTTTGACTAAATCACGCAACTAACCTTGGTTAGGTTTAAAGGGTGGTTTGGATTTTATTCTTACATTCTCTTTCTTCAACCGTGACTTCTGACCCCTTTTCTCTTGATTTTCGCAGACTTGGAGTCATTTAAAAAGGGTTTTCTTTACTTTTTATTTATTTAAATTCATTTTAGGTGACTTGGTACACCTTAATTCAATACCAAGTGACGACTCATATTTTTTTATTAAAAATCCTTTTTTAAACTATTATTTTTTAGGTCAAAATCGTCGCATTTTTAAACCCCATTTAGGCCTATTTCTTTATTCATTTTTCTAAAAACAAAAACTCATTTTTTTCAAATAAAAAATTAATAAAAAATTCATTTTTAGAAACACTTTATTTTTCATTTAAAAATGGGGCGCGACAGATATAAAACAGAAAGGGATGCCAACCTCACCTAAAAGAAGCACATGAAAGTGCCTGTCAAAATTAAAGGGTAGCTTTTTCAATGTAAATTCAAGCCCTAACATTTATGAAATGAAGGAAAACCTAATCTATTGTCTCGCATATCCCCTTCAGCAAGATGTGGCAGATCCAATTTCGAAGTGTAAACCGTAAAAGAATCCTAAGAGTAGCCCTCATTGGCAAGTAAATCATCTACCACATTGGCCTCGCGAAAGCAGTGAGTGATTTTTGCAAATGAACTTGACCAACGTAAAAGGATTTCTACTTCTAGCTTGATCGCCCATGGACACACAAAATACCCCTGAAGAATTCATACCAAGAACTATGAATCAGCCTCAATATGAAAAAAGGTAATCCGCCATTCAATACAAAGTCGAACTCTAAACAAAATTGCACGAGCTTTAGCTTGAATGGACGAAGCCAGACCAGAATTACAAGAATAAGCAAAAACAAAGTTCTCACGGCTATCACAAACCACTTCTTCATGTTGGCAAAATAAACCAAACCTAAAAGTTTCTGTTTATTTATTTATTTACTTACGAGTTTTATTGGTGTAAGATTTTTAGTAGTTGTGTGGTTTAAAAATTTGTATTTTATTTGATAATTTCAATAATCGTGTATTCTACGTCAGAATTCCAACACATTTAAACTTTGATCAATACACAATCTTAACCTAGGACTAGAGTATTACAAGAAGGCTAGTTTTGAATTTTGGGGTCTAGAGCCACCAAAAGAATACAACAGCTTCGGTGGTTCTAGCAACACTATTTGGTCTTGATAGGTTGAATATTTCAAGACAATTTTTTGGAAAATCAAGAGATACCTAACAATTGCCTAGAGAAGAAAAAAGTAATGAGGGAGATTGATAAGATAGCCAGTTATCCAAGACTAGGAGGAGATCACCATGCGATGCACGGTGCATGAATGTAATTATACCTAGTAAAGCCCAATTTAAATTTGATTTTTTTCAATATTTGTTAATTTTAACAAGAAGTAATGTCTTAAGCATCGTTGTTCTGGGAAGTATGCGATTAGGTAGAAAATACAGGAATACAATTGTAAAAGAGGCGAAAGCTATGGTGTTATATATGAAAAAATATAGTCAGCAAAAGTAGGTGGAATTAATAGGTACACAACTTAATATTAGGTGAAAATTTGATAAATTTTTTGAACTTTGTGTTATATTAGGTGCTGTATAAATATTTTATAAAGTAACTTGACATGTTCTAATTGTCGTTAATATGATAATGGATATAAATATTTTTGATGCAATTTTTTTTGCAGAATAATTGTACAGAGTTTACAACATAAGGATACATATAATTTAGGTGAGCGGATTGAATGTTTGCCAAATACAATATAAAGCACAATAGTGTTTAAAATGTTTTAAGATTGGATGAGAAGTAAACTATTAAAATTTGTAAATTTAAAAGAAGAACATAATGTATTAACTGTGAACTAATAAATCTACACTAATTTGCATGAAGGTGATATTTGGTTGCAACCAATTGCTTGTGAAAGAAATGAAGAATATTAAGAACAAAGAGTTGTAATATGAGGTGCACCCAACTGTGAAGTCAGGTTGAGATAAAAGAAAACTAAACACTTACCAAAACTAAGTATCATTAAAAGCATGATTGTAGATAGAGCTGTAAACGAGACGAGTCAAATCGAAACGAGTATCTCATGTTTGACTTCTGCTCATTAAGTGATTCAAACAAGGTTCGTGTTCGTTCGTTAACTTTTGAACATCAAACAGGTGTTCGTGTTCGACTCGTTAAGCAAAGTTTATGTTCAAGTTTGAATTCATGATACGAGTAGTGAGACCATCACTAGTTCGTGCCAAGATGCTTGAGAGTTTCTTTCAATTCAATCCATGATGTTCAAGACTCTGTTGAAATACATGAAGCCGTGAAGAGGATAGAGCGCTAGCTATTTGATCTTCATGCTTTTAGTTTCTTTTGTTTTGTTTGATTTTTCTTGTTTAGTTGGTTAGGTAGTTGTTATTATAAATAAATATGGCCAACTATGTGAGCTATTTGAACCATTCAAAAGTAGTTAGAGAAATAAGTGACTAAATCCTTATCCAAATTGGATAGTCTTAATGGTTTAGTTTTTAGCTATAAATAGGGTTTTTCTATTCCATTGTAAGACAACCTTTTGAGAGATAAATTAATAAAAGTGAGTTGTCTCCTTTTATGGAGTTCTTGATGAAATTTGAGTTTTTTCTTGAACTGTATCAAGTATTTAGCTTGGATACTTGTGGGTTTCAAGGCAAGATGATCACATCATCTTGTTCTTTCAAACCAATAACCAATCTACTAGGTTTCTAGAGACGGGTTCTCTTTAGATCTAGCAAGGTAGTTATTGTTTCATAACCTGGTCAAGATAGATCATTCCCGCTATCTAATCAACTTAGTTCTTCAAGATAGGATCTTGTTGGGTCGAGTTCGTATCAGTTGGTATCAGAGTTTCGACTCTTGATTCAAGTTAATATCCTTTTCTTTTTTTTATTTTTTCTATTTATTTTTCTACCAAAACCCTAGCCGCCTTTTTATTTTAAAAAAAGAAAGAAACAAAAAAATTTTATTCTTGTTTTCTTGATTTTATCACTTGAATCTAACCTACCCCCTTGATTGATCGAGGTTGAAATTTTTTGGTGTGATTGCGTTCTTGAAAATAGGTTTTTCAAGGGTTTAACTCCCATTAAATTTCTTCCAAGTGAAGTCATAACCTTGTGTCGAGTCGTCAAAAGCAAAAAAAAAAAAAAAAATCGGATACTGTTCACGGTGTACTGTAGCATACTATTCATAGCTATTGAAGCGTTGCTATTCATCCGAATTTAAAATTTTTTTTTCAGATTGTATTTTTTGTGTTTGTTTTTTTCGTTTTTGATATCCATCCTTGGTTAAGTGGTAGAAGAGTCATTAGGGTTTCCAATTCCTAGTTTATTTAGGATTAGTAAGTTCGTGACTTTCCTTTTCCCATTATGCACAACTTTTCTTTGCTGTCCAATTCCCAGCACTTTTGGGAGTCCATCACAACTATTATTTCCAATTCTTAATTGTGTGGGAAAAAAATTTAGTTTATTTCCATTACCAAATCCATCTCTTTCACAATACGAAAAGTCCTCCATTATTGCTACACTTGTGTATCTCTTTTGGTCAAATCTCGATTCGAGGATGAATCGCTTTCAAGAGGAGGGGAATGATACGAGCAGTGGGAACATCACTAGCTTGTGCCAAAATGCTTGAGGGTTTCTTTCAATTCAATCCATGATGTTCAAGACTCTGTTGAAATACATGAAGCCGTGAAGAGGATAGAGCGCTAACTACTTGATCTTCATGCTTTTAGTTTCTTTTGTTTTGTTCGATTTTTCTTGTTTAGTTAGTTAGGTAGTTATTATTATGAATAAATATGACCAGCTATGTGAGCTATTTAAACCATTTAAAAGTAGTTAGGAAAATAAGTGACTAAATCCTTATTCAAATTGGATTAGTCTTAATGTTTTGGTTTTTAGCTATAAATAGGCCTTTTCTATTCCATTGTAAAACAACCTTTTGAGAGATAAATTAATAAAAGTGAGTTGTCTCATTTTATGGAGTTCTTTGATGAAACTTGAGTTTTTTCTTAAACTGTATCAAGTATTTAGCTTGGATACTTGTGGTGTTCAAGGCAAGATGATCATATCATTTTGTTCTTTCAAGCCAATAACCAATCCACTAAGTTTCTAAAGACGGGTTCTCTTTAGGTCTAGCAAGGAAGTTATTGTTCCATAATCTGGTCAAGATAGATCCTTCCATTGCCTGATCAACTTGGTTCTTCAAGACAGGTTCTTGTTGGGTCTTGTTCGTATCAGTTCATGTTCGGCTCTTTTAACATTAATGAGTCGTTCATGAACATGTTCGAAAAACTCGAATCCAAATTATTTTAAGTCTTGAATATGCTATAGAAACCATTAATCATCCTAAAAAATAATTAAAGTGCTAAGTGACTAAATTCTATTATTCATTAACTATATAATTAACATTAACATAAAAACAACAGATAAAACAAAGCAATTTACCCTCCAAATATAAAAGTCTAGCATAAAATTAATCCTAAAATTTATCAAACGACAATTATGTCCGTATTCGCGAATGTTTGTCAAAACTTGCAAACATACTCGTGTTCACTCGATTATTAATCGAACAAAAAAATTTGTTCAAATTTGGTTCGTTTAAGGTTTTGAACGAGTCTTTCACGAACACGAACGAGTCGAAATAACCCGAGCTGCCAGACCACTCGGTTCATTTAATAGCTCTAGTTGTAGATAATATGATATTTGATAGATTACTACGCATTTAGATATGTAATTAGAATGTATAGAATAATTTACACCATACTTTGATACAAAAACACAATAGTGAAGTTAGTGGAAATTAATAGAATGTCGTTATTAAATTCATAGGTAAACTACATTGCATACTTTAGCTAAATTTGTTGTAACATCTGAATAAACATTGAATGTGTGATACCAAGGAAAAATCTTTTCAACTCCAGTATCATCAAAGATTAAAACTGTAAATATAGTTTCTAATTCTAGAACAAAGACAAGGGTTTCATTGTGCTGCAGGTGATGCTTAATAACGAAATCTCTCCAATTTCGCTGAAGTTGTTTATGTTTTGCACCGATCTAAGTACTTTTGTGTCCAGTATTGATAAGTAACATGGGAGTCCTGGTACCATTTGATAAAGTGATCAACAAAGCGTGAAATTTTCTAGCATTAATAGGTGAAGATTAGAATGTATGTAGAAGCAAAAAAGAAATTGCTTGCAAAGAATCTGAGATGACTAAGAGAATATAGGTGAAGATGGAATTGCTCACCAAACTGCTCAGAGTCGCTGAGTTAAAGATTTGATAAAAGCCAACTGAATCAGATAGATATTGATAGAAATCTAGCCTCAATGAGGAAGCAACCTACTATTGTCTAATGGCTATCATTTGTAATCAGCGACTGTGTGTTAGATTAAAAGTAATATACGATATAGATGAGATTATATGATAGATACATTGGTATTTTTACCTTGTGAAACAATGATATTCATATGCAAAAAGTCTGGTAGAGGTACTGTCCAGGGCAAAGGTGTGAGGACTCGAAAGTCATTTTCACATTTTATTTATCTAATTATTTATTTTTATATTACTTGCTTTAAATTCTTAGTTGTTTTAATGGTTAACTCACGATTTTTATCCTTTTGCCTAATTTAATTTGGTGCATGTTGAGTTTCGTAGTGCATTATGTAAGTATGACCAACTAATGAGATGTGCACAATAAATTTAATAGACAAGAAGGAGTTTTGTGCAAAGTGGATTATGTGACAAGAAGTGTTAAGATTTAATTGGAGGAACACAAGATATGTTAGTGATTAAAGGCAAATAGAGAAACAAAGAGATAGATATTAACCTTTTCACCAAGTGTCAATCATCTAGGTATCCTTTGACCAAGATTAGCTTTGTATTTTATCTAAGTTTTGCTTTCATTTTACCACAAAATTCCCTTCATCCTTCCCTTGTCTTGGCCAAACTCTTGAGGAGAAAAAAGAGAGAAATCAACTTAATTTCAAGCCTTGATTTCTTGTTTATTTGGTGAGACAACAAGAGTGAGACCCTAATTTACTCCGTAGATACTTGAGGCAAGTGCGGAAAGAAGTTTTTGGTGAAATTCTTGAAGGAAAGAAGCTCTTGATTTGCTTCAAATACTAGGTTTTAAGGTAATTTGTTAGAGAACTTCTCTTTCATCTCTTATCTCTACATTTATATGATATATGGATAGAAGGTAAAGGAAGGATGTTTATGGAAGATTTCATTTTTTGTCAAGTTAGATTGTAATTTTTCAATTTTGGTGCAAGATATATGTAGTTTAGGTTAGAACTTTATGTATATGTGGAATTTTGATAGATTTCTTTGTCTAGAATATGTATCATACACCCTATGACATGTTATCTTGATTGATAGTGGATTGTCATGAAAATAGGGTTAAAAATTGAAAGGGCTAACTAGAGGAACTTGGGGTTATATTGCTGCAATTTCTTTCTTGGTTGATCACGTGAGAGAGTGAAAGTTGAGAAGTTTAAGGTGATTTTGATCTACCTTTACTCGAATTACTTGAAAAACCCTTGATTTTCACATATAGGTTGGATTTGAGCCAAAATGAAGTGATTTAAAAAGAGGAAAATGATGTTTGCCCAAAAAAGTTTTATAGTTGGAAATTTTCAACTTTGAACCTCAAGACTCTTGTTACTTTTCTTCAAAATTCTTGCCTATAATTAACATAGTTTTGCTCCATCCTATGCTTGAGGCATTGAGCTACCATATATGTGATTTTTGTTTGATTTTCACACGTAAAAGGTGTGATTTTTGAAAAGCTATATTAGAATTTTGATCGTTTTTTTTGTTCTATTATATATAATCGCAGATTTCAAGAGTGGCCAGGAAGCAGAGCTTGATAAGTATGTATTTTAAATGTTTTAAGTGTATTTTGTTAATTGATTTTGGTGTGTTTTAATTATTTTAATAGTTTATGAACTAAGTTTCTAGTGAAAATATCCATTTTATGGTTTGAGTGGTAAAAATTGCATTTCTATCAATTTTAATGGTGAAAATTTTATATTTTTGTAGTTTTAATGATTCAAGAATCAAATGGAGTGACTTAAGAAGAAATTTGGATGATTGATGATGGTTTGAAATGATAAAAAAAGAATATGAAGTGCAAAAAAGGAAATGCAACCAAGAATAAAGAAAGGAAGTTTTACAGGTTTGACACCTTGTAGTATTTCGCCCATATCTTAAGTTACAAGTATTGGATTGATGTAATTCTTATACTATTTTAAAACTAAGAGATATATCTGCATTTGGTATGAAGAATCAAAGTCTAGTTTAGTCGTTTCATTGTCAAAAAATCAAAATACAGAAGTACAGTTTTGTTGTGGAAAGCTAAAACAGGAGATTGACTAGCCGAGGGTATTTGGTTATTTCTCAGTCCAAATTGGATAATTTTTTATGCATTGGAAAGTAACTCAAAGGGTTACAATTTTTATACTTTGTACAAGAGTTAGTTCAACTTCTATCATCGAGAAAATGTCAGGGGAAGTTGGTGCAAAAATAGAGCCAAGTTGAAAACCTACCAAAATGAGTAAACCTGGAAAAAGGCAAAACGTGGGTACAATACACGACCTTAGGTCGCGTTTTTGAGGTTGCGTATTCGTGTTTTGCGGCTGCAACTTACTCTGTAATTTGTACTTTGTTTTTTGACCTATTTTTTTGCAAGAATTTTGGTGGAAACAGACCAGGACAGCTGTCAAAGAAACTTTACAACTCAAATCTGGTTTGTTTATGGATTCAAGGAGAATCTTAACATGATTTAACACTTTGTCTTTTACATGAAATTCCTTTATAAATAAAGACCTTTAGAGAACATTTTGAAAACTTTGGAAGGTTAGAGAAACTCCACAAAAATGTAGTTTCATTAAAATTTTCTTAGTTCATTAGTTAGGGTAGATTAGCATAGTTAGTGTAGTTTATTCTTCTTGTATTTGTAGTTAGATTTGGATGAAAATTTGAGGAGAAAAGATGGAAAAATTGAAACTCATGTGATAAGGGTGACTTCTCTCCTGTCACTTGCTCTTGTATATTTGAATTCATGTTTAACTATAATATAAGTTTGGATCTTGTTTTTCATGTTTTGCTAAACTTTATACCTAGATTTATGGATGAACTTTCTATATTTTATTAGTGATATTTATTTCGTTATTTGATGATATTATTTTGAACAAGTTATTTATAACTTTTGCTTTTCTCATGATTAACAGGCCATTAATTGTGATAATTTTAAAGTGTTAGATTCACAATAAAAATTGAAATTTAACACTAGTTCAAGAAAGTGCTAAACCTAACAAGTATACTCACGTGAGTAGAGGTGCATCTATGTGATTTTGGTGACTTGTTTCATGTAATTTCATAAAAAAAATGAGTTTGTAACTAATTTCATAACCATGAAAATAGGTATAGCTTAGTTCCAAGTATAGTTGATTCATTATGAGAATAGATTTCACATACATTAGGAAAATATATCATAATTAGTCAAGATAATAACATACAATTAACCAGTAATTTTATTTGTAAGAGTAGTAAGGACTTCTATATCTCTAAGAGTTTTATATTGTTATTTTTATTACTTTTATCTTATATTTATAGTATAGATTTAATTTTTTGCACTTATGATAATCTAAATAATAAAGAAATTTAAAAATTATCGGTAATTGATAATCTTTTCTATGGGTTCGACCCTTAATATCCTATACTCGCTCTCGACTCATATATTTGCAAAAAATTGTGCATGAGATATTTAAGATGTTATAAATGTAAAACTTGACTGTAAATAGGCTAATTATTATATGTATACTCTGCGCTCGTCAGAGCCTGTGCTTGATATTGATAGATCTTAATTAGTTGGTGAGTGTACCAATTGTATGATAGAACTTGTTGCTTGATTGAAATGCTCTTTTGATGTGATTGATCAATAATTGTCATGAAATCGTTGATTGAGTAAATGTTATTACAATGCTCTTGACTTGTTGTGGTTGGACAAGTGTGTACTTTATCGTATTTGCCTTAACTGGATTAAAGTAATGTGCACTGTTTGCAAGTAAATGGATGTTCATGTGCGTGATTTGAAAGTAACTGCCTGGGATCCCAAATCCCATTGGCTAGTTAGTCAAATCGAACCAGCAAGGGTTTGGTCGAGGAGATTGACAAACCATAGGTAGTGTTTATTGTTTATTCCACTGGATTCGGTCCTTTGAAATCGGTATATTCGAATATTACCTCTACTATTATTTTCAGAGTTCGGGCCCAACAGAGAGCTGATCGGTGAATGGAGACTGGAGATAAACAGTGCTCTACTGAACTTGTTACTATATCCCCATGGTTGATGGAGTATCAACGGATTTTGGACAAGTTATTGCCCAACTAGCTCGCAAGAGCAAACTGTGTCCTTATGTGTGAAAGTGTTAATAGTTTATTTGACTTATTATTTGAAATATCAATGACTTGTCTTGTGAACGTCTACTTTCTTCACTTTGAGTTGTGATATATGTAATTGCCAGTTTGCTACTTCATTTGCATGTTATCTTGGAACCTCATTGGATGACAATTTATTCCATTCATTTGTTTTCTTTACAGGAGGCGAGAACGAGAGCGTGTGAGTTGGAGAAGGCTAGAGTTTTGTCTAGATTCTTTATCAAATTTCCTGGTGCACCTCTTAACTTTGTCGGTTTCGACTTGAGTTTGTTGTTGTTTCTGAGGTTGTTGTGAGTGAGTTCTGATGAGACTTAGGCAGACAGTCTGTCAAATCCTGCGATACTCCTTAGGAGGAGGTGGGATCATCACAAAAGGAACCTGTTTTTGTAGCTGACGAATATGAATGACATCAAATATTAGATTTCCAGCATGACGAAGTAGTAGAACGTCATGTCTTCTAACAATGTATTCGTAAAAAGCGTCCCATCCTTCTCTGAATAAATGAGTAGTAACTGTGATAGGCCATTGTCGCAGTCCAAATCTTAGAATAATTCTATTGCATTAGTGTTGATGAAGCAATGATTCAAACTAAGTAAGGAATACCTTGGAAAAATGAGATAGGACAAACAATATGAAGCAAAACCATGTTGTACAACTCTAAATGCTATAATGTAGATGAACTTGAACAAAAAGTTAACCTATTCTTTGTGGATGCACTTGAGGACAAAACAGTAGGCTGGTAAGCTGTTATTTACGAGATGGAAATTTGTTGGAGACACAGAGATTGTTTCTACCATTGAACTAATAGGAGGAAAGATGAAGAAATGAAAAAAAAAAGTACTTAGTTAATAGAAAATGTGAGACAAGGTCGTATTATCTGATGAGGGGTAGAAATACCAAAAGAAATGTAGCTTACTTGTTGCCAAGTTCTTATGAAGAAAAGGCATTAGTGAAAGTGTCTAGTGTTTTATTTTGATTGATAATTCTGTAAATGGTAAAGAGCTTATATATGAAGAATACATTATTGTAAAATAGTATATATTTTTCATTCCTTTTAATGCTGAGTGCAAGTTTTTTCCTACCATGAGTGCAAAGATTTATTAGTAGTAGTAGAGGAAGGTAAGGATCAATGAATAAAAAAGACAATGCAATGGCAAACATTAAGTGCGAGTTGTCAACTGACTGCATGTAAAGTTATAATCCAATGTGCATTTGTAATATTTTATGGTCTGATAGCGAATTTCTAATTCACAGTGTACTTGTCATGTTTACTGTATATATAGGTAACCAATAATTTAACATATAAGCAACGGAAGCTAAATATACAAGTCTTATGTGTCAAAGATTTTGGTTGTCATAACAAATCAAGAAGCATGCATACAAAGCTAGAAGGTTGAAAGCTGATAATAATAATTTTGTCTGAAAAAATATAAAGAAATGGAAAGGAATCCCAAATTATATAGATTATAACTTGAAAGATATCTGTTAACAGTGGAGTTTTGTCAACTGACTGCATGTAAAGTTATAATCCAATGTGCATTTGTAATATTTTATGGTCTGATAGCGAATTTCTAATTCACAGTGTACTTGTCATGTTTACTGTATATATAGGTAACCAATAATTTGACATATAAGCAACGGAAGCTAAATATACAAGTCTTATGTGTCAAAGATTTTGGTTGTCATAACAAATCAAGAAGCATGCATACAAAGCTAGAAGGTTGAAAGCTGATAATAATAATTTTGTCTGAAAAAATATAAAGAAATGGAAAGGAATCCCAAATTATATAGATTATAACTTGAAAGATATCTGTTAAGATCCTCAAGCTGTCTAGGATGGGGGATTTCAGTTCATTTTTGAAAACCTGGCAAGAACTTTGATATACGCATCTAAACTGATTTAATGTGAACCAAAATTATCTTTGTTTTAAGTTAAGCGTGAACAAACTCAAGTGGAAGTTCAAGATTCTATAAGAAACACAGAGGATATGAGGGGTGACAAGTAAACAGTATATTTATTATCAAATTTGATAAATTAAAATAACCTAATTCACATGATCAATTGCTTTAAGAGCAGTAAAGGTGAGAATCTTTTCTATTAGGTCTCCAAAGATGGAAGCTAGTATAACTCCACTGTTATCACTCAAATTAATGTCAAAAACGGCACTTGGAAGATAAGTATTAGGTCCTTAGGTGATACGTTCTATGACATTGAGATTGAGAGCAATTTAATAGTAAATTTAAAGTTGATGATTTATTGATATAGGACCTAGGCATAGTAGAGCCCTTCTCTTTGCATGAATTACAAGTAAATAGGGATGGCAATGGGGTGGGGGTTCCTTCCCCCATCCCCCGCCCCGTTGTCAAATAACTCCCCCCATCCCCCGCTCCTTGCCCTCCACCCCCCGTCCCGCCCCCGTCCCGTTTCCCCCGCGATCTCCCACGAGAAAAGAAATCAACTTATCATAAAATGTTCATTTACAATAATACAATTATAAATAACGTTAAATAAAATTAAATAGCTGTCAAGATGAAAATAAAATATAACAAGTCAAGTTTCATTCTTGTATTCAACAAATTCAGTCGAGTTGATTTCTCATATTCAACAAACTAAAAGCACTCAACAATAAATCCAGATTTTCTCTTCATTAATATAACTTAACAACTTCAAGATATTTGCTCTTCATCAACCTCGAGATGTGATAACTCACTTGATAAAGCAACCCTGACATTTGATGTTAAAATAAAAGAAGAATCTTGTCACCAGACTATAGTGTATAACAAACAATTGGAGAAAATCAATTTAGATAAATCAAATTTCTTTAATACCTATTCAGTAACACAATCAACATCATCTAGGCGGAAGTGAGGAACGAAAGGGGAAATGGGAATGGCCGAATGGGGGATAATTAGGGATTTAGGAGTTTTGTTACTTTTGTGTATTTATATATATATACTTTTTTTTATGCGGGGGACGGGGCGGGGGATGGGGCGGGTGTATGTTGCCCCATCCCCCGCCCCGTTTTAAGGCGGGGGTAAATATTTTGCCCCCGCCCCCGCCCCATTTGTACCCCCGCGGGGCGGGCACCCGCCTCCATTGCCATGCCTACAAGTAAACTCAATTCCATAGTCTGTTGCAATAGTTTGATAACATTTTGTGCAACTTATGTACCAATATTTTTGGAAGATGTGTTCAAAGAAGAGCCATGCCTTGACCCAGGCAGTCTAAAAGATAAACAAATATTAGATGAAAGGCTAAACATACATGAACAAACTATAAGATTGCACAACTGTTTATTATTTCATCACCTTCTGTGACGGTATAACATTGCAAGTTAGAGTAGTTTTTTGGTCTATTCTTAAAGAAAGTGTAGGATTGTACTTAATGTAACTCTTTGTATCAATGATTTTTGCAATCAATTTAGCATTCCTCATTGCCCTACAAAAAGAATGATGAAGTAAGAAAAATAAGGGAAAAATAATACAGTTGGTATTGTATTGCATTAAAAAAATGTTATTAGAGTCATTGTACCAATTCTTTAGCTCTGTTGCTTCCTATATGGGTGGATCAACAAGAAGTGTAGAATCAAACCAAATAGAGAGCACAATACCTATAGAATAAAAAATAGCATAAAATTTGAGTTATGAGTAACAAATTTGAAATACAAATAAAGACTATAATACAAAAAAAAAGACAGCATTTCAACAGACCATTGTAGTTGTAAACTTTCAACCTTCAACTAATGATAACAGGATTGTTTTGTATGCTGTTCAACAAAACTTGAATTTCATTGTTCAGAAAATCATCCCATAAAGATAGCAAGACCATTTGGGACCTAATATTGACATAGAAGTTAGGACTAAAATGATATGAGACTATAGGAAAAAGGAGAAAAGGCTAGTAAAAAGTGTGCAGCTTTATTAAAAGGAGATCATGTACTCTTTATTAAGGAGGACAAAATTTTTGAACATTTGACTACTTAGAGTTTCTAGTGATCGTTTTCTTGGCTAATGAACTGATCACCACTTTGACCATATTTGTGAAGGAGAAAAAAGTTTGAAAAAACAATGATTGAGGGATAAAAAAGAAGAACGATAGATTGTTTAGATACTCACTGACAGACTTGCTTCTATCATCCATGTATACAACCAAATCAACAAATTTAGTGAAACCAAATTTAACTAGCATAATGTCTTCATTATCATTGACCTTTTCAATGACAATTTTAGTAGTGATCACCTACTATTTGGTTAATTCAGGAGTTTGAAACTTTGTCAGAATAGACCTGACATCAGTATTTGAGAACTTATATTTTTCTATAAACTTGCAACCTAGGACTTATTTTAGTGTTAGTATTGAAGATTATCCCTTCAACTTTAGAACCCCATTAGGGAAAAAAAAGGATCACAAATAACTAACATGATTAACAAACAAATAAAAGATCAAATAATTGATCACTGTTTAGTGTTCTAAAATGCAATCTCTGAATCATAGAAGATAAACTTTTGTTTTTCAGTTGGTGTTCCCATAGAATCTGTGACTTGTTGCTTCTCTTGAACCATGATGATACAAGACCAGTTTTTCAAATTAGGCATGACATCCCCAATCAACAAGCTAGACATCCTCCAAAAAGGGAACAAAGTTCATAATTTACAAGCTTATATATAGATAATGCCTTAGCAATAAGTAAACGTAGTGATAAAAGAAAATTCTACTATTGGCTTAATTCAAAAACTTTATTGAGCACGACATTTCTAGTTTTGTAATTTGTTTTTATATCATCACAATTTCCTAGCACAATAAATATTTTCAACTCACTTAAATTTCTAACTATGGACAAGGCTACATATAGCTGTCCATGAGAAAAGGCAAGTTCACATAAGTAAATGCCACGACATTTCTAGTTTTGTAGTTTGTTTTTATATCATCACAATTTCCTAGCACAATAAATATTTTCAACTCACTTAAATTTCTAACTATGGACAAGGCTACATATAGCTGTCCATGAGAAAAGGCAAGTTCACATAAGTAAATGCCAACATAGTCGAGAGTCTATCTTTGAGACTTATTAATGGTCAATGCAAAACAAGGTCAGATAGGAAACCGAGTCCTTTTGAATGCAATGGATTTCTTTTGATTGTCAGTAATTTGTAAGGGTATTTTTGAAATAAGAACTCTCTTTTCTCGATGCTGGTTGAAGACAATTTCAACCGAAATAGTGTGTTGGCCAAGCTCTCTCCTTATGAACCTTGTGCTATTGCACAGGCCTTCAAGAGGATTTAGATTCCTCATCAGTATAATTGGACAGTTTTCTTTTAACATTAACCTGTGAGGAGGAAGACCTTTTGGATTCTGAGAATTAAAGAAATCCTCATAATCACCCTAGTGCCGCAGATCAACAGTTTTGTCTAAACTAATATAAGTGTGAAACTTTCCAAGAAACCTTCTAATCATTATATTATTGAGCTCATCAACTAAACTACTTTTAAGGTCAAGAATACATCTATTGATCATAGTATATGGATTTTGGGAATAGAGAGCTAAATCTAGAAAAAACACGGTGTAATAACCTATTAATAAAGAGGTTAAATTAGAAATTGTACAGGTTAAAGGTTAGACATATAAAACAAGGCAATATTAAGTCATTTAATATATATAAAGTTTCTTCTCTATCATAATAAGGAATGACTAAATCTCTGGACAAAGTTATTTCACCGTTTAAGTCAACAAGTTAATTTCTTTCGCCAAGTCTTAAAGAGAATTCAGAAAATTGAGATATCATATAGTCCGCATATTTTCTGTCAACTTGTCAACTTCAGTTTATGAAGCTTAGACCACAATGGAGAATTGAGAAAGCATGACTGCAAAAGGACTTCCTTTGTTGCTTGCTCAATCATAGGTAGTGTCTGTCGAAAATCCCTACCAAATACAACAACTTTGCCTCCAGTAGGTAGATCAGATTCCATTATGTCTCTAAGTAAATCATCAAATGGTTTAACAGTTTCTTGTTTAGCCATGGAAGTCTCATCCCATAAGATTAGTTTAAACTCTAAGAGCAGCTTTGCAACATGCCTTACTAAGCTGGCAGGTTTTGTTCTTTAAAAATCAAGGGGCATCTTAAACCTTGAGTGTAAAGTTCTTCCTCGAAGAAGAATAGATGCTGGAATTTCAGAGGTCGCCACTGCAATGGCTATATGACATTGTGATATCAAAGTAGCAAGCAACAACCGGTATAAAAATGTTAAAAAAGAATGTCTTTATGAAGAGAAACATACTTATAGGATCAAGTTATAAGCATACTTTTGTTGGGAATTAAATTTCAATGACATCAGTAGATCTTTCGGCCGTATGTCTATGTTTCTTTCAACTTCTATCTTCTTTGTTAGGTGTGCTTGATCTACATTTACAAGATCATTTGATGGTAACTAATAGGTACCAATGCTTGTACTCATCTGTTGAAGAAATCTATTAATATCAGCTAGAACCAATACCCTAATTTCAGTGGGAGGGTAATCACGATATTGTCTATGCCGCTCATAGTCTCTAGAGAAGTCAAATTCAAAATTTTTTCACAACATTATGGGATCAATTGGAGAACAACTGATCAAAAAAGTAGCAAATAACAATCTGAGTGAACATGGCATCTGAAATGCAGCGGTTTCCTCAAGTGTTTCTTCTATATATGTATCAGGTTGCAATAGCCCAAGCACTAGAATAGCCTCTCTGAACGACTTCATCTTTCTATCGTTGACAGTCAAGAGATCATCGAATGAAGTCGGTCCAAGAATATAAGTTAAGAGAAGTTTTAGATAGTACCTCTTTCCCTCTTTGGATTAACACTAACAAGTCTACCTATTACCTTTCAACACTTCCTTTCTGTCCAGAGCTTATATTTTGAAGATCAAACAAAATGCTGAGGAAATTTCTATAAAAGCATTTAAGATTTTTAGCTATTGCATTGGTTGTATTCATTTTGAAAAACTCAGTTAACATGGTTTTTGAAGAATCTGCTTTTTCTAACAATTGTAGCAGATCTGAGTTCATGTCAAAAGACACAAGTTGCTGAAAAGTGAACTTGGAAAGCATAAACAGATTGGGGTCATGTCATTAAAACAAAACGCATATATTCATCAAAATGCTTCTGGAGGTGAAACATATCTACCTTTCTAGAACTCTTTAATCTCATCAATATTAACAGTGCTATCATCTGTCAGAATTCTAAAACAGATCAAATCATACCCTTTAAATACATACTTATACAAGTGCTTGACAAGCTTAATGATAGAAGAAATCTCCGTGTTCATGTGCTAATCGAATACAGTAAGAAGATAAGGGTTGTAAGGCACCACCCACCTATTATCAAGGGTAAATTTGTGCACTTTCACTCTTCTGTCGTCATTCCTTCCTCTATAATATGAGTTGCAGTGTTCAATATGAGTTGTACGGGAGCAAATTTTTTAGAGAGTGATTCTTGCAGGCACCGTCTTTCATATAATGACAAGTTTTATCTATGTCTCCACAAGGACCGTGGATCATATGTTTTACAATAAGAGAGTACATGAGAGAATATTGAATACGATCAAGTAATTCAACACAGACCATTCTGTCATATGACTCTTGATTAAGTAACTTAAATTGAGGCTTTGAAATGAGCAACAAATGAGCATGCGGAAATCCCCATTTTTAAAACTCAATGACATAGACACATGTTGCCACCTCACCAAAAATCTGCTTAATCAAAAGTTCATACTTAACCATTTCAAATTTAACTTTAAAAACACTAACTAAAAGATCGGGTCTATCCTATGGCTTCTCATGATACTTCAAATTGGATTGAATTTCTTTTCATGCTTGATTGTAGATCATGGTAAGAAAATTTTTTAATTTATCATATTTTTGTATCAGTGTCATTGCATCGAGATAGTGGCGCCTCATGTCCCTGGGACCACTTACAAAGAAAGCAGGTAATACTATCCTGTTGTCACGGGTTACCTAAATTCCTATAAGCACTCGCACATGCAGCACTAGCAGTTGTCTAAGACTCTAGCTATGAAAGTCTTGCTAGTTCAGTCTAAATACCTAAATGTGGGAGAGTTGTGCAAAAGTGTAAAAGTAGTAGACAAAGAGAGAAGTGTTGAAGGTTAAGAAAAACTTGTATTGTTCTTAAACAAATGTTACAAAGTGTTTTACAAATGAGGGGGTTTGGCCTTTTTATAGGCAAGCCAAGAAAGTCATACAAAGTTCTAGAAAACTCTACACACATCTTCTTACACTTAGTCTTTAGAAGTTTCTGTACAAACCTACACTCTTATGCACAAGCTCTAGACTTCTCCTAGAGTAATTTCGAAACCTCTAAGGCTTGCTACATACTTCTACTATTGTTTGGAGTAGCCTCTATACTTTGGGTAAGCCCCGTGGCTTGCCAAATACTTGAGGGAATAGGGTATGGGTCTGCTAACGGTTCTAATTTTTCTGTCAGGACATTATATACGGTAGTGCATGGTTGGGTCAGTCAGGCACGATCGCATGCAGTTAATATGCGGACAATGTCATCCTCCTTCACTTGAACGAGGCATTGTTCCCGATGCCTAACTATCCTTATACACTCGTATAAGATTTTCAAATTGTCACAACTTTTTAGCCAGTTCCCAACTAATTTTAGTCTCGAATAACCCCACGCTATCGTACCAAGTACTCTTTAGATGGTGCGCGATTCTTGTGTTAAACGATAAAATCGGCAACGATCTCCTCGGCAACCTTATCGTATTCCTCCCTTATAGTGCGCGGGTGCTCTCGTTGAACACGCTCCTTAACAAATAATGTGAGTTTTGATAGAATGGATTGAATAGGCTCACATGAAAGATTGATTGGAGTTGAGAAAGGGCATCAAACAACTTCATCTTGTAGGTGACATTTCCTATCCTCTTTAACACCGTAACGATTTTTCATATCGTTGTATTAGACCTTGTGCACCCCACGAATACGTCCATGTTGGTAGAGTTTCACCAATATTTGGTCCCTCTCTTTGAACTCGCGGAACTTATGTTTACGGTCGGCCCACTTCTTCATCCGCTGCTGGGCTTTTTCAAGTAAAAATTGGCCGTTTTCATGCATTTTTGTCAATCTATGGCAAACCGGTATGCGAGAGAACTCGCATCCTTGTAACTACCAACAATATCCTTCGGGGTCGTCGGCTGAAATCCAAGGACGATTTCAAACAGACTCTTGTCAGTGCTCTCGTTTTTTTGCAAATTAAAGTAGAATTGGGCAACGTCCAATAGTTTAACCCCAATCCACTTGGTTCACCATCACATAATGCCAGGGGTAGACCTCTAGCATGTTGTTTACACATTCCGTCTACCCATCCATTTGTGAATGCATTGTTGTTGACATGTTGAGTCTCGAACCAAGCAAACGGGAAAACTCCATCCAGAACCTGCCCATAAATCGCGAATCACGATCACTAATGATTATTTCCTGCAAGTACTAATACTTGATGACATGGCCCATAAAGAGTTTCACCATTACTTCAGTTGTGCGCTCCTTTAAGACGGAAATGAACGTAGTATATTTGAATAACCGATCCATAATCATAAATATGCTCGTACACCTCTCTGATTTCAATAACCCGACTATAAAATCTATAGAAATGCTCTCCCATATATTCCTTGGGATTGACAGCGGTTGCAATAGTCCAGCGGGCAGCTCGTTTTCTACCTTATCTTATTGGCACACTAGACAAGTCTGTAGGTACTCGTCGACATCGTCTCTTAGATTTCATCAATTATAAAATTCTCATACTAGGGGCAACGTGCGATGAGTGTTTGGATGACCAGCATATCGTTTATTGTGATATTTCTTGAGAATGTCCCTTCTTAAGTGTTTCCAATCGGACTCGTAAATCCACTGGCCTTTAGTATAGACGACCCCATCCTCCATCCAAAATCTCTTCATTTTCCCTTCATTCGCTAACTTTATGAGTGCTTACGCCCAATCGTTTATGCTATAATCCCTCCTTGATATGCTTCACGAGCAGTCTCTCGGTTGTGTATGTGGGTGCGACAATACTTTTGTGACTTAGGACATTGGTCACGATATTTGTTTTGCCTGAACTACGCTCGAGCTCGTATTTGAATTCTACTAGATAGTCTAGCCATTTTACTTACTTGTTTGAGAGTTTCTTTTACAATTGATGGTAGTTCACCGTCTTATTATCTATTTTGATCTTAAATGGTGTGACGGCCTTGAGATAGTGCTCCCAAATTCGTAAACAATGCACGACCTTTAATATTTCCTTCTCATGCGTCGGCCACCATTTTTTCACGTCACTAAACATATGATTCTCATAAATAATAAGGTGATCGTCTTGCATCAATACACCACCAGCGACTAAGTCGAATGCTTCGGTATGCATCTCGAACGATTTGTCAAAATTGGGTAGTGTCAACACCACCTTCTTCATCACAGCATCCTTCAACGTCTTGAATGCTGCTTGGTACGCGAGTGTCCACGTCCATGTTTTGTTCTTACATAGTAGATCGATTAGCGGAGCAGCAATAGCTAAGAGCCTCGCGATGAACCGTTGGTAGTAGTTCACTAGCCCAAGAAATGATTACAAATCCGTGAATGTCTTTGGTGCCTCTCAATCCACGATGGCCTTGATCTTTTGAGGATCCATACGGATCTGTCCATGCCTCATGATATGCTCTAAGAAGGAGATTTCATGTAAGCCAATCTCCTATTTCTCCTTCCTCACGTACAATTTGTTGGCTCATAATACTGTGAACACTTGTCTTAAGTGGCGAACATGCTCCTCTAATCTATTAATATATAAATGACGATGTCGTCAAGGTAGACCACGACGAACTTGTCTAAAAACTCCTTTAGTACCTCTTGCATGACATAGCTGTTGCGTTTGTCAATCCGAATAACATCACGTTGAACTCGCATGACCTATACCTGGTGGTGATAGCCGTTTTGGGCTTATCCTCTGCTTTAATTCTCACTTGATAATATCCCTTACATAAGTCAAGTTTGGACATGATTTTCGATGATTGTATACGGTCGAATAAGTTCACGATTAGGGGCACAGGATACTTGTTTTTCACCGTCATCTTGTTGAATGCTTGATAATCGTTGTACATATGCAAGGTGCTGTTTTTTTTTTGCATTGAAAGAGTACGGGTACACCAACGGGACTCTAGGAGGATATAGCATTAGACTCCAAAAATTCTTCAAATTGGTTCCGTAACTCCTCCAACTCCTCGGGCGACATGCAATATGGCAAACCTTGGGCAAACCTTGGCTTGTCTTCCCCACTCTTTATGTTGTTCAATTTCTTCGGGCGACAAGTCCCCTTTTGTGACTTGTTGCTGTCGATATTACTCGACCTCTGGGCAAACCTTGGCTTGTCTTCCCCACTCTTATGTTGTTCAATTTCTTGTCTTTGTCTATAGCTAGTTCCTTCTGTTAAAATTCTATCAACCTTTAGGCAATTTTTTATGGCTTGGGAGGCGTATTGTGGGTCCTTGTCTTCCACCTATTGTTTAGCCTATGGCCTTAAGCCGTCTAGAAACATGAACAGCTCATTTTCGAGTGTCATGTTGGGGATTTCCAATAAGAAATTGGAGAACTTATCGATATACTCCTTCATATGCTCGTTCTTATATTGGAGATGACAGAATTTGGCCGTTGCCTCATGCTCGATATTGACCGAATCAAATTCGACCTTCAACTCGGCCTTGAATGTGCCCCATGTGATAATGGTGTCGTCCCCACGATACCCTTTGTTGCACTTCCGTCTCCACCATATCAGTGTGAAATCCTTAAGGTATAACAAAGCCATCATCAAGCGAGCATCACCTGTCATGATACCCAGGGTTTCGAAATACCGCTCGAACCCGTAGAAAAATTCTCAATTTCTTATGTCTTCCTTTCTTCTTTGTAAGCTTCTAGATGTGGACGTCTAACCTTGGTGTGGTTACGGTCGCACCTATTGTCCCTTGCACTGTAACACGTCAACCTTGACCCTTAACTTGGTAAGCTCCTACCAAATGGCTGATGACTCTCCCATGGGCACTCTAACACCCTGTGTTAGTTGAGTCTTGTACGACTCCAACTCACCATTGAGTTGGACGACCTTCTCATGTAAAGACTCGACTAAGTCCCAAATAGCGTCGTTCCCCTTCACTAGTTGGTCCATGGCCTCATTCAGTGCACCTTGCATGCCCTCACCGTCTAACTGCTCAATACATTGGTCTAGCTTGTCCCACCAGTCGTGATGATTAGTTACGGTTAGCTCCACTCTTACTAACATTGATTCCAGGGCCGTCATCGGGTCTGGCATGGCCAACTTGTCTCTCTTTGCCCTTACAACAAGTAGGAGCGGTCCAATTTGGCTTTCTCGCGACATGCTCCCCATGGCGGTTCCTTTGTGACGTCTGAAGCTGTTGCCATCATTCCATGACTTTGTAATGGTATCAAACTCTAATACCACTTATCATGGGCTGCCTAAATTCCTATAAGCACTCACACTGTCCGACACTAGCAGTTGTCCAAGACTCTAACTATGAACACCTTGCTAGTTCAGCCTAAATGCCTATGTGCATGAGAGTTGTGTGGAAGCGTAAAAGTAGTAGACAAAGAGAGAAGTGTTGGAGGTTAAGGAAAACTTGTATTACTCTTGAACAGATGTTACAAGGTGTCTTACAAATGAGGGGGTTTGGCCTTTTTATACGCAAGCCAAGAAAGCCATACAAGGTTCTAAAAATCACTACACTAAGTCTTCTTGCATTTAGTCTCTAGAAACTTCTATACAGGTATACATTCTTATGTATAAACTCAAGACTTCTCCTAGAACAATCCGGAAGTCTCTAAGACTTGCTACACCACTTCAATTAGTGTTTGGAGGAGCCTCCATGTTTTGAGTAAGCCCGCATGGCTTGCCAAGTATTTGGGGGAATAGAGTGTAGGTCTACTAGCAGCCCTAGTTTTTCTGCCAAGACACTATATACGACAGTGCATGGTTGGGCCGGCCAGATACGGTCGCGGTGGTTGATGTGCAAACTGTGTCACTATGACCAACTTTAGAACCTTTAATTTGGCCTAAACAGACACTGTCCACTACCCCTTGAAGAATTTCTGACCTAACTACATTTTATCAATATCTATGAAAGTCCTAGCCTAGAAGTTTCTATCTTGACATAGGAATCAACTAAAAACTATTGTAACAGTCTAAAGTAATGCAGCAGCATTGACTCATCACTATCTCTTATTTGAAAACCTATAACAAAAATACTCTCTAACTGATACTGTGTCCTCTTCATTCTTTCCATGATCGAGAATTGTATAGAACAAAAGAAAACTGTCAAACTAAAGTAGAAAAGGTTATAATGTTCACACCTAATAGATACAAGCAGTTGCATTCCAAATCAAGCAAATGTGAGGGGTCGTCAAGAAAACAAGGATCAACATATAAATCACCCTCAGAAGAATCCCCATTTCTCTTTCTCTTGCAAAGTACCATGGTGCAATCCACATTCAACTCGAGAAAAGAGAATAAGGTATTGCAAAGGATCATAACAACCATAGCAATACTTAACTCTATGGTTGGTATTTGAGTGGGTATAAACTTGAATATGAGCATTTCTATCTGCTAATTCATCATCATTCTAAGTCCATATGATAACAACTTGCAAAGTGGTAGGCAGATTATAGATATGCTAGTCTAAACTAGGATAACAATTGAGCACAATTTTATAACTGTCAATGTTTGGGACATTTCTAAGATCCTTAAAGAATAGCAAAAGGATTGTTCAAAAGGGTACGCATGAACAATCTTAAAGTGCTTTCACGCAACTTATCAGAACTTCCAATCCTTTGTGCTAATTCTTCATCAATATGAAAAGAGTAGAATTGAATTCCAAATGGTTTTTCAGTTGACTACATCAAACTATTAAGAAAGTGGTAAACTTGACCTTGAACATGGAAAGTATAAACACCTTTTATGTTCTTGGTTAGTTCTAGATCAAATTTTGAAGTTATAGGATCGAAAATTGTTTTTGAAATGAGCACTTTCCTCATTATTTTTTAATAAATAGACATTTAAGATAATAAGGCATTGACAAAGCTACAATAGAGATGTCTCCTCTAGAAGCAGCAAAAGTTAGGAGGTTCCAAATGGAACCTCTTGGCTCCACAATGCTCACAATCACGAGCATCTGCGAGAGTCAACGCTTCATGAGGGATTTCATCAATTTGAAAATATGCTGCTGCCTCCCCATTTTAGGAGTAGCTACATTTATTTTGAAATTCCAGCTGAGAAGTGAACTAAGTTGTGCCCCTATTAGGATAATTAATAATGGCATCTAAAAAGGGTCAAAAAAGCTATTGAGAAATAAAATGCCAACCCAAAGTCTGCTTCTCACATGCTGACGAGAACAACGACTTTGACCAAAAGGTTGATCTTTATATGAGAAACGAGAAGAGCGGTCAATTCTTTTTGCTTTCCTCACAGAACCACTTTTCTCAAGACATTCAATAGACTCCATCTCCTAAATAGAGGAGGTTTCTGCAACTGTATAAAGGAATAATCTAATAAAAGGGGCTAATGCCATTTCAATGTATACAATTAACATGTGTTGGGAACTAAAGAATATTCAGGTAGTTAGTGCTAAGAATATTTGTTGTTTGAAAAGACATACCTTGAGAAGTAGACGCTGTTTCAGAAGTTTGTTTCTCAAAGGGTGGGATTTTTTTTTTCAAATGTAATTGTTTGTGCCTATCATTGAAGAAAGACTGCAGTTAACCAGAGTTCATATAAGCCTTGGCCAAAGAAGAGTACTCAAAAACATTTTCAAAATGTTCATGAGCAAGGAAAGGATCTTTGTCAATGCAAGAAGGTTGCATGGGCCTATCAGGAAGATGAGAAAAACTGCTGGTCTTGTCAACCAACACCATAGGTACAAAGTAAGCAATTCCCAATTCCAGAATTTTGCTTTTCAAAAGATATATCTTTTTTTTTGTAGAAATTGATTTTCATGAACAGTAGTTACGAGAGAATACAACTCTTTAGAGTTCATAGAAACATGAGTTGAAGAACAATATTCAATTGGATTTTTAAAATGATCATGCATAAGTAAATCTTCTCTATCAGAGTGAGTTTGGATGACGTTATTAGAACGATCAAAGCAATATCTTGATCGATTATGCAACATTATATGTATAGAGTTCCTACTCTTTCTCCTAGGCACACGAAAATCAGGCTCGACAGAAGAAGAAGGGAGGTTCAAATTTTTTTTCTTTTTTAAGAAGGAATTTTCCTTGACAGTTCCTAAGATCAGCCTTAGTAGTCAGTGGAAACTCTGCGAGTTACAAATGAAGACACATTTATTTTTTAAGAATCGAAATATAGAACCAGCAACCAGGAGGCAGGGGAATGATGTTACTCTAAAAACTAACCCTGTAAGAATATTTGCATTTGGCATATAATTTGCTCCTGCAGGAGAGGAAACAGAATGGCTGTGAGGAACAAAAGAAGCAGGCTCACTAGAGGACATGTACTGTATAGGGGGCAAATAAACCTATTTAATTAAATTTATCCATACTCACCCATGAATAGATGAGTATGGGTATCTTAAATTTTTGCATATAGATATAAATGGGTTACCCAATAATACCCATTTATTAAATGGGTATTATTGGGTAACCTATTAAACCCAATTAATCTATTTAGAATTGTAACCCATCAAACCTCCTCTTTTCCCCCACCTTTTTTTTTAGATTTTTCATTTTATTATGATGTTAACTACTTTTGTTTCATTATTATTATTATTATTTGTTGATTTTATCTTATCATTTTATTTTCTCTTAGTTTGTTAACTTGCTTATTATCATTATTATTATTATTATTTGTTGTTCCATTTCACTAACTTAGAGTGCATAATGTTGAAGGACTATATAAATAAAGGAACATCTAACTTAATAACAAAAAATTTAAACTGAACACTTACGAAGAATATAGAGAGTAAAAATCAAACAAATAGCAGGAAGTCAAAGGAGTTAACAGTTAACAACTGACCAAGGAACAAAAAAAAATAACAATAAAGAAATAATCAGGCAGGTAAATATAGTGCATGATACAGGCATTTTTTTGTAGCAATAGAACAGTATTGGAAGCAAAATAGCAGCTCCTATTTGCAATGAATAAGGATCATAAAAAAAAATGAAGAAAGCAAAGTTCCAAACTGAAAGAAGTAAAACTGGAGCAGCATGCAAGTAACGATGCACCAGAAAATGCACGTTAAAGATGTTCAAATTAAAGGTTACAAATTAAAGAGGAAAAGAAGAAGAAAATCAGAATCACTAACCTGTGTGTATGAAGAAACTCCACACGGCAGAACTGAATAACAGCAAAAGCTACCAAAGAAATCATGATCACATAAAAGGTAATAAGAAAAGCGGACCAAAAAAGGGAAGGAAAAGAGAAGATGAATTGGTGATAATAATTTAGAAGGGAGGGAAAAATTTTAAATGGTTGAACCAGTGCATGAGAAAGCAGAGAAGTAAAGGAAGAAAACAAATAACAAATCAACAAGACAATAATTCTCAAATACTTGAACAATTAGAGAAAAGGAAAGTAAAGTGAACTCTAAAACAGCATTCTCACCAGCAAACAGCAATAACAGCAGTAGTGCAAGCTAAACCAAACCAATAAATTAGAAAGAAGGAAGGGTCAAGATAGCAAAAGGAAGTGAAGAACAATGCTGATAAGATAGTCCTTTCTGTCTAGCAAAGAAACAAGAGCAATAGAATAGAAGAAAGAATGCAGTAGGTGCACAATTACCACTGATCATGATGATAATCAGCAAAAAATCCTACGTGAAAAACTAGATAAACTCTACAACCATTGTGCAAATGCAAAACACAAAACCACCTCGACCAACGACAGCAAAAAAAGGTGATTGTTAACAAGAGTGAAAGGTGGCGGTTTTTCCATCTTTACAGACACAACCTTAAGTAAAGGAGAAAAAGACTACAAGGCCTATTGAGTGTAAACGTAAATGCACACACAAGGGATGGGTAATATAGTGAAATGAAGCATACATTATTCAGCTCAGGTATAACTACTTGTCACCAAAATGAGGCTAATGATAAATAATGTCTGAGGATACGGTGGAGTAGGAAATCGAGAAAGCATGCATTTGAATTGAATGAACAAAATACCGACTATAGACAAAATTAGTCAAGTATTAGTAATATAAGAAGTCAAGTTATAGCAGGAAAAAGAATGAAAGAAAAGAATAAGAAGAAGCATATTTCTTAGTAGGATCAATATCAACATGTCCTCACATAACAACTAACCAATAATTGGAAAACTTTGTTAACTTATTCCAATTATTTCGGTAGCCAAAGAATGACAATAGTATTTAAGCAATTAACAATTAGTTGCAAAAGATTAGCCAAGGAAGGATGATTTGCTTATGTAGAAACAAAGTTGTTGTTAATCTAAAAAAAGAAACGGTAATCAAATGCAACATGATAGTAAAAATACAAAGCTAATAACTTAAAAAGGTGGCACTTAAACATAAACTATTAAGGATAATAGGTGAAAAAATTAAATATGCAAATAACAATTAAGTAGAAAGGAATGACAATTGAACATTAATTGTTGGACACCCTTAGAAAAACCTAATTTTTTAATATAACTTTTTGCGAAGAATTGATGATTAGATGTAATTTGTTAGGCAACAGCAGCAAAAAGGTAATTTAATTTTGAGGAGATTTCAAGGAGTAAATATTGAATGTAATTCCATGGGCAATCGAAAAACGACATTAATCACGGACAAATGAATAAAAAAATTGGCCTCTCAAAATTTGATAATAATAATTAAATGTCTCCCCCCTCATTTTGCAAAGAAAGGAAAAACCATTTTTTTAGAGTGATGCGCCATTTTCAAATAGCTGATAATTAGACAAAAAAATTTAGAAAATAAAGTAACAAAAAATATTTAATAAATCAACAATTGAAATCAATCGGAAACATTGGCATTCCCCAATAAACTAGATATGTTAATAAACATGTCATCAATTTTGTAAAGAAACAGTGTCGTATATTTATAATGAGTTTTAGTCACATTCATCTCCGAATTTTAATCATATAGTTTGGGATTTGTATTGGAATTTACCAGACATTGAGCTTTGCTTGCAGCGTTTGGTATAGCTCATGGAAGCTTGGTAATTGGACAAAATTACTTTGTTGTCCTTTGTTGGATTTGACTACACTTAATGATGTTGCGGGGTTAAATGAAAAATTAATCTTTAGCTATGGTTATTTACCTTTATGCCTTTAGTAATATCTATGGACTGCAATTTAAAACTAATTTTGCGCATTTAATTTAATTAGTGTATTCAATGTCTAAGCTTGCATCTGTTGGATTTTTATTCAGAATTGCCTCACCTTCATTTTTCTTATTATTAATTCTTTGCTATAGTTGTTTACTTTTATGCCTTCAGTGCTGCTTATGGACTAAGTTTAAAAGTAATTTATTTTCAAAAAAATTAAAAGTAATTTTGCATATTTAAATAATGTATACATTGTCTAAGCATTTGTTAGAATTTTTGTTTAGAATTGGCTTACCTTCCTTTTTCTTCCGATACTAATATTAAACCATGTGATTGATTGATCTTTCTTCTTTATCCATTTTGTATTTTTTCTTATTTGCTTTTTTCTCTTATTACCTCTTTGGTTCTAGTATTGATCGATTTTAATTTTTTTTTTAAAAGTAGCTGTAGTCGCTTATTGGGATTGAGGTAAATCCTTTGAGATTTTTGGCTTGGGCTTATCTATTCTTGAATTAAAATTTTTAAAACTCAATATGGAAGGTAAGATTAATCAAAGAGGTTGTGGACACATACCTATATGACTAAGGGTACAATAGAAACACTACAAAAAATTTGGCCTTTTGTGACAACAAAAAGTCGTCACTAAAAATTAAAAAGTCGTCATTATACGAGTACAGTGACGACTTTTTCCATGGTCACATGGTTGTCATTTATTCTATGTCACAAATAGATCCATGTGACAACCCTTTGAAAGTCATTACAAAATCTTGTTATTCAATGACGAGGACAAAGTCGTCACTAATGGTTATCATTCTATAACGACTTTTCTTGTCACTGTTTCACATATTTTTTTGTCATAAATGTAGCAAAAGTCGTCACAAATTTAAAGTCTACAGTGACGACTTGGTCTCGTCACTATCAATCCTAGTATTTAGTGACAAGAATAGTTGTCACTTAGTGAACTTGCATGTTAGTACAAGAATAGTCGTCACTGAGTTTTGTCTTAAAGAGCTGCAATTGATCATTACAAATATGGCATTGTCACGGCATTTCCAACAATTATAGTAGAACATTCAATTTGACAATAGACTTAGTGAACTTTCATGTTAGTGACAGCTTTTGAAGGTTGTCACTAAGTTTTGTCTTCAAGAGTTGAAATATAGCACTACCATAGCATTTTCAACAATTATAGCAAAACATTCAATTTGACAAAAGGCAAAATCAACATAGAATAAAGCCACAAATTCATATATATGGCCATAAACATCTGTAAAATTCATCAAAACAAAAGTAAATCACAAATGTTGGGTCCCAAATTTCACATAATCAGTACATATCCTTCCCAAAAGATATAGTACTAGATTTCTAAACTAAAACATAGACTGCAGCATCAATGTTAGATTTCAACCATCTCTATCATCATATCCAACAGCCTCCTCATGATCAATATGAAGTTAGATTGCATTGAAAATAAACTATTAAATGCATTAGAGTAAACTTTAGTCAGAAAATATGCTATGACAACCTTACACTACTGAATTTGAATGAATAGTCATACAAAACAAGACTTCCTTCACCATCATCTTCCCTGCTAAACCAATCCCCCCCCATTGTGCAGTGTCTATGTCATTGAGTATATGATTTAAGTCCTCATTGTCAGTATCCCCTTCTTCACCACTACCCTAATTACTATCCTCTCTAATTTCATGTCAAAATTATTCACCATGGTGTATCCATTTGGTATAACTTTTTCGAATTCCAAACGTAAATAAGTGGTCCTCCACCACACTTTTGTATCATTACAGAAGTTATTGCATTGTTTACAAGGGCATGCTATTGTAAGATGTTCTGCCTTTCAAGAATATGCGAATTTTAAGAAAGCAGCCACCCCAAATTTATAAGACTCATCTTTTCTATTATCAAGTTTCATCCAATTTTGTCCATGTCCTAGAGTTCCAAATCCAGAACATAAGTCACAAATATTTAACTACACATTATAACCAGAAATAAGCATGACATTTTCACATGATTATCTACAATTAATGTGAATCCGTATAATAAGATGGTAAAAAAGCATGTGACATGTTCATATCCTTAAAACCTTTGATCGAGAGTATAATAAATAGAACTAGTGGTGTAAATGGAAAAAAAGGCTAAAATGCATACTTTTGCTAACTTAGACAATCGTCCATGAATTTCATTTGGAAGGAACAAGGAATAGAACTGTTAAGTGGCAGCAACAATGAATCTGTTAGTGTTGTTCTAGTTGCATCCTTTAAAAGAGAGACCGACAAGTGATTCGGACACAGGTCGGTGGAAGAATGCCATTTGATTTGGTTTGAATTTCCATTGATTCTTTAGCTTTTAGTCACTATACCAAGAATGCCTAGTGATTAATTTGTTGTCCGAGTAGACTGGACAACGGCAAGAAGCTTAGAACTATCAAAAACAAAGTCACTTTCTGCATACAATGCAAAAGCATTAATGTGCAGTTGATGGGTAGAATTTATCTATTGGTCGAGAATGAAGATCAGAATTGGAACAAGTTTCTAATTAGATTATGTGTTTGTTAACAGCAACTAATTGACTTTTCCATAATCAACAAGGGAAAAAGCAGAAACCATCTAGAAAAAGTTCACGTTCAACAAGGAAAAATAATATATTAAAGCATAATTTAAAGAAATTACCTAACAAGTAATGAAAAATCAGAAAAACAGAGGTATAAATGCCCCTAATTGTCTCTTGAGTCTAGTGTAAAGCAGCTGCAACAAAGGCAATGTTGGTTCTTAGAGACATGTCAATGAATCAAAACAAAAATCAAAGAAATCATTCAAGAAACCAGTATAGAACCTACAAGTATACTTGGAAATAGTGCAATGAGACCGTATGAATTAAAGCATACAGCAGAGACAATAGCCAGTCCAGCAACCTGCACCAGAAGCAGAGACAATAGCCAGTTTATCAAAAGCAGCCATTAACAAATAAAAACATTAGAAGCAACCATTCACGGTTTGAAGACAAAATTTTGATGCTTACCACAGGAAAAGAAGCAAAGATAAGAGCAATATATCACTTCAGCTCAGCTATTCTGCACACTTTAACATCAACTGTGGCAGATGAGAGCAATATATCCCAAAATAAAGTAAAGCTCAGATGAAAAGGCTAAATAGGCTAAATATTTCTTCAGCTCTTACATCAAAACCACATAAATCTCGTGGTCATGCAACAAAAACTAAAACCATAAACCAAACTGCAAGCAGTAGTAACGTTCAAGAAAAGCTCACAACTTTGGGTTTTTAATTTGGGAATTTATCCATCACATCCGCGGCATTCAGAATTTTTGCATCTTTGACGGAGATATTCAAAGCCATCATATTTACAAGGAGTATAGTTACTTTTTCACCTATGACCAAAGCACATCGAAAAGCAAAAAAGTTAAAGTGCCCTATCCTACCTTGTTTTTCATATTTATAAGGAATATACTTATATTTTCGTTTATGGGTTTAGCACTGTGGGCAAAAAAAAAATGCCAGAATGGGTATCCTCCTTTGCTTTTCATGATTTATTTGATTCCCTAGTGGACCCCTAGAATAACATGTGGAGGAAATATGGAGTATTTTGAACTGCCCCTCTGTCACGAACCTTCTAACATTCATGCATACAACAGACATTTAGGCTCTTTAGAGCAACATAAACTTGTAGTCTTAAAAGTAACCACTCTAATCAATTGGCTGAAATGTAATTAGAGTATAAAACAAAGCAAGGCAACAGGCCTACGCGGCTTTATGATCATCTTGCTAAATGCTAAATCTCATATTTCAACAGAAACAAAGCATCCTGAAAAAGCGGATTAGCATGGTTTGGTCCCTAGACAGATAAGCATCTTCTCATGCTGTTATTACTATGCTCTAATGCTGAAGTAATATGTAATATGAGACGTGCTTGAGTGTTAAATCACGACCCAAGACTAGTTCTATGTTTCATGTGAAATGGTTGATAAACTTCGCAGCAGTTGCAATAGCACTACCTACAATGGCATCCATCACAATCTTGTCTTTGTTCTTGTTACTAGCTGCCGATATTAAAGCTTATCTCAATGCACCCCCAATCATTGCATTCTTCTGCAAATGGACAAAGGAAACAAGCAAAACAGCTTAAAACGTTTTGCTTAAAACAACCTTATAAACAGAACAAATTCACTGTATAAAAGGATCTTATAAGAAAGAATGATTAGACCGTGAAATCCAGCCAAATCAAAACAAAACATGTCAATGCAGACAAGAACTAGAGACCCTCCCTTCCAATATTCAGCTCAAGATTCAGCTCACAACCCACCCTTCCACTTCATTTCACTCTCATAACTCAACATTCAGCTCACACGGCCTACATTGGACAGAAAATATCGAAAATAGATGGAAAATATTAAGATTATTTACCTCAAATTATGCCGTGACAACCTTAGGTCTTTTTTTCCTTAAGATTCAGTCTTTGAACTCTAGCTTTTCTCAAAATTCATGGTCAATTTTCTGTGCTCTTGCCAACAAGCAAGTGCTGCTCCAAACTAGGGATTTTTGCCATCCGCTACTCTACTAAAACTGCCCAAATCTTTTGGGTAGCACAATTTAGGGATGAAAATGGTAGGTTAAAGTGATTTTCTCGGTAATTTCAGCAAGATGATAGTGGAGAGAAGGAGAAGATGACGGTGTCCGAAGGCAAGGAAAGAGGGAAATGAAATTTTGTCTAAAATTTGGCTAAGTGTTGTTGTGTGTTTTTCTTCCAACTCTAAGACAAACGACGCCGTTTCTATGTTTTTTAGAATCCGGCCTCTACTTCTTCAATTTTTAGCTTCCTACTTCCACTATTGCTAAGACAAAAGTAATGCCTTCTCTCTCCTTTTCTTTTCCCAATATTTGTGTAATTAAGATTGTTTATTACTTTAAACTTTTTTAGCTCACAAGTTGTATTAAAACTTTTTTGTTTGTATTAAAACTTTGGAATATGAAAATTTAGTATTTTTGGATTTTTTTTTTTACTAACATAGGTTTTTTAGGATCTCTACAAAAAAAATGTTCAAAAACTAAAAGGCTTATTAAAAATATGTTTATGATTCAAAAAAAAAATCTTTTAATGCAAATATTTTTGGTATCAATTTAATAATTTTATCAATTATGCATGAATTGTGGTCTGACATGACCTAACAATCTGTTTAGTTGATCAAATAACCAAAATAGTTTGCTAATACATGCATGAAACACTAAATGTATTTGGTACAAGTACCGATTCTAAACCATAAACAATTTGACTATTGTAAATTGTAATTAATAATAAACTCTAATCATGCAATTGTCAAGATTTTTACTTAATTTCATATTTTGCATTATTTTCACACTATGTTAATTAGTAATTTTCCATATGTTGTCAAGAGAACTAAATAACGAATCCATGATATTTTTTAACTTTATAACAAGTTATTAGCTAAGTTTGGAACAATTAAAAAATATGTGTACATTTTTATTACAATACCTTCCTCATTTTGCCAATGATAAACACAGCGTAAAGTGTAAAGTGTAGGGTACCATAATAGAATTAATGAAATCGGTTTATCACATACGAGGCTAAATTGTAAAAGATGAGGTGTCATGATAGATTTAATGAGATTAATTTACCACATACGGGGCTAAAATGTAAAAGTTAGGATGTCATAACATAATTAATAAAATTTATTTACAAGATATGGACCTTATTGAAAAAATTAGGGTGGCATATGGGGCTAAAATGTAAAATTAGGGTGTCATAACATAATTAATAAAATTTATTTACAACATATGAGGCATATTGAAAAATTAAGGTGGCATATGGGGCTAAAATGTAAAGTTAGGGTGTCATAACATGATTAATAAAATTTATTTACAACATATGGGTTATATTGAAAAAATTAGGGTGGCATAATAGAATTAATGAAAGTGAATTAGGAACAAGCACTTTAGATAGTGACGACTAATTGTTGTCACTAATTCTGAACAAGCAACGCTATTGTGACGACATTGTAAGTTGTCACTGTAGGACCCATTTCAGTGACAACGTTTTCTAAAGTCGTCACAATGCGAGCCTCAAATGCAACAAATAAGGTGTCATGCTAGAGTTAATGAGATTAGTTATCACATATGGGGTTCAATTGTAAAAATTAGGGTGTCATAGTAGAATTAATAAAATTTATTTACAGCATATGTGTGATACCCCAACTTTTAGGATAATATTTTTATTTAGTCTCAACGAGGATATTACGGTTTCTTTATTTTATTTTTGTTTTAAGACATTGTTTTATTTTAAAGCCTAGAAACCCTACTTGTACTCAAAATCCTAGTTTTACTTGTGGACTAACCGGTTTTTGTTAAATCTCTCACATTTTAATCGAAACCCTAATTTTAATCTATGGAGTTGTAAAATCCCTTTTATTTTTCTTAAAATTCCTTTTATTTGGCATTTATTCCTTTAGAATAGCTTTACTACTCATTCACTCCCTCAGTAGCTACAATCAACCATAGAATCAAGGATTTTCTTTTAGGTTCCCTAATTCGGGTAAATTAGGGTTTTGCGTATTTTGGCGACATGACCACTTGGTGAGATGTGTGTGCTAAATTTGGTGATTAAGAGTGAGTTTTAAATAAGAAAATATGTGTGATTAGAAGTAATAATAATAAGTTAGTGAATTATAAATTAAAACCCTAGTACGTGCGAAATAAGGAAAAACGGGTTGAACCGATGTGTACCGTTCATTACTGATTGAGTGCACCACTTGAACATTACTTTATTACCTTAATCTCCTTGTTATTATTGATTAAAATCAGCCCCAAAATATCTTCAAGACAGCTGAAATGTTTGACCAAGAAAAAGAGAGAAAAGAAAGCAAAAATGAGAATTATTCTTGTGGTGTCACTTGTCGGACGCATAGGAAATTTTGACTAAACATTTGTCTTTCCTTTTTATCTTCTTTTGACTCCATTTTCTTCCATTTTTCTTGAGCTTGGCCGAAATTTTAGGGGAGGGGAAAAACAAGAGAGAAACCTTCAACTCCAACTTCAACTTGTGCTTGAATCTTGAGTTCCAATCAAAATTTGTGCAACTACTCCATAAAACTTGCTCACTAAGGAGATTTAAAGGATTTGGTGGAGTGATTTTGGAGAGGAAAGCTCTAAACTACTATCTTTATTGAGATTACAAGGTACTTTGGTAAGAAACTTCCCTCCACTTCATATATGTGTAAGCTAGTAGTTTAAAGTTGTAGTTTTGGTAGTTTTGTGAAGAAATATCATGAGTTGAAGTAGTATTATGGTAAATTTCAGTTTTATGATGAATTCTCTGCTCTTATATGATACTTAGTGATTAGCCATGGTTTGATAGCTTAGCCATGTGTAATATTGAGGAATTATATGCTAGTTTGACTTACCTAAAGAAATTTCCAGCTTTAGCTTCAAATTCCTAGCATTGATAGTGATGAATCTGCTCTGTTCTGACCAGTTCTATTTGTGTATGATGGAGGCCGAATTAGGCTTAGGTTTAAAACATGAAAGTTGTAGGAAATGGTGTTTTATATCTTCCTGTCAAATTTCAGCTCAATCGGAGAACTGTATCATATGAAATGACCGAAATACCCTTGACTGCCATAGGTAGAGTTCTGTGGACAGTTTTGACATTTCATCACTCTGGCCTCATTTTCCACCTTGATCTGTATGAAACTAGCATTTGGCCAAAACACAAAAGTTGTAGTACTATATTTTATCTTTCCAACGCATCTAAAAACGTCTCAATCGGACTTTTGTAGCCCGAGTTATTGTCATTCGAACACAGTTCTATTAACCAGCCCGATGGTGAAATTCTAGTTCTATAATTGGTAAATTTGACCTAGCTATACTATGAAGGGGGCTGAGTTGTCTTCATCAAAGTTGTACCCCTTTGGCTTATCTTCGAAACGGTATAAAGTTTACCCCAAACCGATAGGTGTAGCTTTAGTTGTGACCGAAACGCCAAGAGACGTCAAATCTGCCATTTAGCTATTTGCCTTTAAACTTGATTTTCGATTGTATTGTTAAGATTTGTGTTGTAATTGGATTATTTTGAGCCCAGTTGAAGGGGCTATTGTGGTACCCTTGCTTATGTGTGACATTGGAGCTGATTTGAGGAAAATAATGAAGCCATAAATGGCTGAAAATAAGTAAACACAAGGGGCATGCCGCCCAAATTTTCATTCAAGGTACAACCAGCCTTTGGAGTTCTGATTCGGTAATTTGCAAATTTGACCTAGATCCACTGAAAACTGGGTTGAGTTGTCTTCATGAAAGTTGTAACCCTTTGTTTTAGTTTCGAGACGCTACCTAGTACACCTTGATCCGATAACCACAGTTCAGGTTATGGTCGAAACCTTGCAACCCATTTTCATACCATTTTCATTTCCGCGCACGCGCACATGCATTTCTTGGCCATTTTTGCCGTTTTGGGCGTTTTAGACCATATTTCCATTTGTGATGGTTTTTTTTGACTAATGGTTGCGTAAATCTTCTGTCACAGGCAGTGACGAACCGAACGGAGTCGGTTGGACTTGTATAAAGTGACTTGATTTGCGTGCTATTTAGTTTGAGTGAGTAATTGGGTTGTTTTATATGATAAACTGTCAAAGTGCCTTGTATATGTTACATGGGTACTTAGGCGAGAGTGTACTTTATCTCACTCGACCTAAACCCAACCTTGTTGTTGATTTAATATATGAGAATACATGCTTTGGTATTGAGAATCACCTTTTTTGCTGTGTGCTGTTGGGGTGAACATGACTTGAGTTGAACCCCTTGTGCTGTGTGCTGTTGGAGTGAGTACTTTGTTGCGTACTTTATTGAGAGATATCATCTAATGAGAGATTGGATATCTCAGGGTTTGGTTCCAACCCGGTTCCAAGGGTAGACAAACTATTCGAATCAGTCAGGACTTGGTCGAAGTTAATTCCATACTAACCTTGGGATTTCGTTCTTTGTTAAAGCTTTGCTAAAGCTAAGTGATTTTGTTTTGCTCGAGCTACTGTGTGCTGTTGACTGGCCAGCGGAGGTTGATAAGGTGAACGGGGAAAATTAAGTGGAGTCTACGGACTATGAGTATTTTGGTTGACGGAGTGTCAACAGGCGTTCAAGTTCGGGGAATTGAACTGGTTTTGAAGCCACTCGTATCCTACCATTGTGATGTTACATTTCTGTTATTGATGTGAAATATCCTGAGTTACATATTTATTTGGATGTGATTTTACGTTTTTACCCCCGATTATTCACTAAACATATAGCTTACCTCATTCCATTTATTTTCCTTAGCAGGAGCCGATGCGGGGAAAGCTCGGGAAGGTGTATAGATTTTTGGTTTATAGAATAAGTGATTTTGCCCTAGTACTTGTTATAAGTTGACTAGTAAGATGTATATATTTGTTGTGATGGTCATTGTTAGTAGTTTTTCTAGGGTTTACTTTCTGGTACTAGTGGTATGTATGGCTTAATGTAGTAGTCTATGCAACTTTTGAAAATGTAATAGTGTAAATAGAATTTTCTTTTGGCGTGAACTTTATTTCTCGTTTTAGAGTATCGAGTCCTGGCGCGAGTTAGGTAGGCGATCCGCTAAACCCTTTGGTACGTCTCTGGGTACGGTGGGGTCATCACAATATGGGCCATATTGAAAAAAATTAGGGTGACATAGTAGAATCAGTGAAAGTAAGTTAGGAACAAACACTTTGGACAGTGACGACTAGTTGTTGTCATTAATTCTGAGCAGGCAACCATGTTGTGATGACATTTTAAATTGTCACTATAGGACCTATTTCAGTGACAACCTATTTTCCAGTCGTCACAATGGTAATCTCCCGCCACACCGGCTAGTTGCGCGCCATCCATATTGTGACGACTTATTCAGTGTTGTCACTGTTGACGAGTGTACCCACAGTCAACACTCGTCAACAGTGACGACATCAAAAGTCGTCACTGAATTTTCTCAACTGTGGCTAGTTTTTCTATTATCACTGAGAATGTTGTCACAAAAGGTCAAATTTCTTGTAGTGAAAGTTCAAAAAGTTACAATTGTATTTAACACCATACAATAATGCTCCGTTATATAATTTGTATAGACTAGTAATTAATGCACACCCAATGCATGTGTATGAAATGTTTAAAATATTACAATTTTGAAATCATTTTTATGAGAATTAATTTTATATTTTCATAAATATATATAGAAAATGACTAAAGTGCTCTTATTTGTAGTGGATACTTCTTTATTTAATGCATATTGAAAAGGAAAAAAAATAAAAGTAAGCTCATAAAGTGAAATTCAACGGATAAAATTTTCAACATAAATTCCTTTTCTTTTGAATTAGGGGCATACACTTAATAACAAATTATATTAAAAATAAAGATAATAGCAAATTGTGATAACAAATAGATATTACAAAATAGCAGCAAATAGTAAATTGTGCACCCTCACGTTAGAGGTGAAACTTTTTTCAATCTAATCCGACTTGGATTTCTTTTCATCTAATTCAATTGGTGGACCGAGGGCACGGACGGTTGTCAGTGACAATCATCCGAAATAGTGTAAAGATTTTAATCAGGTTGTAATTCATATTAAACACATTATATATCTTTACAACATATGTGCACTATTCTATTACTATTCATGTGAGTCCCATACATAATAATTGCGTGTCTATTGTAAGAATGTACAAACAATTCAATTTGAATTACAACCCATTCAAAAATACTTATAATGTTCTAGATGGTTGTCATTGACAATCGTCGGTGCCCCTACTACTTGATGGGGTTAGTCTGGCGCTTTTTCTAATGTTATGTTGCTGTTGAAAAATAAAGTATAAACGAGCAATATAACTTGAAGTTAAAATAAATAATTCAAATTATTGTGGGGCCACTCTCCTTGAGTTTGAGAACTGCGTACATCCTCTCATCGAGAACTATAAACGAGTCAAGCCCTTAGTGAACCATTCGAGCTCGAATCATTAATGAATCGACTCAAGTTCAATTTTGAAATAAGTTCGAACTCGGTTTAAAATTAGTCCAGGAATTTTATTAAAGTATCGAATCAAAACTTGTACACATTCAGCTCGTTAACGCTCGATTTGACTTGAATAAATTTTTATATTTTTATTTTATATAATAAATATTTTATACATAATAACATAGTCATTATTTATTTTATAGATATTATATATTTGTTATTGATAAACCAATATAAAAATATAAAAATAAATAAAATTTTGAACTCTTGAATCAAACTAGAACCTACTTAATATTAAATCGAGGAAAAAAATGCACTTTTCATCCTCAAAATTTGGGTTGTTGACCAATTTCATCCTCAAAGTTTCACCCAAAACACATTTCATCCTCAAAGTTACGTAATTTTGGCCAATTAAGGCCAATTGACGGGAATTGGTAAATTTCTCGTTAGAACCAACTGCAAACCCAACAAAAATGGGTAAAACCGAATGAAGCCACATTCCCCACCTTGATCACAAATTGGGCAATCCAACGAATGATTCATCAGCAAAAATTCCATAACTGCTTCTCATGCCTTCTTGGCAAGAGGTGTGTCTGTCTTAATCTTTATCCCTGCAAAAACATCATCAAAATCAATACACAAAAGTTTTGAGTTTTACTTTGGTTTGAGCATCAGGTGGTGTTTTGATGCTTGAGATGGTAATTGTTGGATTCACTAGCTGAAGAAGAAAAGAAATTTGAGCTTGCACCATTTCTGAATTTGTTGATTGGTTCGAGGTATTAATATGGATAATACCAATAGGCAGATGAATCGGCATACGGATCATTTGGGTGTGAACAAGATAGGGAAGAACATAAAGAAGAGTCCAATGCACCAACCCAATTTTACTAATACTGCCAGGCATCAACCTCAGCCTCAGGTGTATAATATTAATAAAAATGATTTTCGGAACATAGTGCAACAGTTAACTGGTTCACCTTCGCATAATCAAGAGCCACCTGCTCCTAGGCCTCCCCAAAATCCCCCCAAACCTGCAAGTATGTGGTTGCAGAAGATTCGGCCACCACCCTTGACACCAATAAATCGACCTCCTATGGCGATGCAGCCTCCTGTACCAGTGCCAGCTCCCGCACAGCCTCCAGCCAGTGTTCCATACAACAACAACTTCACAAGACCTCCTCTCCCATAGTATGGCCAACCATCACCAACTATGTTGCCACCCTTCACTCTTGGTGATGCTTGGCCAAACACAGCTGAGTCTCCTATATCAGCTTACATGCGATACCTTCAAAATTCAATCATAGATTCAGGGCCAAGGCAACCTTTTCCCCAATCAATACCTCAAGGTCCTGGTCCAAATCAAGCTCAGCCATCTGCTTCTGGTTTGCTTCTAGTTTACTTCCTAATCCGCATATGCCGTCTCTCCCATCTCCAAGAATGAACATGCCTCCACCACTTCCATCTCCTCAGATGAACAGTCCTCCTCCTTTTTCATCTCCTAGGATGAATGGTCCTCCACCCTCTCTTCCTTCACCCCGAACAAATGGTCCACCTCCACTTTTGCCTTCCCCAACTTCTCAGTTTCTTTTGCCATCGCCAACTGATTTCTTAAATTTCTCCTAGATCACCGTATCCATTGTTTTCTCCTGGTTTTCAGCACCCTCCTCCCAATGACTCCTAATTTCTCGTTTTCTCCCGTGACTCAGTCAGGGATACTAGGCTCGGGGCCTCAAGTGCCTCCTACTCCTGGTTATGGGTTTCCTTTGTCCCCATCTGGATTTTTTTGCGATCCCAAGTCCAAAATGGAAGGATCAATAACATAGGAAAGAGAGCTACTGATTTTTCTGGGGTTCTACATAGGTTTTTGCCATGATCTTGGTGACTGATCCCTTTGTATTTTAGCATCTGCTGTGAAATGTGGCTCCATTCAGTTTTACCCATTTTTAGTTGGGTTTATAGTTGGTTCTAACGATAAATTTGCCAATTTCCGTCAATTGTCCTTAATTGGCCAAAATTACGTAATTTTAAGGATGAAATGTGTTTTGGGTGAAACTTTGAGAATGAAATTGGTCAACCACCCAAATTTTGAGGATGAAAAGTGCATTTTCCCCTTAAATCGAATTCAGTTTGAACTTAAACTTTAAACTCGTGTAGGATTTAAACTCGAATTGCAATTCTAGTGGACATTGTTTTCCGATGCATTTCTACTGTGTCTTACACATTCCTACTGAATGGGTCTCCACTTGGGAACCTACAACCCTACCGGGGTATCAGACAAGGGGATCCATTATCACCCTACTTGTTCTTGATCTGCGCAGAGGGCTTTTCTTGTTTATTGCAAGAAGCTGAACGTTGCGGAGGCATCTCAGGTTTTTGGATAGGCTCACGTGGACCAAAATTATCTCACTTATTATTTGCAAATGACACGTTATTATTCGGAAAGGCGTCATTGCAGGAAGCTCAGCACATAAAGGCAATCCTTGACCTTTATAAAGCAGCTTCAGGTTAGGAGGTTAATTTCGATAAATCAGCAGTGGTATTCAGTAAAAACACAGATCCCACAGTTCGCCGAAGTATCACAACGGCTTCTTAACATTATGGAAGTTCCCACTCACGACAAATACCTTAGCCTTCCTACCGTTGTTGGTCGTTCTAAGTCTGAAGTTTTCTCATCTGTAAAGGAGAGGATCTGGCAGAAGATACATGGATGGAATGAACAACGTCTCTCAAAGGTAGGTAAGGAAATCATGATCAAGGCTGTTGTCCAGGCCATTCCAACATACTCAATGTCCTGTTTCAAGTACTCGGACTCTTTGCTTTCCGATATTCAATCTATGATCAGTAACTTTTGGTGGGGCGATGGTACAAAGCAGAAACCAATTCATTGGGTAAGTTGGGATAGAATGTGCTCGTCAAAAAATGATGGCGGCATGGGCTTCAGACAGCTCAAGGCTTTCAATTTGGCTTTACTGGCTAAACAGGCATGGCGCATTGCAACCCAACCATCTACTCTTCTTCATCAGGTTTTTAAAGCTAAATATTTTCCAACAAAGGACTTTTTTCAAGACGAGTCTACGTCCAGGCCTTCCTTCACTTGGAGGGGATTGCGCGCTGTTCACGGTTATCTACTCTCTGGTAGCAGATGGCGAGTTGGAAATGGGATTCTTATCAAAATTTGGAAAGATAGGTGGATTCCACGCCCTTCTACTTTCAAAATTATATCTCATTCCGCTGCGCTGCCGGAAGACTCCACTGTGGATTGTCTAATTGACGGAAATAGCAGGAAATGGAAATTTGAGTTGCTTCAGGAGCTTTTTTGGCAGGATGAAATTGAGCTGATTATGGATATTCCATTGGGTGATAGTCGAAATCATATGATAAGCTCATCTGGCACTACTCTAAAAATGGCTCCTTCACAGTGAAAAGTGCCTACCACCTTATCAAAACACAATCTACAAACGGGCAAGATGTAGTTTCAAGGGAGTAATGGCTCTGTGCATGATACTTGGCCTCGCTTATGGAAGCTCAACATACCAAGTAAAGTTAAGATATTCCTGTGGCGTATTTGCAAAGGTATTCTACCTACATCTTCCACATTGAATAGACGTGGCGTCTATCTTGACCCTACTTGCCTTTTATGTAAGGCCCCTGTTGAAGATGTTAATCATCTGTTCCTGTGCTGTCCGATAGCAATTCAAGCTTGGGCCCTCAGCTTTCTTATGCTACAGATAAGGTTAGACTCCGCCTTTCAAGTTTCAACTTGGTTGCCTGGCCTTCTTCGTCTCTTGAAAAAACGGGACATGAAATTGGTAGCCATAATTCTTTGGAACCTATGGCTTAACCGAAATGGTGCTTTATTCGATGGTTCATATCGCGATCCGCTCAGTCTAGTCTCCCTCTCTATCAATTTCTTACAGAAGTACCAGGAAGCCAACACATCTCCAAGCACTCCAATCCGAGTTGCCACTGCCCAACTTCACTGGAAAAAGCCCCCTGCGAGCTTTCTTAAGGCCAACTTCGATGGTGCAGTTTTCTCCGAACATGGCTACTCCGGTGTTGGAGTTGTTGTGAGGGATGAGTAGGGCAATTTTGTTGCAGGTATCTCTCACAAAATCTTCGGTATCTTTTCTCCTGAGGTCATCGAAGCCTATGCTGCAAAGACTGCAATTTTCTTACTGCTTCAGTGGAAGGTGCCCAGGATGATTTTGGAGGGCGACTCTTGGAAGATCATTAACATGCTTAAGCTTATTGTTGTTCACCTGGAACGAAAAAAATAAAAACAGATATGCAAAAAAGAAGAAAGATTAGATAATACCAATATATTAGTACTCAAGTGTGGAGGGTTGAGGCACGGATATCTCGCTCTCTTTAAGGTGATTCAAGCCTCTGCGGAAGAATTAACTCCGGTGCAACAGGTTCTCTAGCTTGTCACCCCCAAGATACAACAGCTCAGCCACACTTGCTAACACTCTCTCTAGATTGCACAACTAGGAGAGTAAAGCTCTATAAACACCTTTTGTTTTTTCCCTCACTATGAGATAGAAAATAGTAAATTTGTACTAAAAAGACATAAGTTGTTGTAGTTGAATTTTTCTATCTCAACTATGCATATATAGGTGAAGAAAAGTTAGACAAAATAACTTATGTTACTAATAAGACACCAAATAAATTCTGAAATTATTGGCCATTCAAAACACATTCAAAGTTATAGATTACAAAACAAAAACTTATTGTAATTAAAAAATCATAATTTCACATAATGATTCTTTGGACAATACCCATTCAAATCCAAATGTGAATACAAAGCTTCAATGTAATTGAAAGGCCATAACTTCATACAATAAATATTTAGTAAAAACCATTCAAATACCTATAAATTTTAGAAAATTTATTTCCCTTGAAACATGCACATTTAATTGTGAATTTTATTATTTTATTAAAATACTACAACAGTCTCCCACTTATTTTAATAAAATAGTATAAAATTTAAATGGCAAGAAAGGACTATCATACTTAATATAGGTGGCAATACCTTGAACCTATATTTAGTGTTGCAGTAATTTTTAATACCAGAGCCAGTAGTGAACTACAGTCTTGAACTATGGCTGCTTATGGGATATTAGATATTACCTTACACATATAATAGTCCAGGTGTTCTCATGAGCTCTCAAAACTGGCACTTTTCGACCCTGTGCTCAATTCCAGTTTCATGAGCGTTTTAGAGAATAAGTCCCAATTCTCTTTAGGGCGGCCCCACCCATAACACTCATATAGGTGAAATCCATCAAGAGTGCTCCTGTAACTCAAACACTCCACTCATAAGAGCTATAGATTTCATTAAGAGTAAAGAAACTCAACCTTACTTACATTACAGGATATATGCATATACACCATAGAGATGGGACATTAATAAGGTTGTGCACATTTTTATTCAAACCACTATGTAATTCGTTTTTCCCTTTGAACTCAATTCTTGGGATCTCCAATCATTAGGTTGGGTATCCTTACATGTGATTTATGTAATTATGGACTTTAATCCCGTCCCTCTCGAGGTATCCCAAACTTTTTCTCTAGCTAGAGGTTTTGTCAAGGGTCAGCTATATTATCCCTTGATCTTGTATAATTCACATTGATGTACCATTTCCAATATATGCTCGCACAATACTGTGCTTTCCTCTTATTACTCTTAATTTTCCGTTGTAGTATCGATTATTTACCCTGCCAATAGCTGCAGTGCTGTCACAATGTATTAATATTGGTGGCACTGGTTTTTCCCATAATGGAATCTCATGTGTAAGATCCCTTAGCCAACTTGCTTCTTCACAAGCTGAAACTAATGCAATTAATTCAGCTTCCATTGTAGATTTTGCTATAATTTGTTGCTTCTTTGATTTCCAAGATATAGCACCACCAGCTAAAGTAAAAATATATCCAGTAGTGGATAATGAATCTCCAGACAATGTATTCCAGTCTGCATCACAAAATCCTTTAACAACAGCAGGGTAATTTATATAAAATAGACCATAAGATTTAGTCTTAGCTAAATATTTCATCAGACGGTCAATTGCATGCCAATGAGTGATATTTGGTTTGCTAGCAAATCTACGAAGTGCTCCTACGGCATATGCAATATCCGATCGTGTGCAATCGGCTGCATAACACAAACTTCCAATTATACTAGCATATTCTTTTTGATTGCACACGTCATTTCCATTTTCAGTTGGAAATAAGTGAACACTAGGATCAAACGGTGTGCTAACATATTTAGTATCACCATAATTATATTTCTTTAGTAATTTTTCAATATAATGTGTTTGATCTAAAGAAATACCATCAATTAATCTAGAAATTTTCATTCCAAGTATAACATTAGCTACACCCAAGTCTTTCATATCAAAATAGCTTTTTAGTAACATTTTTATTTTCTCAACTACACCTAAATTAGAACCAAATATCAATAAATCATCCACATATAAGCAAATAATCACACGTAGATCATCAATATTTTTAAAATATAAACATTTATCACATTCACTACATTTGAAACCATTTTCAAGTAAGCAAGTATCAAATTTTTCATGCCATTGTTTAGGAGCTTGTCTAAAACCATACAAGGATTTATTTAATTTACACACTTTATCTTTTTGGCCAGATATAATAAATCCTTCTGGTTGATCCATATATATTTCTTCATTTAAATCACCGTTCAAAAAAGCCGTTTTTACATCCATTTGGTGAATAACCAATTATGAATAGAAGCAATGGCAATTAAAAATCTAATTGATACTATCCTTGAAACTGGTGAGAAAGTATCAAAGAAATCAATATCTTTTTTTTGCTTGAAACCTTTAGCAACTAATCTTGCTTTATATTTTTCTATTGTTCCATCTGGTTTATATTTTTTCCTAAGGACCCATTTGCAGCCAATAGTTTTACAACCAGGTGGCAAGTCAACTAGTTTCCAAGTCTTATTAGAAATTAAAGAATCCATTTCATCATTAATAGTTTCTTGCCAAAAAATTGAATCAGGGGATGATAAAGCCTCTTCAATAGTATTAGGAATTTCTTCCAAATTATAAACATAATAATCTGGACCATAATCTTTTTCTATTCAAAGTCAAGTGAACCTAGAAGAAGTAAAAGAGTTAGATTATGGTCCCGAACCCAAAACTTCAACCTCACCAGAACCCAAAACTTTGATAGTATGAGAGTCACCAAACATCACTTGCTTATCTTTCTCGACGGGTGTGTAGCTTTTGAAGCAAGTGCGATCAAAACATACATGTTTTGAAGCACCCGTATCTATCCACCAACCATTAGAACTCCCAAGCATGTTGACTTCCGTGATCATCGCCACATAAGCTTCTTCGGTAACATTGGCCTGTGGTACAGACCCACGTTTCCGGTATTTGCATGTTCTAGCAAAATGTCCCTGCTTTCCACACACATAACAACCATCATTTGGAAAGAGACTGATTTAAAAGGGGGCTTTTGATTTTTGCCCTTCTGATGGAAGTTATTTCTATACTAGTTTGAGTGTTGATGCTTATGCCCATGTTTCATATTCTTTTTCTTTGGTTTCAGATGGGCATTATTTTTTGCATTCTTCTTACTGGACATGTTGTCGTTGGAAGTAATGAAATTTACCTTGGTAGCACCATTTTTCATTACCATTTTGTCCACTTTTGGCATCTTGATTTATTGCTTCTTCTTCAATCCTTAGACGAGTGATGAGACTTTCTAATGAAAACTCCTTTTGCTTGTGTCGCAAGCTCTTTTGGAATTCCTTCCAAGATGGTGGAAGTTTCATTAATCTGAATTCCTTCGGATCTTAACTCATGTACAATCATTTGAAGTTCATGAGTTTGGCCCACTATAGATTTTCCATCCACCATTTGAATTTTGAAGTAGCGGCTTGCGGCATATTTCTTTGCGCCTGCTTCTTCAGTGTCATATTTTTTCTGCAAAGCTCTCCAGATCTTTTTAGCAGTAGGATATGAATTCTCATAAAATTCATCAGAAAGACAATTTAACAAGTAATTCTTGAAATGAAATTCATCGTCTTCCCATTTCTTGATTTTTTCTTCAAGAACTTTCTTGTCCTCATCACTCATCTCAATTGTTGAAATTTTTTTGGGATTTTTCTCTGTTAGAATGTAAGCCACTTTCATCAAACTAAGATAGAAGAGAACTTTTCCCTTCCATCGTTTGAAGTGGACTCCATTAAAACGGAATGGTTTGTTCAAATCACTTGACTCTTTGAAATGAAACTTGCGAGTTGTTCTCCATTTGATCTAATTCACCTTAAAATTGTTGTTCACCTGGAACAAAAAAATAAAAACAGATATGCAAAAAAGAAGAAAAGATTAGATAATAACAATATATTAGTACTCAAGTGTGGAGGGTTAAGCCACAGATATTTCGCTCTCTTTAAGGTGATTCAAGTCTCTGCGGAAGAATTAACTCCGGTGCAACAGGTTCTCTAGCTTGTCACCCCCAAGATACAACAGTCCAGCCACACTTGCTAACACTCTCTCTAGATTGCACAACTATGAGAGTAAAGGTCTATAAACACCTTTTGTTTCTTGCCTCACTATAAGATAGAAAATAATAAATTTGTACTAAAAAGACATAAGTTGTTGTAGTTGAATTTTTCTATCTCAACTATTCATATATAGGTGAAGAAAAGTTAGACAAAATAACTTATGTTACTAATAAGACACCAAATAAATTCTGAAATTATTGGCCATTCAAAACACATTCAAAGTTATAGGTTACAAAATAAAAACTTATTGTAATTAAAAAATCATAATTTCACATAATGATTCTTTGGACAATACCCATTCAAATCCAAATTTGAATACAAAGTTTCAATGTAATTGAAAGGCCATAACTTCATACAATAAATATTTAGTAAAAAATCATTCAAACACCTATAAATTTTAGAAAATTTATTTCCCTTGAAACATGCACATTTAATTGTGAATTTTATTATTTTATTAAAATACTACAACACTTATGGAATCTGATTACTCAGCCTAGGGGTGCTGTTAAATGATATCCTTATTAGTTTACAGAATTTCGCCACATGGGAGGCTAATTGGGTCCCTAGGCAGGTTAATGTGCCTGCACATTTATTAGCTAGGAATGCTAGCTCTATTTTAGATACTTGTAGTTGGAGTTCTTCTCCACCACCTTTTCTTTCTTCCGCGATTTCGGCGGACCTCTCCTCACCTTAATAAATTTTTCTAGTTTTCTATCAAAAAAACTCGAATTGCAATTCAAGTTCAAAACTCCAATTCAAGTTTCAAAATTGGATGATTATTCAGTTCGTTTATGGCCATACTCCTAGACAAAACAGCCGTTAAAATTTGGTTTGGCCCAGTCCGAAACCCTTTTGATTGGGTCATAATAATCCGAACTTGACGACGTTGTATTCAGAAAGCTTCCCACTTGCCTGAAAAATCTCAGTAAACGGATCATTTCAGACTTGGAGAGTTGGAGTGGCGATGAAGAGAAGAGCGGCTTCATTAGGTACTGCTGCTGCTGCTAATTGTACTACTCTTGCTTCATTTCTCTCTGCATTCCCAAGCCCTAAACCCCAATTAGCTTTCTGTTCAGCTATAGCAACTAGTAGTGATAAAATTAGAAATCACCAGCACCAAATTGGAACGGCTTCTGGTAATGTTTTGCAATTTCTTTCTGGGTTGCAGGGTAGGATTGATAGTATTGACAATCTTGATGATGCTCTGAGCTTATACAAGCAGATGGTCCGGATGAGGCCTCTGCCCTATATTTTTTATTTCAATCGACTGGTGGACCGCATTGTTAAGATGAAGAAGCATTATTCATCTGCTGTCTCAGTTTTCAGAGATATGTACGTCAGGGGCATTCCTATTAGTGACTACACCCTCAATGTTGTGATTAATTGTTACAGCCTCTTGGGTCGAGTAGATTTGGGGTTTTCTGTATTGGGTGTCTTCTTCAAGCGTGGTATTCTACCCGACATAGTCACCTTTAATACTCTACTTAAAGGACTCTTTCGGGAACATAAGGTTCCCCAAGCACAAGAATTGTTTAAGAGGATAATATTCGAAAAGCTTTGCATGCCCAATGAAGTTATGTTTCTGATTGTGATAGATGGGCTCTGTAAGGTGGGCAACACTCAAAAGGCTGTTGAATTCCTAAGAGTCATGGAAAAAAGAAGAAGATGTAAGCTCAATGTTAATGTGTACAATACTATCATTGACAGCTTTTGCAAAGATAAAATGGTCGGTGAAGCTCTTGCCCTTTTGCAGGAGATGATTGAAAAGGGCATTCCCCCAGATGTTGTCACTTATAATTGTTTGATTGGTGGTCAATGCAATTTAAATAGATGGAAAGACGTTACAAAGCTCTTTTCTGAGATGAAGGATTACAAAATTTCTCCCGATGTTGTTACTTTCAATATAGTGGTGGATGCACTGTGTAAGGAAGGACGTATCGAAATTGCTGAAGAGGTAGTCGGCATCATGATTAGGCAAGGTCACAATCCCAATCTGGTCACATACAGTTCCTTAATGGATGGATACTGTTTAAAGCGCCGAATAGATGAAGCAAGGAGGATCTTTGAAGCCATGGTTATTAGCGGCCTTACTCCTGACCTCCATAGCTATGGTATTCTGATAAATGGCTATTGCAAGCACAAGAAAGTGGAAGCAGCCATGAATATCTTTCGTGAGATTCAGCATAAAGGTTTAACACCTAATATTGTTGTTTATAACACTATCTTGCAGGGGTTATATAGCGTAGGAAGCTATCTTAGTGCAAGAGAAGTTTTCGATGAGATGCAAACTGCTGGCATAAAGCCTAATTTTTACACTTTCTGTGTGATGTTGGATGGATTATGCAAGACTGGACATGTCGACGAAGCATTGCAGTTATTCCATTCAATGGAAGCTGATGGAATCGATCATCATATAGGCATGTACAGTATCATCCTTGATGGTTTGTGCAAAAGTGGGAGGCTAGATAGTGCTCGTGATCTTTTTGACAATCTCTATGATAAAGGATTGGATCCTAATGTACCAACATACACCACAATGATTGCTGGCCTGCTTTCACAAGGCCTGCTCACCGAAGCTAAAGAGCTTTTTGGAAAAAATGGAAGAAAATGGTTGCCTGGCAGATAGCGTTACATACAATGTTATTCTGCAAGAACTCCTTAAAGGAGGCCATTATGATGATGCAATAGTCTACTATGAAGAAATGGTTCGTAGAGGTTTCTTGCTAGATGCATCTACTTTTTCCATTTTACTTGATTCATCTACTGAAAACCAGAAAAATCCTTCTCTACTTATGTTGATGCTGAAGATTGGTCCTGATAGCAAGAAGTTTATGGATGGGGGGTAAAGAGGACCTTCACATTGGTTGCAACTTTTGGTCCTACTGGTTTTTGGCCCCTAAACTTTAACTAACATTATATAGGTTTGCTTTTGATTCTGTTTTAACTTATCATCTTTATGGAATATAAGAAGTGTTGCAGCTGAGCCTTGAGTAGCTCTCTTGGTCATATTTTGTGAAATGCCTCAAAGTTCTTCAGTCCAGGTGGAAGAAGCCGCGGTCTTTAAGGGAAGTTCAATTTATAACTGTACTGGTGTAGCAGTTCACAGAAGCCTGCTGGTGTTAATTGGATATGTACAGCTTCTTCAGAGAGACTTCTTGCTTATCCTTTCTTAGAGAACTTCAGCGTAGCATATCACTTAAAAGGTAACTTGTACAGGCTCCTTTTCTTTGTGTTTCATGGGTTTTAGTACTTTTTGCTTGCATGTAATTTTAGTTTAAATAACTAATAGCTGAATTCATTGGAATTAAGAATGAAACTTCATCTGAAAATTTTTTATCTGGATTTATAGAAAAGGTTAGTTACAAGCTGCATTTTTAATAATTTGGAGGAAGTTTTTCTTGTAAGCAGAATAAATTTGTTACCTTTTTTCAATTCCTAAATGTAGCCAAAGGTGCTGCCAGTTTAAAAGTGTAAAAAAATTTTGCACCAGTATCTTGGTTTGGGTTAAAATTTTGAGGTCCCATGGATGGTCATGGTTGTTGACTTCTGTCACTGCACTTGATTGGAGGCTAACTTTTCAAGTATAATCCAGAAAATGTATTCTGATCACTTTCCATTTAACTATAAACTAAACTACACAAGGATCCTTAATAGTGAACCTTTAAATCCTTTAATTTGTAGGCATTGGTAATCTTTCAACAGTTTTATCAGTATAAGAACTCATTGAGCTTTTATTATTTAAAATTGATGTCAATGCTGTACCAAATTGTATAGATACTAGATAGGAACGTGGCAAATATACCTTTTTCTTAAAATAAGTTGTACTACTCTGTCCAAGAAACTCTCCATTCTTTTCATATTGTTCTCCTGATAAATACATTTACTCGTTTGTTAGTTTTTCATCTAAAATAAACTTCCTGATAATGAATTCATTACTTTTAGTATTGGATTGTTGCTAAATTGCAATGATAACAAAAGAATTGGCGTTTGTTGCACAAGTATACCAATTCGTTGAACTACTGTTAGGTTCCCATCTGCAATTATCAAAACAATAAAGAAAAAGAAAAGAAGTCTTAGTGGCTCATCAAAATGTTAACAATACACTCTGTTCTAGTCTAGCAAGTTTCATATCTGTCATTTCTTTTTCTTATTCTTGTTCTTTCCTGGAGAGGAGGAGGGAGGTGAAAGTTTGTATGGGGTGTGAAGATTTCTTGTCAGATACGACTGCATTGAAACAATCAATTAGGTATTAAAAAGCAGAGAGAAACTTTTGATGGATTTTATGTGAAAGAATTCAGCTGAAGTGATTAAGGCTAATTTCTTAAATCAATTTTGGGAACAATTTCTGTGGCTTTACTGACTGTGTCCTCATTAAGTGTGTCATGCTTAAAATTGATGGAGTATCTCTTTTAGCTGTGGAAAAAGTATACTGTTTAGTGACCTATAAAAAACATCGAGAAGCGATCTTTTGTTGATCTGCCGTATAGCTGTTCTGTTCAGATTTTTTATTTGTGTGGTTTTTTTAGTAGATCTAAAAAACTATGAACAAATAAAAAACAAGAAATTTTAAAATTATTTTCTAATAAGAAATATCGCTACAGCATCTTTCTGTGCATGTTATAATAGTTAGATATGCTAACCAACAGTTTTAAACTCCAATAATGAAGATAAAATTTGTCGAGAAAGACCCAAAATTCAACCAAAAAAAAAATTCCTAGAGCTAGTTAGAAATAGACCTAAGATCTAAAAAAACTTCTAGATCTTGACAACCAGACCTGAATTTAATAATAACTAAATGGGGAAAAAAACAACACAAAAATCTCATCAAGAACTCCTAGTAAAGTAGAATATTCTCATTAGGAACCCTTTAGAGAAACAAAGAATATTTTGATTTTATTATGCTTTATTTGCTAGAATATTCTTATATATGTTTCATTATTTGTGCCCCCTTAGCCTTTTTTGGATTGCGATTTTTTGTAAAATTTTTTTTTACCTTTTTTGTGAATACATTTTTTAATCATTTTTCATCTTGCATATATCGAATAACTACAGTACATTTTTCTACAAAAACTCTTAAAAAGTAGATTTTAGTCTGTCATTGGGAGTGCCATAGATTGATCTACACAACATAGCTGTCTTCAGTTCAAGCCTCACCTATGGGCGTAAACGAACTGTATCGAGTTGAGTCGAGTTTCGACCTAATCGAATTGAGTCTCAATATAATTTTATAAAATTCAAACTCGAGCTCGAACTCAACAAGCTCAAAATGTCAAGCTCGAGCTCTAGCTGAGTCTCAATATAATTTTACAAAATTCGAATTTGAGCTCGAGCTTGACGAATTCAAAATGTCAAGCTCAAACGTGAGCTTGAGCTTAAAAATAATTATTTTATTTTAAAAAATAAATAAAATAATAATTTTTCTTAATAAATAATAAAATATTAGAAATATCTATATAATTTTACTATTAAAATAAAAAATAATATACATACATACATATATATATATATATATATATATAATCGAGTTCGAGTCGGTTCATGAGTTAACGAGTTTAGTATTTTTGAACTCAAGTTCGACTTGAGCAACTCGACCTCGATATTGATCGAGCTCAAGTCAAGCTCAAATTCGCAAGTAGCTCGGTTCGTTTGTAGCCTAACCTCACCCATGAGTACGCTAGGTGTGCAAACACAACTGATTATTTTGATTTCGGTTTTCGATTTTGAATCATCGTATGGTAATGAAGAGGGGTTGAACCATCTTTCCACAGAAAAAATGGACTAATCAATACTACATCGTGTGCAATTTTTTTTACGGTAACAAGTCTAAGGATATAAAACATTTCAAATTTCATATTATACTTGAGGTCTTTTTTTTTTTAATGATCTTTATACTGAATAGGAGATTAACCCAACAAAAACATTGTTTGACAACAAAAAAGAGAGATTATTTCAAGATAGATCAAACAAGTTGTCAGAACAAGTACACGTTGTTACAATAGTTACAATTCAACCAGACTGAAATTAACAAATCCACCAGAAGATTATCAGATGATTGACACCAGAAAATGATCGAGTGATTTATTTATTTTTGGTTGGATATGAAGCCATTTTGTTGATGCCACAAAGTCCTTCTGGCTTCCCTGTGTTTCTTTTCATCCTTATGTATCCCTTCTCTCCCCACTTTGAACCCCACGAGTTCTTCACAATGATGTAATCGAGACTTTTTGTTGAACCATATCCCACAGCCGCCACGCCATGATCAACTTGAGTTCCACAATGCCCATCAAATACACCCTATTCCAAATTGCTATGGGATCTTAGAGCCTTTAAGGTGAATGAAAACTAGGATAATTAACACACTTAATGTAGTCAATGAACCAAATGATCAGCGCTAAGTGCATATCTATGCATTTATATCATAAAAAAATGATAATCAGACGTGTAATGGGGAGATTGTAAGTTAATAGGACTATAATGGCATCGCAGACAATTTTTATACATTGGTATAAAACTCTTTTAATTACTATTTTTATCACGTGAGATTTTAAGCATTTCGTGGAAGTGTCTAAAAGTAGGGGTGGAGTTGTAGACATATCCAAATTTAGGACAAGAATTAGTGGTTAAGAATAGTCTTCCATTTTGAAACTCAACATTCATATTTTCCAACTTAATAATGATGGGATTGTTACTCAAAAGTTTGGATGATTCACACTTAGGCTAGACCATAGTTTTGTTTTCTTTTTCTTTTTTCCCCCCAGCTACTAGGTCAAGAACTTACTGACACCGTCAAAAATGTGGATCTGTTTTTAAGGGCTATTGGTAAAAAGACAAAAGAGTGGAAAATGGCAGAAAACCAAGAAGTTGCATACCCCACTATAGAACTGGAAATCTCTCCCAGAAGCCTCAATAGCTATGCTTAGGGGCTGGTGTGCAAGTGCTTTAAGAAGACTCTCCTCACTGTTCTGGGGAACATCATGGTAACCGCTGATTTGGACCAGCTGGGATTCAACCTGAGACATCACAAGTACAAAAATGGGGAAAATAAGAATAACAAAGGGATTCAGAAATGGTAACACTCAGTTGTCAACTGTCATTTTACCCTCTTCTCATCACAAGTGCCTTCCTCCATAAGGTAAGGGTAGTCTTCCTCTCTGTGAAGTCCACCATTGGAGGCTATGAAGGCAAATGCATAGTCCATAAGACCTCCATTGCAGCCATTATTGTAAGTAGTGTCACAGTCAATGAGCTCTTGCTCAGATAATGAAGTCAAATTTCCAGTAACAATTTGGTTTATGCCCTCAACTGCAGCTACTGTGGAGAATGCCCAACAACTTCCTGCACATTGACAACACATGTCAAGCGAAAAAATTGGCTTGTTATCACACTGTAAATCAGTGCCAGCAGTCATTGATAATCTTAGTAGAGAGTGGACAGTGTTTGAGAATTGGGAGTTACAACCGTTTCTTAATGACAGTTGAGTGTTGCAAGATTTTTGGAGGCTGATTTCCAATCTTGTTAATCATAATTTATTTGCAGAAAATAAGCTTTTCAAACCAAAAAGAAAGTGAATTTCAATGTATTATAAGGAACATTTTTTTGGAATATAACTTATAGATTTTTATCCAAAAAAAAAGAAAAGAAAAAAGCCTGTATGAATTATTAAATTGTATTTCATACCACATGATCCTTGGTTCTTGACGGGTGTGACAGCTCCTTTCTTTCTCCAGTCCACTGACTTTGGAATGTCCATAACATCTCTGTACGTAAATTCTTCTCCTGGCGATTGTTTCTTAGCAGCCAACTCGCCATTCAATCCAAGATACATCTTTTGAAACTCCTCATGACTCAAATCAGCAAACTCATTCAAACCAAGCCAGTAGTTGGCAATGTCTTTGTTCCTCTCATCAATATGCTTCAAATTATCTTTGAAAATCTCGAACCTGTGCAACTTTTCTTCGATGCTTTCGTAGATTTTTCCATGTTTTTGGATCCATGACTCGAACAGATTGATGAGCTTGTCAATGCAAGTTAAATCATCCGGTGTATAACCAACGATCGAGAATTCGCGACAAAATGTCGTACTAGCTAAGAATGACAAAGAAAATACAAGAATTATCAACTTAGCATATGAGGAGAAAGCCATAGTTGCTTTGAGAGTTAAAAGTAAGATTATTTTGATGTTGTGAAGATGGGAATGAGAGATGAGAATTGGGCATACTTTATACAAGTTTGAATGGTTTTCTTGTGTTGCTTTCAAGTAAAGCTGGCGTAGTATTCTATGTTTTACAGAATACTGAAACTTCAAGCTTGGTTCTGTTGGAAGGCTTTGAATCAAAGCATGTCTATATGAGCCCTAACAGGTAGGTGATTTCCAATGTCCTCATTTTGAAACCTCTGACATCATCTAAGATGTTTTTGCTGCGTCATGGCAAAGATCTGGGGTCTATTCAATTGATGAATCAACTTAGAAAACAGCATTGCTATACTAAGTGAAACATCAAACACCAAATTCCAAAGCCAATAGTATGGAATATGGAGCATCTTCCTCTCTGTTTTTATCACTTGATTCGTTTAGTTGTACTCTAATTTTATTTCTTTTTCCTCTGGAAAATTTGCTAGAAAGAGATGTACCAATGAGCAGCAGGACCAAATTTATGGAACGATTGACAAAGTGTGAATATTTTTGACATATTAATGCCTCATTTTGCCAGTTTAAGCATTGTATATCCTAGAAAACATCACCATACGTACATTTCAAAATTTGTGTTCCTGAAAAATTTCGCACGATTATAGTGTGCCTGAACTATAGTTATAACAACTAATAATCATACAATTAGGTTTGAAAATGAGTGTAACTAAGCCGAACAATTAAATTTTGAAATTGCTTTAATTACTTGAACTAGGTTCAATTAAGGTTCGACAGCTTGTTTATATGTTAAAAAAACCACATAAAGTTTTATTAGAGTGAACTCAATTAGTACCTTAGATTTTTTTTTATATAGAAAATTTATACTCACGGGCCCAATTAAATAGAGGTTAACGAATGGTTTGAAAGTTGAGGACTTGAATTTTACTCGGATTAATTAAATGAGGAACCAAAATTCAAACGAGCTTTCACGGAGTCAAAATCAATTTGATTGTTCCTTATTAGCTTTACATGCAAATCCTCAATTGTTATTTGCAACATTATTTTAGAAAACTTGCGTTGCATTAGAAAGCTTACATCAGATGAATAAATAATTGAAAATGTTTTGCTGCACCATATGCATTAGGGACCTTTCCATTGAAGTAGCTCCGAAACTTTTAAGGCTAGTGTCCTGACCTCTAGCCAAATTTCAAGGTTTGATTTGTAAATTTGGCCAAAGTCGGAGGAAAGGTGAAAGTAGATTGCCTCTTATAAAGTACATTTTGTAAATGTTGACAATTCACCTACTTTTTACATCTGAATATGCTGATGGTGTCGGCGTCAAAATAATTGGCCTTTTCTCAAATTCAATAAAACAACAATGAAGTACATTATGTATTTTAGATCGTATCACTCAAAACATCTTATAAAACAAAACTACAAGTAGTTTATAGATTTTAGTGATACTACAATCTTATGCTTTATTACATAACATAGATAAACATATATTTTTGTCCTTATGAACTACAAATTTAAATTATTATTTCTTATCGGCCATAATTCTTGCTTTAATTTTTTTTTTCCTAATAAGAAAGGAGTGAGATTCAGAGAGCAGGAAGAGAGAACATATGATAAAAATAAAATTTTGATTAGAACCCAGAACCTCTATGTTCTAGAGCCACGTTAGTCATATAATACATGGATACATGATCAAAGTAGAGCTTTGATTTATTTACAGAATTATAGAAACATTTTGTAGGAGAAATTAAAATTAGCTTAAATATTATGTAGCCTATTAACTATTCATAAAATTTTTCAAAATTCATCTTTTGGAGATCCATCACATAAATAAAACATGGAAAATATAGTACTCAATTCCAAAACAGTAGTTAAAACTATCCTAAGCTTCATAAGAAGCAGAGGTCTCAAATTTGAGACCTCTCACCTACACTCCCCGTACCAGCTAAACCACCCCCCCTCTTTCTTCTCTCCTAAAAAAAAAAAGAGGACACTAACAAATAAATAGAATGCCAAAAACATTGACATTATATAGATTGTCATAAATCTCTGATTCGAAATAACGAGTATTGACCACTACAGAATACAACATCTAGTACTAAGGAAATATGATTACATTACGTACAGCCAAATAATTATGCTTAATGCAATATGCTGAAAGTAAGCTCCTAACGGCAAATTTAGCCAGTTCATTCATTTTCACTTCTACATTAGTAGACACTTGCATGAGGGTGATGCATCAGATGTATAAAGAGGAGAAATGAAAAAGATATCTCTGACTGAGCATTAAACAGATGATGGGTGATTCTGGTTTTATCCAGCAAAGCAAGACATTCAACATTTCTCCAAAACTTTCGGTGGTAAATACACTAACATGAGCTCCTTTGGCCACTGCTATCCGAGATCAGGTCTTTAAGCTCATCAACAATAGCATCATAAGAGAAGAGATATTGCTCCTGAAATAGTTTAATTGCATAGAAAAATTAGCTAACGTAGTGCAGTAAATGGAAGCAGAACTGCTCCCTAAAAGTGGTTATATGTTCCAATTTAACAACTCACATACAACAACAGTGCTACAGACATATGGGAATTATTTGGAAATATCTAAGACTCATTTTTTATGAAGATAACCAGAAATTAGTAAAGAAAAATAAGGAATCTAAAACATAATATTTCTTTTGTTTCTACAGAATTGCGTCTTTAACTTGAAAGTTCTTATGATCCTCGTAGACACCCAAAGGGTCTTAGGAGCCGCTTGGTTTAGGGGTTTTGGTACTTGGAATTACAATAATTCCAATACTGCATGCTTGGTCCGGTGCAATGGGAATTGAAATATCGGAATCATGTCTTAAAATTTGGCCATTCATGAATCCCGACCAAATTAGGAGGAATCGACCAAAACCCTCATTTTAATTCCAAAAGTGAACACATGAAGGATTAAATAAGATTAAAAAACAAAAAAACTTGTGGCAAAATTGTTTCCTCTTCTCCATCAATTATCCTCTCCCCCCTCTCCTCATCATTGACCCTCCACCCCCTTGCCTCCAACCACTGCTGCTTTCTCCAGGACATTTAAGAAACATTCCCCCTCCTTTCTCGCCGTTAACCACTTCCCCCTCACCCCAGTGGACCCGCTAAATTCCTCTTTCACCATCAAATAGTCCCCCTCAGCAGTCAACCCAACCTCTCTCTTCTCCTTGTGGAAAGCAAAACTGATGTTTAATGGCAAGAAGGCTGGTGGCGATAGGTGCATTTCAGTGGTGCTTGCAAACAGATTTCAAAGGATTGGGATGGAATTCGCCATTTCATTTTGGGATTTGTTTTTGGATTGTTTAATTAAGGTCCATTTGCCAATTTCAGAACGACGAAATATAAAAAGAAACCATGTGCCAGATCTTCTATTTCAGACATGAATTTTTATTGGTAATTGCAAAATGAAGCCACAAAAGAAGTTTTGATTGGTGTTGGTCTGGTAAAGTTAGCCGGTGGTGAGGCAGCAAGCCAAGAAGACAAAAAGTCAAAGGAGAAGCAAAAGAAGCAAAAATAAATTTTAATACCCATCCCACACCAATAATAGGCTGTGGGAATGAGAGCACCAGTTCAAACCCATACTGATTTTCTATCCATTATCCCATTTCCTTTTCCAATTCCAAAGCATGAACCAAATGCCTTAGATTAGAATGTCAAAAATCTGGTTTCTAGCTAAGAAGGCTGGTTTCTAACTAAGAAGGCCGTACAAGATGGAATTGGACATTCAGAAACTACAACTTGCACCAGATCAGTAATTCTTTTAACCGAGGCAATGATACTAACCCCTTGACCTACACACAAGCAGCAACTTAAAATAATTTCTTCAATTCCCAATCGGATGAATTAACAGGAGAAATTTAGATGAGTCTTACTCTTGAAAATAATAATAATAATAATAATTTATGCCAAGAATAATGTATGATTTATTATACAGCTTGATCTTCGTATTCAAAAAGCTCATATTTATGTAAAAGAACCAAAGCACAGGCAGCAAAAGCATAGAACAGGAAACTTGTCATAGAAGACAATTAACAATAAATTTCAAGAGAAGAAAGTGACGTGAAATAAACCACGAAATGCATGATTTCATCTTCATTTATACAAAGCCAACAGCTAAACAGCAGCCCATCTCACGTATAGTAATCTCTAGCACGTCAGAAAAGAGGAAATAGATAAATGGAAAGTGCAAGAAGCCAATGAGACCATGTCAGTGTCAACCAAACTGCTCTCCAATTAGATATTTATCAATTTCTACATGCTTTTGCACTAATTTTATGCATCTGTATATGCTTTTACACTATTTCTATGCATATGCACAATATCGCAAGACATGTACACGTATCTGTGTGCATGCTCATGCAAACAAACAAACTAGTTTCATCTTATGGATATATGGGGTCTCCTACCAACTCCTATCTGCTTATCCAGTGGTCATGGTATAAAAAACAAAGCCTCAGGGACACCTTATTTAATTGATTTCAAAACGGTCCATATCATTTTTCTAAACTAACTGATTCCCATCTCTGGAGAAAACGTTCCAAATACTAGAGAATATATCATAAAAAATGGAAAATAAAGAATAACCAAAGAAGACACTGTACCATTGTCTGAACCATCCCAATTCGCTGTGACCTAAAACGGGTTATAGTCTTAACAAGATCCAAAGCAGACATGTCTCCAACTAGAATCCTTTGGATGGTATTCTGGATTGTGCAATATGTCCCAGTTCTACCAATGCCTGCGCTGCTCCAAAAATATTAAGTGTCAGCTGCAAATGGATAAATTACTTCAAGAAATATGAAGAATCCACAGTAAAATAATAGCATGATCTAAACCTGCAATGCACCACAATTGGTCCAAGACTAGGTGGTACATCATATAATCTTTTGAGAATTTCACGCACAGCAAGGGTATCCCTAGGAACTCCATGATCAGGCCATTCAGGATACTGGATGTGCAATACATTTAAAGGTGGTTCTTCAGACTGCAACAATATCAAAGAGCAAATATAAGGCTCAAAAACCACCAACAGGCTTATCATCCACAGGAGAAAAAGAATTAATCCCAAGACATTTACAAGGGTGCCTGGAAAATACCATTATGCAATATAAAAAAGGGCACCCAAACTAGGAGTCTAACTTTTAAACAACCATGCTGAGCTTAGTTTGAAAAGGGACGAAAGTGCTGGTTCAAATATGAAACTTCACCTCCAAGACGGGCAACTCGAATACAGAAATTCATTAGGGTCAATCTCAAAAGGGAAGTGAAGTAAGCTAGTGCACCTAGAGGCTACTCTTTATCTTAACACACTAATCTCCTCTTCACTCCGCATCTTTGGGGTGGGTGGGTATGATCAGAAAATGTGGATCTAAGTAATCAGAACAAACTCTTCCATTATTAGCAATACCTCTTCACTCATTCAGTTGCATTTTTCCATTAAAAGAAAAAAAAGAAACTAAAGTCCAACAGAAGCGATCCTATATATGCTGGGAACTTGGAGGGTCTAAATTCCACTATGGGACTCCAAAAGCATTTGCCTGTTTTGCCAGATTTCGGACTCATAGATGCCTAAAAAATTCCAATGTTCTATCCATAAAATTCTACCATCTTATTGTTAGGATGCCTTAGTTGTTTGATCTTTGGCTCTGTTACTTCTGGACAGCAGGTTCACTAATTTTGTTTCGCAGACACTTCAAACTATCAGATATTACAGTTCAGGGATCTAGAAAACATCCAGTGTGCGAAATTTGCCACACTCATGTTACCTGACCAGGTTACTTCAATGCTTTTATTAATGCCTTTATTGCAGTTTAACTTCGTGAGACAATATTAGGACTGCTTTGGTAAGGGGGATCAAGTCAATCTTTAGTCCTCCTTTTACTTGGTCAAGTCGAGTTCAAGTCTGGCATTTCAAATAAGTTGAGCTCAAAAGCTCAACTGCTATTACAGTATTTGAGCCAAGCCAAGTCAGAGGAGATCAATGTTCCAACTTGCCTCAACTGGTCTTGCAACCCCATTGAACAGTCACAAAAGCCTCCCCTCCCTCACTAGTTTTCACCTGCTTAGATCCTGAAATTCCAATCAATTATTTCCTCAAAATCTAAGTACAATTGATTGAGACTTGAAACATAATCCCCTCCAGGTAGCTGCAATACTGTAGCAATAAAAGCACTGCATCAATTCTGGCTACATAAAGTACCAGCCAGTCAATTATTAAAAAAAAAAAAAAACTACTCCTTCTGTCCCATAAAGATAGGCCTACTTCCATTTTCATATATATTAAGAAGTGTTAGTTCATATAGTTAAAGCAATTATTTTTTCCTCAATATTTTCCATATGTACCCCTCGTTTAAAACTAGATGACTCATTCAAAGTGGATGGCTCATAGTAAAAAACCATTCTTGGACAGAACCTAGTAAAAGCTACAAACTTGATTAAAATGGACAACAAAATTGAAATTGCTGTAATTAAATATGGCCATATTAGTAAACTGATGAGTAACTACCCTTTAAAAAAGAAAGTAGGCCTAAAATTTGGTACAAACACAAAGGAAAGTGAGCCCGTCTTTATAGGATGGAGGGAGTACTTTCATTTTGATACTTAAAATGCAAACTTCATTAACATATAAATTAGATTCTGTAACCTCAAAGGAAACAAAGAAAGAAAATGAAGATTCTACCAAGTGACGGAGGCAGCAAAACCAGGAGACGCAGCTGCCTATTCTATAGTAAGTAGTTCTGCTATAGTAAGTAGGAAAGAATGTCTTTTTTTCCTTGTCTTCATACATCTCATCTTATGAAATAGAGTCAGTCATAAACAAAGTCCTCTGTCTACACCACTGGCAAGAAGGAAGGGTGAAGAAAGGGACTCAAAAGATAGGTTAGCCACCAGGCAAAAGGTTGAAATTTAGAAGGGCATGGGGACAATCCCATCAATTATTCAAATAGAACAAGGAAAGTGGATATCATTCTCAACAACAAATTAAAACATCATGTAAAACATTGATGAATCAATGTGGCATAGAACAAGGGCCACCAAATATGATTTCTGTTAATAAAAAAGGTTATTTCTCAACTACAAATTTGTTCAAATACATACTATCTCACATTATTAACTGATCTGAATCAAAGAATTCATATCCCTCCATCCCATAAGAATAGACACACTTTCTTTTTCTGTTTGTCCAAAATTATAGGCCTATTTCCTTTTTTAAAAGGGTAGTTATTTTGTCAAATTACCAATATGCCCATATTTAATATATTGTTATCAACAATTTCAATTTTGTTATCCATTTTAATCAAGTTTGTAGCTTTGACTAGGTTGAGTCTCGAATTGAAAAACTAAAGAGCACTAAGTTTCAAGAATAATTTAGTAACATGAACCATCTTACTTTAAATGAGTCATCTAGTATTAAAGGAGGGATACATGCGGAAAGTATTAATTAAAAATGATTGCTTTGACTATATTCACTGAAACTTCTTAATCTGTAGAAGAAGGCCTATCTTTATGGGGCAAAGGGAGTACTAAAATCCACCACATGGTGGAGACCTATCCTATAACTAGGAATTATGTCCCAAGAAAACAAGAAGAAACAGTACACAAAGAGCACTAACAGAAGTTGCTCAGGTATAAAAGATAGCCATTGAAAGTGCACGTTAAATGCTCAAAAGAGGGTTAGATACTCCACGCTTCCAAAATAATGGCTGTATGCAACCTTGACAATCCCAAGCTACCAGCAGATTAATAGAAAAATTAGGTACATGCAACTTCCACAAGCAAAAGCGTCCAAGTTGACGTTACCTTACCTCTTTGTATTTCACCTCTAAACATCGCAAGACCAATGAAGTATCAGTTGTTTTAATCCACTTTGTGACAATGCATATATTGCCAAATTCTCTAGGCCCATCCTCTGCCTGGAAGTACTCTCCACATTTCATCATCTGCATAGAATTTCATTGTAAGTGGAGAAAAGGAAATAAAAAATTTCAGAAGAAAACATTTTCTAATATAAACAGAAGAACTGGACAAAATAAATTGTTGCACATAAACATAAATGTACAGACACATATCAATTCTATACAACAATTACAAGATAATTCAGAAATACACATTTTTCACTTGATACAAGTTACATAACACTGAACACAAAGCACTCCAAACTGGCATCTTGAATTGGTTTCTTCAATGAGCACTTTAAAATGTTGAAACTGCTATGTTATGCTAACCCAATACCATGAAACTTTCTGTAATTGGAATAATTTCAGTAATTTGAAATGGCTGTTTCCAGTAACTCTGCTTTAAAGAAATCCCTTATTTTGTTAAGGACAAGATTCTTAGACAAAGTGCCATATTGTTAAATCAAATGCTTCACAAACAACTGGCCATGAGTTATGTTATCCATCTAAATTGATTTAGAGTCAAAACATAGCACATACCCACAATTACATAGAAAAATATATAAACTTCTGGTAACAGTAGTTATTGATATGTATTAAAGTTGTTCCCCTTACCAATTGGAAAGGAGAAAATAAAGTTAAAGAAGCAGCTACATTTTTTAATTGATCCTGTCCTTCATTTCCAAAAATTTCAACAATCTCATTTGACAGGACTTCCAATTAGAAAAAAAAAATACAATTTTACAAAGCTTCCCATATTGTTTACTGCTGTAAACATCCCCTTAATATGAGACAGATAATTTTCCAATAGAAAAAACTGATTGTGAAGATGTCAACAACTAGGAAATGCAATCTTTGCCTTATTTTTTACTTCTGTTGACTTCCACTATATAAGACGGATTAATTTCCAATCACAAAAAATTTATTCTTGAAGATGTCAACAACTGGGGAATGGTTTGTGCAACTTGATATAAATTTGAAGGGAACTTCACAAAATTTCAAGCATAAGAGGAGATGTCTGTGCAAATTACAATAAACTTCAAGGGGTGAAGCAATTTGCCCAAGCTTAAATTGTTAAGAAACTACCAAGAAAACACTTCAAGTTGGACTTCAACTGTCACTCAGTCCAAGATCAACTACAATCTCTTTAAAAGAAAACAAAACGCAGTTTAGGTCGCTATTCATGATAAAACATTTTCAATCAAGTAAAAGCAAAAATCAGAGGCAATATACTTGAGAAAACGGGAAGATAAACAGAAAAGCTCAACTATAAATTGAAAATTTTACGCAAACAGAAAGTGAGATGGCCAATCAAAATTAAAAGCAATGAGTGTGTTTGGATACTAAAATTTTTCCAAATATTAATATGCTTGCAAACATGTTTTTCAATTAACTTTTTATCTTTCCAACCACCTTGTTACCTCACAAACATCACTTTGCAAAAAGTGCTATCCAAATAATATTTCAAATGATCTCCTATCTAAACACATTCAAATTGTCTACGTCACAATTGCATTCATACATAAAAAAAATCCCTTTTAGCTTCTAACAATCCCTCTTAATTGCATAACTTTTCTACATATTACATTCAAACATTTATGGGAAACCAATAGACGCACCAACTGCAAGCAAAATGCTTATCTGTTGACAAAACATTCTTTTAGAAATTACATTTCCACCGATATTAACTCAAAAATTATTGGCACTTCAGAGATGCAAATCCATGCATCTACAACAGACGAAAGCACAAAACTTTTTTGGCATCCCAAAACAGGAAAACAGACAAAAAAATGAGAAAAGAATGGAGAATTATTTAATAATTTAACTCATATCACTTACAGGACGGTGAAAATATGACAGGAAAAAAATATTCCTTTTAGAATGAGTTGAATAAGAAGTAATCCATCTAGACCAATACACAATAGTTTATCATGCTTGACTTCTAAGCATTTTGCAAATCCAGAAGTAGAGAAGACTCCACCTAGTCACGATGAAGATTTATAAGATACAGGAGTCTTCAAATGTTATAGGTGACAAGATCCACAGTACTTTAGACATGGTATTTGTTAATGACAAGCACATATTCTTGGGCATGCAATCCACAATGGTTATTTTGGTCTCTGTCAATTATGGACAATCAAATTGTTGTGCAGAAGTTGTATATTAGTCTCCTGCAGTATGGATCTTTCCTCATTCCATGGGGCGAAAAAAATTATATTCAGCTCGTTTTGGTTTTCCTAAACCTAGCCTATATTCTACTTCCCTTGCTATTATAATTTCTCTACATAACCTACACCCTTTTTCTGTCTTGCTGAACTTCAACAACAACATTGCACTTATATGGCACCAGAGCAAAATAAGGTCCAGCTTTTACTCACTTTTGATTCTCACTCCTGGCTCCTTAAAAACAGAGAAGGCCACAGAGGGTAAGGACAGTAAGCAAAAGCTACAGAATAAATGAAGCTACACGACGATAATTTTGTCAGTGCAGAGCACAGATACATGTCTAGGTGTCTGGTTTGTAAATGCTTTAGGCACTAGAACATGAGTCACTGTAGCAAATCCAGACATACGTATTTGGGTTCAGAGCAAATCATGGAAGAAACAGTTGCACTTACACAGGAAAATTCATAGGAAAGAACATGACATAAATATGTACAAGGAAAATTGTTACAAAATATTGATACAATTTACCTTGTACTCCAAACAGTTGAGTACCTTGTAATTGTCTACCAATCGTGTAAGCATAACTATCACAGGACAATGATTCTGGAGTATCATCTCCCAGAAATCTTCAAAGGTATGCGGTAAAGGACCTTGTGTTGCAATAAAGCGAGACACCTTGTCAGATGTCTACAATCAAAAGAAGCATTCATCAATCACCAAAAGAGGCTTGCAATAAATCAAGACACCTTGTCAGATGTCTACAACTAAAGAAGCTTCACAACATTACTCCAGAATTTTTCACTAATAGTTTGAAGCAAATGTAACATGATCAAAAAGGAAGTGACATGGTCACTGCTTAGCACGCCAAACAAATAGGACACACCCCAATGAAGCTTGCATTAATATATCCCCTTGCTGATGGTCTGTAATCCTTGCATGGGTTCAAAACAACCCTGTTACTGTCAACTGAAAGACGGATGATTAACGTGTTACTCCAAAGATAAAGATATGAATTGCAATGTAAAAAGGGACAAAATATACATGTAACCAACAGACATACATGGCAGGACGTCACTGTAACGATTTTTGTCACGGTTCACACTATCAAAAGCCACTGTGCATCTACTCATCATATCTGAACGGCTCATCCTTTTTGCCTGAAGTACAGGAACAGAGTAGATAACTGAGCTTGAATGCTTCAACCATGTAGTAGAAAAAAAATAACAAGTAATCAGAGATAATGGTGGCACACAGTTCCTTTTGATTGTGCTTCAGTTATACCACCACCAAAAAACATAAACGCCAGAAGTACAAAAAATTTGTCAATTTATTCATTTACTTCCCTGTTAAAGCAAATAGCGTTTCCAGAAGAAGGAATTGCCCAAGTGGTAAAGCAATTCTTTCCAATCAACATCCAGAGGATCAGAACCTTCAAAACCTATTTCTCCTTTTCCATGAATACAATGATATACTATGGATCCAGGGCCTACTACCAATTGCTTGAGGCGATTCAACAAATCAGCTAATGCAGGCACTAAAACAGTAAATGGCTATAGTCAGTACAGTTCATCTACTGAACCTGTAACATTTTCAAATTTTCTCCAAAATCTCAATATCCAATAAACGAAATCTAGAAGGGAAATCTCCACCATAAATCATCTCACAAAACTGCCTCGGCAATTGCTGAGCCACCCGCCCCCATGTTTCTTAACCAGCTGATCATGTCCCTTTCATCACATCTTGAATCCCAGCTGTTTTCACGTATATTTTCCATAGAAACACATACGGCTAGACCATAGCCACCAGTAAACCCTAGAGAATCATCTTTTTTCAGGAACGCCATCCAATCCCCTACCTCATTTTCCCCAAGTGCCCCAATCTGTAGCCCCCTTTACATAAAAACAAATAAATTATTCTATATGCCTTTTCAAAGAATGAAGCAATGAAAAGATAATCTGAAGCAAAAAAAAAAAAAAATTATGTGTTACCTGCAAGGTGAGGAACTCCTGCCGTTTTGTTTGAGGTGACTTGAAACGCTTGTCCTTGAAAGCCTGAAGAGCTTCGGAAGAGTAACGGAGTTCATCCGGAGAAAGAACTAGCTTTTCCGGCTCCGAATCCGGTGAGAAGTCGAAGAAAGGTTTAGCAGCCAGGGAAGAAGAGGCAGAGGATGTAGAGATGGGTTTTCGGGTGGCGGCCATGGCAGCCGATCTCCGGCTGCAACACCTACCGGAACTCACGTTACCCGTGGTTCCCGCGGAAATTGTGGTTTCTCCGGGAGATGAACCTCCGTTTTACCGGCGACTTGATGGATGACTTTGGCAACAACTCCTTACGGACTGTTTGGTACACCGTTTTAATACTAAATTAAAATAAGTAACGACAGTGTCAGATTAACTAATAAAAGACTTAGGGTCCGTTTGGTATAGAGTAAAAGGTTTCTTTAGGAAAATCTTTTCCCGGAGAATTATTTGAGTAAATCATATATACACTGACAGTTTATCTACTATTACGATTGAATACATGATACATATGTAAATTTTGGATTTTAAATTCAAATTCGAATTATGTGTCATGCATCTAATAATGAAAATATATACATTATCGTTATATAGAAGATTATTTATTCCGCTCCTAATTTTTCTGGTGTTTTTGTAAGCGATCGAAGAAGAATTCTTGATAGAAACTAAAACCCATCACTGTTCCTTCAAGACATCTCGGTAGAAAGGAATTTTGCTACTTGAAGGCTGACTGTCATCTAGTGTATAATTCAATTGATACAAAAAAAAAATTCAAAAAGAAACAGACTTCCAACTCATAACCTTGCAATTGAAAGTGAAGATAATCTGAATATGTATTATCAGAAAAAGATTGTCGGTGACCAAATAGTTGATAGGCAATCAACAAGATAGTCAGCATCATGTTACAATAGTTTTTTCTATGGTGTTTTCTTAGCCAATAATCGGCGATAACCGGAAGGTTAGATTCTCCTCTTTTGCTATGTGAAGAGTAAAGAATTAGGCAAGTAGCCATGAAGTTTTGAGATGTGCTAAAAAAAGAGAGGTAGATGCGTGTTTATAGGAAATTAATTTCCATAACTTCTCAAGATAAGTTATTTTTCAATCCGCCACTGTAAACATTTTCGATGGAAAAACTTCTTTCCTACATGTTAAGCCGAACCAAACAAATAAAATCAGGAAAAATATTGCCAAAAAAATATTTTCAATCAAAATAAACAGACCCTTAGTTCACTTCTTCCTCTTTAGGGGTCAAGAGCGAGGTATGTTGATACTCTATATAAGGTTAAAAGTTTCTATATTAAAGCTATCTTGTACATATATTGACTTCCTTCTACAGCTGGTGAGGTCAAGATAAATGAACAAAAATTTACTTGAATCTTCCCATCTCCATTAGATGTTCCTTCATATACTGTAAAATCTTCTTTGGAAGAAAACTACAAGAGACAAGAAATGAACGAGTCATTTGAAGTGACATAGAAGATTCATTGGTGATATGGGGTTTAGTCACAAAACAATGGCACTAATGTGCATGCCTTTAAAGTTCAATACGACTCGGAGCATTTTTCAAGGTAAAAGGAAATTCAGTCTCCTACATGGTTAAAGGTAAACGGAGTGGGAATGATGACCCTTGAATATTAGAATGACAAGCAGTACTTCTTAAGTAAGGAGTTACATTGATTTTACAATTGCATGTTAGAAAGAGCAGCAAAACTTCTTGTAACTCAACAAGTAAATTTGGTGACCTTGGTTGACCCACACTATCTTCATCGGTTCCTCATCCAATTGGGTTTAATAACAATGTCCCATTGTATCTTTTAAAAAAGCTTTATCTAATCACCTTGAAAGCGTTTGTCAGCTTTCTTTCACCCGTTTCCAGTCCAGTCGGGTTTAGTAATTGTTTCATTGTACCGACTTAATTAGAATAAAGGGTTCCATTATCTTCACTAGTTCTTCGTCCAGAAAATTATTATAAAAATTTGTTATACAATTTTATTGCAGTCAAATTTTAGCAAGTAATTAAGTATTAAAATATCAATACATCACTAAATTATTATCCATTGTAATTTTACAATTGAAACCCATAAAAACAAAACAAAAATTATTTGAATACAATCCAACATGATGAAACAAATATAATTAAAGTAGTCAAGTTTTCACTTTTGACACAAATACAATTACTAAGTCATTATTGTATTTTTTTTACAAAAAATGTTATTGTGTTAAGTGTAATTAGGAATTTAGTATAAATCTATTAGTAAATTTAGTATAACTAATTAATAATTTCTATTAGTAGACATGTATAATTATTAGTATAATTGATTATATCAATTATATTCCATAAACTAATATCCATTATATAATACATATAATTAATAATATCATTATTATAGGTTTATAACTAATTAAATTAAATATTATATAGATATATATATTAATTTTTTTTAGCATGTAGCAAGGCGGAGATATACTCCCTTGCCTCCTGCCCTGTTTCTAAACAGGGGAAAAATTCCCCTGTCCCGCCACATTAGCCCTCAACGGGGCAGCTGCCCTCAACACCCTTCTCAATTGCCATCCCTACTTTTTGTAACTCAAAAGGTAAATTCGGTGACCTTGGTTGACCCACGCTATCTTTACTGGTTCCTCATCCAACTGGGTTTAATAACAATGTCCCATTGTGTCTTTTAAAAAAGTTTTATCTAATTAACTTTGGAAGTATTGTATATAAAGAACTTTATATAAAGTGGGGATGCCACTTGAATTGTTGCTAGTCTTTCGTCCTTCTACTCGTGTGCAAATCACGTGGCCGTGTAAATCCTTTTGCTGGTCCTAAGTGGGTTGCTGCCTTTTTGCTCATCCGTCATCATGCACCGTCATTTTTCGCATCCCCTGCACCATCTATCTTCTATTTTTTCCCCCCTGAATTCAGATTGGTCACTATCCATTATTTGCTTCTTTTTTATATACCCATGCTATTTTTTTTCCGCTCCTTCTTTGTTTTTATGTTATATTATATTATATATTATATACCTATCTTCTATTTAGTCTATATTTTTTATATTAGTTATAAATTCTTTTTATATATTATTTCACTATTCAGTATTTGCTTCTTTTTATATAGTAGCCATGCTGTTTTTTTCCTCTCCTCCTTTAAAATAAATATTTAGTATATTTTTAATATATTATTTTTTTCTTTATCCCGTATTTAATATTATTTATTCTATTGTTATTACTGCTTGACTATCTTTTTTCCCTTTTGCATAATAATTTTCGTTTTCCAATTTTTTTTTATATTTTCTTATATGATATATCTTATCTATATTGTAATGAAAATATTATTAATCATAATAATAATAGTACTTATTATTATAAGGCTAATATTAATGATAGATTAGTATAATATCTTATCTATATTGTAATGAAAATATTATTAATCATAATAATAATAGTACTTATTATTATAAGCCTAATACTAATGATGGATTAGTATAATAAAAACAAAACATTAATAATCGAGCCAATATAAGCAGACGCCTTGCCCGTTTCTTCTATTGGTCGGCGTAGTCACCTCTCAGCATACGCAGCCTACAATCCATTAATTTTTGGCGTCTCCATGCAAGATTTGCACGTCTCTAGACATGTTTTCCCAGGTTCTCATGCATGCAAGAGAATCCAGGTAATCATTTGAGTTTCTTTCCCTTTCATTTCAGCCTGCTTTCCTTCTTCTTTTGCTTCGTTTTATGCATTGCTTTCGCTTCTTCTTCCTTGAGCTTTTCCTTTCCTTTGTTTCCTTGTACGTCTTTCTTCAATCAGTGTTATTGCTGTTTTCCTGCTATTTGCTATTACATCTACTGTAAGTGCTGCTCCAATTTCGCTATCCCTATTCTTGTAATACTCTTTGTATTTTTTCCCCCATATTCTTCTACTTATCATGCTTACTGCTTTATTTTACCTGACGATGCTATTATTATTCATCTTGCATTTTTTATTGTTTTACTATTCTGTTTGTTCTATCATTTTCATTTTCATTCCATTGTTGTCTCTTATTGTTTTAGTTTTCCTTTTACTTTGACTTCTACCCAGTTTTTTTTTTTGTTGCCTCTGTTCCTTTTTGTCGGCTTTCATGCTAAAACATTGCCTCTGTTCTATATGTTTTCATATGCTTTCTTGGTCATCTTCGTTTTCATGCTATTATTGTTTCTACACTTTGTAGCTTTCTGACATTTATTGCTATTTTTCGTGGCTCTCTTGATTTCCTCTAGGTTCTGCTAGCTACAAGTTGCTACTTATTTTCCTTGCTTCAGCAAAAGGTACTTAACATTTTTTTATTGTAATTGAGGCGTTATGTTTACTGATCCATTGAACTCTGTTGTTCTCCTTTTATCAACCAATTATTAGCTACTTTGTTCTCCATTTTGTGTATATGCCACGTTATCTTCTTATGCTTTTACTTCCTGTCTAATGTGCCTACTTTGCGGTTGGAAATACCTGTGAGCCGTTTATGTAGTTCTCTCGCAAGTCTCGTATCAAACCATATCATGGATAGAAATGCAAAACGCCGGAAATGTTGCACAGAGATGCCCCCAGAAAGGAAGGAAGAACTTTTACGCTGTCAAAGGGCAGCTACCGCACGTCATTACGCACAAATGCCACAAGATAAAAAGGATGATCTTTTACGCCGTCGAAGGGAGGCTAATGCTACAAAGAAACAGAATATGCCCCCTTCTGCCTCTGATTGTGTGTCAAAACCTGGCACTTCTAAGAGAAAACGTCTAGATAACACTCAAAAAACACCGTTAGATCCTGTAGGAACAGCCATTAGTATTCCTGATGCTTCTGTGCACCCTGCTTCTACTCAAAATACTGATCTTCTGGTCAGTGATGAGTTAGGAGGTAGAGCTTCCCATTCTTTTGACGTTCAGTCAGAAAACGTGTTAAGCGGTGCTCAACTACCGCACCTGTTCAGCTCTACAAATGCTTCATTGGAGAGTGAAAAGCATGCTTCCTCTTCTATTCTTGCAACTTCCATTCCTTCTAACGGTCAACAAGGTAGACCTTAACTTTAGTTTTTTTAGCTTTGAGTTTTAATACACTTTACTGATTCTTTTTACTCTTTTTCCTACCGTCTAGCTATTTCAAATGAATCTGTTAAACTTCATTTTTTTCCTTTCTACTTTGGTTTTTTAAACAGCTCCTACAATCTATCTGCCTATTTTCCCTTCGCCATCCACATTCATATTACTCATTCCTTATAACTACAACTTCTCTCTTTCTTCTTACCTTTTTATGAATGCTTAGCTCATTTTCACTCACAGGAAATGCAACTTACTTTACCACTGTCAAACGTGCTTCAGTGTCCAGAAAAACATGCAGCTCAAGTTACATTTTAATTGTGTCCAGTTAAATCTTTTATTATTGTCTTTTCAAGTTTAGTTCTTGTCCAACTTATCCATGGAACAAAAGAAATCAACGAGTGCCCTTTGTTCCAGGTCAGCAGCGAAAATCTAGGAAAACTATTCTCTCTCGTTTAGAAAGGATTCTTGACCATTCTTTGATTCTCTGAGTTATCAGTATTGTGGAGCTATAAGGTTCTATTTAGAACCTCCTAATTTCTGCTGTTCAGGAGGAGAAGTTTCGCTGGTCACTTCACCAATGCCTTATGATCTTCCCCGCCTCTTCATCGGTGATGATGAACAATGTGACCATTTCAGGAAGAATGCTTGTACATACAATAACAATGTTTCTTTCACTATTTTTGCTGCAAAGTATGATCCAGAACTGATGAAAAATAAACACGGTGTTTATACGTTTCAAGTACAGGGCCAAGTATATCACTTTCTTGATGGGTTGGTGTCATAGCGTCACAAACCATCTGGTATTCAGCTGTACTTTTTTTATACCGATGAGGAACTTGCAAGGAGACTTGATGCTTCCTCTCGGCTGCGCAAAAGCACCCTTAAATTGCTTATGTGCATTTTAGCTAGCAATCCTTATGCCAGATTCTTTAAGGATTTGCGTCATATTCCTGATCTCAAACACCATAGAATTGTGCTTAATTGCAATCCTGCTCTTGATCAGCGTATATATAATCTTCCATCAGCTTCTCAAGTTGCTGCTATGTGGACTGAGACTGATGATGAATCAGTTGATAAGTCAGTCCATATTCAGGTTTATAGTCATTCCGATCAAAGTCATATGATTAAGCATTATTATGCTTGCTATGACTCTTTGCAGTATCCTTTATTATTTCCTCGTGGTGAGTCCGGATGGCACCATGGAATTCAAAGGATTACGTGCAAAAATAGGAAAAGAGCGCGTCATGTTTGTGAAGCTGATATTCCTATTGATCCAGCGTCTATCAGTGGTCCATCTGATTTGATTAATCTGGAACAAAGAGGCAAGTATAAACTTAAGATCTTGGAAACATGTTTACAATTTTCTAGCTTATTGTCTTTTTGCTTCATGTCATTAATACGTAGTTCCATTTTATTTCAGCCGTTGATCGTGGCAAGAAACAGAAAACTAATGTTACTGCTAGGGAATACTACTGTTATAAATTTCAAATGAGACCTGATGATGAGTCCATGTTGTTACATGCACTGAGATTGTTACAGCAGTATGTTGTTGATATCTACGTTAAGATAGATACATCTAGGCTTGATTTTCACAGAAAAAAACAAAATACCATTCGAGCTGAAGCTCTCCAAGGAATAATGGATAGTGTCTCTTTAGGCCAAACGTCAGGTTCTAAAGTTGGCCGGCGAATATATTTGCTAGCTTCGTTTCTCGGAGGGCCGCGGGATATGAGGCGTAGATATCTTGATGCAATGGTTTTAGTGCAAAAATATGGAAAGCCTAACATTTTTTTGACCATGACATGCAATCCACTGTGGCCAGAAATTCAGGAAAATTTAAAGTACAAAGAAAAACCTCAGGACAGACCCGATCTTTTAGCTAGAGTGTTCAGGGCAAAGTTTGAAATGCTGAAAGCAGAGATTGTTACAAAGAAAATATTTGGAAACGTAGCAGCCTATGTTTATGTTATTGAATTTCAAAAAAGAGGCTTTCCCCATACTCACCTATTGCTCATATTGAAACTGCAGTTTAAGCCTCTTAATCCATAAGCATATGATAAAATTGTTTCCGCTGAGCTGCCTGATCGTAAAAAACATCCTCATCTTTATTCTCTTGTTGTAAGGCACATGATACATGGCCCTTGTAGAAAAATGAACAAAAACAGTCCTTGTATGAAAAATGGTGTTTGCAAAAATCATTATCTAAAGGGGTATTCTGAACATACGACTCACGGTGAGGATAGCTATCCAAATTATCGCAGACGAAAGGATGGAAAAAAATCATAGACAAAGGCTATGATTTGGGTAATAGGTGGATCATCTTGTATACTCCATACTTGCTAGCCTTGATTGATTGTCACATCAACGTGGAAATCTGTTCAACTATCAAGTTAGTTAAGTATTTAGACAAATACATATTTAAAGGCCATGATCTTGTCAACTTCCACATCACAGCTGATGAAACACCTCAAGATGTTGATGAGATCAAGGAGTTTCAGCGAGGTCGATGGGTTTCTCCTCCGGAAGCTTTGTGGCGAATTTGTGCATTTCGATTGAATGAAATGACCCCTGCTGTTTACAGTCTTCAAGTGCATCTTCCTGATCACCAATATGTTTCCTTTAATCAAGATTCTGATCTTTCACAGCTCTTAAAAAAAATTGATTTCTTCAAAACTATGTTAACTGAGTTCTTTAGAATGAACCGTGCTAACAAAAAACGCTCAAGGTCTCAAATGTTTGTATAGAGATTTTGCTCAGCACTTTGTGTGGACGCCTGTTAAAAGAAACTGGACAGAAAGAAGTAAGCACAAGGTTATTGGCAGGTAAGTCACTGTTAAACCAAGTGAAGGTGATAGGTATTATTGAAGACTTCTTCTCTAACATGTTCGAGCTCCTACATCCTTTGATGACTTGTTGGCAGTTAATGGCTGTAAACTGAATTCATTTAGAGAGGCTACTTTAGAGCTTGGCCTCTTAGAATCTGATTCTTACATTGAGGCAACACTTGAAGAAGCAGCTGGTTTTCAAATGCCTTCTTCACTGAGATTTTTATTTGCTACTTTGCTTTTGCATTGTGCTCCAACAAATCCAAGTCTTTTGTGGGAAAAATTTGAAATGGAATTTTCTAGAGACTTTGAATGAGTGCAATTATAGACTCATTGTTCAGCTGCTGAAATAAGATGAAAGGTTTTGTTTGATATTAACAGACCGCTCCAACATATGGGGAGGCATATCAGTGACTACAAGTTAGTAGCAGATGATGCTACTCTTAGCTATCATGAAAGCATGACAAAGGAAGTGGACAGTGAAAAGAGTATTGTGGTGTCACTAGAAGATCTATTGATACCTTCAAAGTTAAATGTAGAACAAAAACATGCTTATGATTTGATATTGCAGACTGTTTTTTCGTCCAAAGGATAGGGCTTTTTCATTGATGGTCCGGGGGGGACGGGAAAAACATTTTTATATCGTTCTCTTCTTGCAAAACTTAGATCGCAGGGATACATTGCAATAGCTGTAGCAACTTCAGGAGTTGCAGCATCAATTCTTCTTGGAGGAAGGATTGATCACTCCAGATTTAAAATTCCATTGGACTTTTTCAAGAATAAAACCTGTCAGTTGAGCAAGCAAAGCAGCATGGCACAATTAATCATTGAATGCAAGTTGTTCTTGTGGGATGAAGCATCAATGGCAAAAAAGGAAAGTATTGAAGCATTTGAAGAATTACTGAAAGATCTAATGGAGACTGACGATCCTTTTGGAGGCAAGGTCGTAGTTTTGGGGGCGATTTTCGCCAAACTCTTCCCGTTATTCAAGGAGCTGCTAAGGACCAGTTAATTCAGGCTAGCCTCCTACATTCTTCATTATGGTCTAGGATGCACAAAAGAAAGCTAACACCAGAACATGAGGGCTGTCTTAGATCCTGCCTTTTCACAATTCTTGCTTGCAGTTGGGGAAGGTGCAGAACCTGTTGATGCAGATAACCAGATATGTTTGTCAAGTCATATGGTTATACCATTCCACAATATGAAAGATTCTTTTGACAGGTCCTCTATACTTCCTGTCTTTGTCACACACTCCTGACCTTTTTGCATAAGTATTACTACATATTCTTGCACAAATTGCTAACAGAAACTTTTACGACCAAGTTGATAGCTTACACGTTTCCAGATTTGAATCTCTAGTCATCTGATCCTTATGAAATGATCAGTCGATGTATTTTAACCCCAAAAAACACCTCTGTTGAAGACATCAATGACATGATGATTTAGAGGTTTCCTGGACAACTTTTTACTTATACAAGCTCTAACCAAACTGTTGATCAGAGATTTCAGGCAGATTATGAGGATTTTTTGAATTTTCAAAATCCAAAGGGTCTTCCTCCACGCAAACTCATGCTAAAAGAAAATTGTCCCTTGATCTTGCTCAGGAATCTAAATCCAGCTGAAGGATTGTGCAATGGCACAAGACTTATTTGTCGACAGCTAAGACGACACACTATCTGTGCTGGGATAGCTTTTGGTCAGCATAAAGGGAAGAAGATTTTCATTCCCAGAATTTCATTGCAGACACCTGATAATGAAAAAAATGGCATTCCATTCATCAAAACACAATTTCCAGTTCGCCTTTGTTTTGCAATGACAATTAACAAGGCTCAAGGCCAAACTCTTGACTATGTTGGTGTATATCTAAAGGAACTCGTATTTTCTCATGGACAATTATACGTTGCACTCTCTAGAGCAAAAACTGCTGATACAGTTAAAGTTCTCATACTTCCAGGAACTTTTGTTGAAGTAAAAACTGACTGCAAAACAAGAAATATTGTGTTTGATGAAATATTGCGGTTGTCTAATTGATCATTTGCACTCTTCTTAGGTATCTTGATATTTAAGTGTTGTTACATATTGTTTTCAGAGCTTATAATTTCCTTTTGCCTTCCAAACAGAAATTTCTTGCTTATTTATTCTTATTATTGCTACTGAGTATAGGATGTGCACTATATTATCCATCAATGATGTTTGAGGTCGGGATGGAGAAGTGGACAGCAAAGGTCACTGTCCAGGAGAAACAGCAAGTTACCTCATCAATTAGCACACCAACTAGGAAACAAAAATTTATCTTCATTGATTCTGAGGTATTTATTGCAATTTAACTTTTATGCTCAGAACGCTATCTGCTAAACTTAGGAGTATAAATACTACTCATTTGTCCACCATCATAATAATTATTTTTCAGGGATCAAAGGTTGAAGGAATCATCTTTAATGCTGATATTGCTATAATGAGCCCCAGAATAGAGGTTTACAAAAAGTACCTCATCTCCAATGCTTAGGTGAAAAGGATCCCTGATAACTTTAGAACCACTGAGCTAACAAAGCAATGGATAATCACCAGTCAAACAATTATTGAAGAGATTGTAGACGAAGAGGATGTTATAGCTGCAAAGTTTACGTATACTAAATTTAGGGACTTGGCACAGTACGTGGATCGAAAGGACATTTCTATTGGTGAGTATCTTTCTTTCAACCATAACTGATCTACCTTGGTTATTATATGCTGTTAGACTTACTTTTAAAGTTCCTCTCACTAGATATTATGGGAATTGTTATTGCTGCGTTGGATGAAAAGAACGTCACAATTAATTCAAAGGAAGCACGATTCCAGAAGCTTGTCATTGTTAATGAAGAGTAAGAAGCCTTAATTTTTGTATACAATGACTATCTGCTGTTACAGATTAAAGCCTTTTCCAAAAAAATATAAAGAGTTGATCTGTTTCAAATATGTTAGATTGCAAACACTTGTGCTGTTTATGTGGAATGCTTTTATTGATAATGAAGGCTCCAAGATTATTTTGGACATTCAGAACTATCCTGTTCTTATTAGAAGAAGGCTAAAGGTTCAAAATTATAATGGTCAGTATAACAGTTCGCACTTACATATTTTGAACATCTAACCTTTTTCTATCTGTGCATTTTTTCAAATCACATATTGCTTCCCCTTTTCTTTTTTATAGGAGTAGCTCTTTCTACTTGATTTGATTCAGCAATCCTTGTAAATCCACCTGTTCAAGAAGCAAGGGAACTCAAGAACTGGTTCTGCTCTTAGAATTTTCAATATTTGTTCCTTATAGAGTTTATAATTCATCTATTTGTTTGACAATCAAAGAGACTTAAAAGCTGGTTTCACTCTTATAATTTTCAGTCTCAGGTGCATATAAAAATGATATTTTCCCTATTTGGCTGACTATTTTAGTATCCTATATACAGGGCAAGTGGAAATGCCAAATGCCTTGCAGACATTGTTGAAAAGAGAACTTACAATCGATACAATCCTAATATTTCTTGCCAAGCAGATCAAAAAATTACTAATATATCAAATATCAGCTCAAAACACAAGGTACTATCCGGATTGCAGCATGATCAGTAGATTTCAGCCTACAAATATTTTGACTACTTCATATTTTGACTATATTTTTAGAATGTGTGGGTAAAAGCATCATTCTCATTTGAACACATCTTCCAAAAATTTTGGTATATGGGGTGTGAAAAATGCTTCCGCTCCACGTCTGCGGATTATGGTGTCTTGATCATGTGTAATACTTGTAAACAAAAGCACAAGGCTGAACCAAGGTATAATCATCATTAATTATTTGTTACTTGTCATTTCTGCTGCTACTGCTCAATATATAATCATTTCTTTTCCTCTGTTGTGTCTTATATAAAACTTGCATACTTAATAGGTGTAAATTTGATGTTGATCTCTCTGATGACACCGGAACAGTCACAACCACACTGTTTGGTGATTTAGCTGAGAAACTACTAACGTTCACAGCAAAAGAAGCAATGGAGCATTATTTTCAGGTTTGCTCTTACCATGACGCATCAATACATATGTGTATATATATATGTATATATATATATTCTTTTGTTTTGTACATTGCAGAACTTGAAATTCTGCATGAGAACCTAAAATAAAAAAAGTTCCTTGTGTACATTAGACCCGTACAAGTTCCCTTGGCTGATGCAAACAGCGCTTCACAATGGAATACTATAAAGAAGCTTCTCATGACCAAGTTTCTATTACAGACTCTAGTGAACAGACCTTGACTTGTCCTTCAGCAGGTTATAACCTATACTTAATCATCTTTGCTTTACATGTGAATGAATAACTCTACAAATAAGAAGTGCTATTACATTTAATCTGTACTGTATACATATTTGTTTTTTCTATGAAAGAGCCAACTTACTGAGTCAGGGTATGGTTACTGCTTTTCAACTGGCGAAACGTCTTCTTCCAAAGCTAAAGTTTGTCTTTTTCAAAAATTTGACAAGTCTGATGAAAGCAGGCAATTAAGCTCTGAAGCTCTTCAGAGCAGCCCCAGGAAAAAAAACCAGACAAGCTTAGAGTAGTTCCTTTTCCAAACAAGGCATATTGTTTTTTGTTGCATTCTCTGCTATGTGCCTTTTTGTGTGGTGAAGGAAACCAAGTCTCAACATTTTTTGAGCACTATCATGCTACTGATATGCCTATGAAATGCTATGAAATATTCATGCGGCTGAACTATGTATTTGTACACACTGTTAAGCATTGCCTATTAATCGGCATGCCTTTTGCAACTTAATTTGAAAGTACCATAATCGCTATAATGTTTCCACATTATCCCGTACCGTTCATGTTGGTTGAAAGTAACATTGATTGCCAACAGCAACACTTTTCGCCTTTCAATATATTTATCAAAGCTTTTCACTTTCCAGTGCATTTCTTCTGAAATAAAGTACCATGAATTAATTGTTGCCTCCAAACATCAAACCACATTGAACTGTTCCAAGACTGCCTTTCTGCATTCATTACTGATCCTACAGCTATTAGTTCAACCACTTTAAATAAATTCACTGGTTACCAGATACTCTTACAGCCTAATTAATGCTACCTGTTCTTGTTATGAAGCCTCTATATATATATGACAAGAACAACCTACTAAAATCTACAGTCTCAGAAGCCTGTTATAGTTATAACAAACAAATATGGAGTTCTTTGAAAGTGTTAGATCCTCTAGTCTTCCACCGAATATTACCGGCAGCATGGAATGCTGTTTCTTCTTTAGGAGTAACAGTTCTAAACAGGTACTTTTTCTTCTATATAGTTTAATTTTTCTCATGCAATGTAAATTCTTTAATGCTAACCAAAGTGTTTTCAAAATAATTAGTTATTCCCTGCTCAGTTTCTGCTGCTTCTAAGAAAACACCAACAATGTAAGATAACTATTCGAGAAGGCTATAGAACATGGACTATTAGCATTTTAGAAACTTGGTTTGGAGAAGGATGGCAAGACTTCTGCGAGAATAATATCATCCATGAAGATGACACAATGTTCCTTCGACATTCCAGAAACTTGTTACTCGACGTGCTCCATTACTTAGCAACAAAAACGCATGACTACTTACCTTGGACTCATCCATTACCTAGTCTGTTAGATACTCCAGAACATGTTGTCCTAAAAAGTTAGTTTTCTCGTGCTTAAACATTTCCAGATTTTAGCATTATTCTTGTTTTATTTGCCAGCTTTGTACGCTTACCTTTTTTATGAAACACAGAACAGAGAATGCAGTGTCAGAAAGTAGCATCGGATATGAAACCAAATTTCGTTCAAGACATCACTGTTGGTCTATCATTCTATGAGATCTTCACTCAGCAAAACTAGCTTAATTTTGTGAACTTCAGTTATCTCCTGTTTTTTTTTCCATTCATTACTTTCTTTCCCACTAATAATTTTTTTTTCGCTGAACAACAGAAAGTGCCCAAATTTGTATCCTTCTTCATACACGGTGACCTAACTCCTCTGATCACCCTAAGAACTGGAAACAAGACAATCACTCTTGGAATGCGTCAGAGACAGTTTACAACTAATTGGAACACGTTTAAGTTTGAGCATCAGCTCCAATTTGGCGACGCACTAGTATTTATCCCTGAAACAAAGTCCTGCTATACTGTCCTAATCTTCGACAAACTTGGAGTCGAAAAACTGTTTCCTTGGTACAATAAGTTCTGCATCTTCTCTGATACACCAACCGGTAGAACTTAGACAACTTCTTTTACATTTATTCTACGAGAAACGTTGTCCTTCTTATATGTTTAGTAAACATATGAATGCCAGTTTTTATTGTCCATTCTTTTTTCCATGCCAAATTTACCTTAGCAATTTATCTAAAACGTGCTGCAGAATTATTTCAACCATTCAGGACCATGCCTGATTTTTGTAAAAAGCTTTGAATAAATTTACATTTTATCTTTATACTCATGCTTTTATTAACAATAGTATGCTTATTATGACTATGGTACAATTGAAATATATTGTAGCGCAAACCAGGGAAACTATCAAACAAAAGAATGCGTTAATAAAAAAAAATTTAAGCTGTTCCAATAAATGCTCAAAATTCCATAACACACACCAAAACATGAAATGCATTAAAAATCAACGAACATCAAAAAATATCCTCAAGTTTGAAGGTCATTCTATAGCAGGGCTATTTTTGTCAATTAACCTATTTTTTTTCGTCTGATGGTTTCTCTGTATAGCAGTAAATAAAGAGTCGACGTAGCTTTCGTACATTTCTATACGTGTTGTGTAAATATATTAATTGTAATTAATGTTCTTTAATTCTATTAATTACAGCAAATTATTTTGCCTACAAACAGTTATCTTTTCACTTTATTTGCCTACAAAATTTTTTTTATCTGTTTCACTAAGGGTGGGACAAATAATTAAGTTTATTATATTCTACCTTAATTATCTCCTTTTAGTTAATGCCAAATTCTCCATATCGTTAATTTATAATTGCAATCCGCTGCTTACCAAATTTCATGTTACATGGTAAAAAAATAATTTCTACTAACCTTTGGATTCTTGATTCAGATGGCGGTGTCATTTGAAGTAATGGTTAGTTTATCCTTTTTTCCATCTTTATAATTATCTCCCCTACACCACATAATTTGTATACATCATACTGCAAATATCAATTATAGTACTTTATTAAATTCATACACTATAATGCTCATTGTGGGCATTACATCAGTTGCGCACGGTATATTTCTGCTAGTCACCTTGAAAGCGTTAGTCAGCTTTCTTTCAACGATTTCCAGTCCAGTCGAATTTAGAAATTGTTCAATTCTACCTACTTAATTACAAGAAAGCATTCCATTATCTTCACTAGTTCGCCATCCAGAAAATTATTTTTAAAAAAAGTGTCTAAAAGGTGTGGAACAGTGGAAATATTAACGGTAGAGAATAAATACTTTGTTAGAAGTCTCGAGTTACCATATCATCCTATTTTTAGAGCAGATTTCCTCTAAAATAAGTTTTAAAGAACTACCTTGTTATTATTATGTGTGCTGATTATGCTAAAATAAGAGAAGAGATCTAGAGCTATTTTCATCTTTCTAGGTGTTATCAAACCAAGAAGAAAAGATTATAAAAATGGGGTTAATCACAAAAAGTCCGCCCTAAGATTTTGTGTATTTTGCAGTTTACCTGCTAAGGTTTAATTTTTTTTCACTTGATCCCCTTGACTGGTGGTCAAAACAAGTATTTAGTAATGATATTGACAGTTGACAATAAAATGACAATGCTATTTCTAAAAAAATAATGAACAGACATAAATGCTTACAGATTCAAGTCAAATATAGCACATATTTCTCTTCCTTTGTACAAAGTTCCAGGTTTGTCCATTTGAAATAATCACATGGATGACGATACAAAACAATACAAAAAATCAAACCTTGTAATTTGAATATCCAAGATATATCCTTTCAAGATTTTTCCATGTCCAAGAACTTTTTAAAAGTGCTATTTCATGACATCCACAAGTTTCTGGATTGGTTCTTCTATATGGTGTAATGAACAACATCTAGAAGAAGAGAAAGGAAATGAATTTGAAAAAACTTGAGACATTTTTTTCCTATTTTAGTTGCCAATGTTGCGGATGCAAGAGAGATTTTTTTTTTTGATGTGATGAATGCTTAAAATATATTAGAGAATTTCTGAAATTGTTTCTTTATAGAATATGAAAAGTGCAACTTTCATAAGAAATTTAACGATTAAAATAGGGGGCATTTTTGTCAACTAAAACATTTTGACTATTCATTTGTTAAGGTGGTTTGACAGAGTAGATAAAGTGAGAAAATAAAACCTTACCGGGTAAAGTACAAAATAAATCAAACCTTAGGGACTTCTTGTGATTGATCCAAAAAAAGTGAACTTTATACTTTTTAAGCATAACGGGCATCTTGCCATCTTGATCGTAGTTTTTTTCGTAGAAATATTGTTTCATGTCTGGTAATCCCTGAAATTTTCTTAGTTCCACGAGGGCACTGCAGCCACTGGTTGAAAGCTCGTTGGCCAATTTATCTAAAGTTGTAGCAACCCATTGTCATGCTATCAAAGCTGGAGTTGTTGGTGATGTGTCCACAGCCAATAACATCATGAATGGTTGCAAAAATTGCGGACGTCTGTACGTTGCTCTCAAGCTGTTTGATGAAATGCCTGAGAGAGACACTGCTTCTTGGAACACCATGATCGCCGGCTATGTGAATTCCAGGGAATTCTTTAATGCTTGGGACTTTTTTAAGCATATGAAGCTTAATGGGGTTGGGGTTGATGTGTATACATTTGGGAGCATACTCAAGGGTGTGGCGGCAAATGCTGGGATATTCTTTGGACAGCAACTGCATTCAGATGTTGTTAAGTGGGGATACGGAGAGAATGTTTATTCTGGGCGTGCTCTTGTAGACATGTATGCAAAGTGTGGTAGAGTTGAAGATGCAGATAGGGTGTTTCAATACATGCCAGAACGTAATTTGGTGTCCTGGAATGCTTTGATCGCTGGTTATGCAGAAATAGGTGACCATGAAAGCTATTTTCAGTTGCTGAAATGGATGGATAATGAAGGCGGGGGGGTTGAGGATGGGACATTCGCTCCAGTTCTGACATTGCTTGATGACAGTGAATATTACGAACTAACAATGCAGATCCATGCCAAAGTTTTAAAACTGCGGTTGTGGATTCAAAATACCGGGTGATTACTTCTTATTCACGATGTGGGTCCGTCAAAGACGCAAAAAGAGTTTTCGGTAGTGCCAATGGCTACCGGGATCTAGTGACATGAAATTCCACGCTAGCAACTTATTTACAACATGATCGCGGAGAGCTTGCATTTAAGCTCTTCTTGAAAATGGAACTGCTGGGGTTGGATTCAGATCTAAGTACTTGTATCGTAAGTGCTTGTTCTAGAGATGCAGAACAGGCTCAAGGGAAATCATTGCATGCGTTGGTCATAAAAAGAGGGCTGGAAAAAGCAACAGCAGTATCTAATTCATTCATTGCCATCTATTCGAAATCAAATAACAGAGGAATGGAAGATGCAATAAAAGTATTTGACTGTACTGAGTTAAAAGACTTTTTCATGGAATTCAATTTTAACAGGCCCATCACAGAAAGGTTCAGTGAAAATTCATTGAAAACTTTTCAGAATATGCTCTACCACAACCTGGAGATTGATCACTACACTTTTTCTGCCGCTCTTAGATTTTGCTCAGATTTGACAACTTTGCAATTGGTTAAGCAAATTCATGTGTTAACAATAAAATCAGGCTTTGAAAAATGACTATGTAACCAGTGCTTTGATATTTATGTACTCTAAAAGTGGGAGTCTTGAGGATGCCTGGAAGTCCTTTACTGAGTCACCTGGAGACAGTTTATTCACATGGAACTCAATTATGTTTGCATATGCTCAACATGGGCAAGGTAAAGTTGCACTTGACCTCTTCTTTCAAATGATAAGAAAAATATAAGTCTGGATCATATAAGCTTGGTTGCATTTCTAACTGCATGCAGCCATATTGGCTTAGTAGAGGAAAGTAAAAAATTTCTAAAATCAATGGAATCTACATATGGTATTCCACCACTAATGGAACACTATGCTTGTGCCATTGACCTGCTTGGGAGGGCTGGGCGTATAGAGGAGGCAAAAGAGCAGGTCAAAGAGATGCCTTTTCAGCTGATGCAATGGTGTGGAAAACTCTACTAGGTGCCTGTAAATGTGGTGAGATTGAGAGACGAGTAGGAAAGGTACCAGGTTGGAGTTGGATGGAAATTAATAACGAAGTGCATTCTTTTAATGCTGCAGATCATTCACACCCCCAGTGCAGAGAAATGTACCAGTTATTGAGAGAATTAACAAACAAAATCAAACTTGAAGAAAAATCTCTTGATTTGGACATTAATATGGAATGCTTGGATAATGTGCCTTATTATTGTCCTAAAGATACTCACATCCAGCTTAGTGTCGGTCTTTGAGCGTCTGCTGATAATTCTGTCTCTGCCAAAACTTCAATTTCTGAAAGCAGCACACCTGGTAATTTTTAACTCTCGCACCGGAGTGGGTAAATCATCTCAATGATTGGTTGGACTAATAAATTGCTTAAGAATGTGTCCTTTCCTTCCTCTTAGAAGGAAATTTTCAGATCAATATCTTGGTTTGGCATGGATTTTGTCGGATACTTGGCAAAAGATTTCCTGATGAAAGTGGATCCAACATCAAATCATGATGAGTGAAGTCATTTAGATTGATTTGTCTGCACAGCTAAACTAAATGCATAACAAGCCAATGCATTCATCCTTCTGAATTACACATTGCTGCTGCCGGGTGGATCCCGGTTTGTCATTCTTTGAGAGCACTACTGTTTAAAGCATAAATGATTAAAGGTAATTTTTATCATAGTGTTTTTATATTTTTTCTTTTATCTTTTCTTTTTGTTCCTTGATATTTAAAAACCATGATAAGCTGAAAGAAGTTTTTCTTGCATTCTTCCTCAGCTATTTTGTGTTTCACAGGTTTTGTTTTTATCCCTGAAGCAAGGAACTGCCAAGAAGGGTATGCCTGTTTCATTTCTTATTCTTTTGTCTTGTTCCTTCATCATATTCTTGCTACTTTGTATGTTTCATCTTGCAGTCAGAAAGGCCAGTATGCACAATGTTAATACAAAAATTTGCATCAGGGGACAAGAAATATGCATGTAGGTCTACAATTTCATACAGGAAATGTAAAACAAATTTGTTGTAGTTCAACGTAATTATGTCACATATGAAGCATGTCTGAGTTGAGTTTTCTGGCAGAATCACATACTGTGGATATCCTTCAAGTCAAGATTGGTCTGTGGCTGCACTTGTAGTGGAGGCAACAGGTAATGTATTCATACCAATTATACAATCTCTTAGCAAACAGTGAAGCTTCCTCTTTATCCATATCTTGATTTTACTAACTGCATTGAAATGAGCCAATGAATTTAAAAAGTTAAATACTCAGAATTGAAACGAAGAAGCAAAGTCCTTATTTTGGTGAGACAACTGTCAACCATCCAAGCAAGTTTCTCCAATTATAAGAGCAGTTTTAGGATGAATCTTTTCTTTCATAAAGAGTCACACAAACTTTTCCTTTGGCCCTTCCTCCTCCCTTCTTCCTTCCTCCCTTCTTCCTAAAGATACCAGTTTCATATAATTGACCCTCAGGTGCATGCATCTCATATAATTGACCCTCAGGTGCAGGCATCCCATGTGGGAAGTATAATCCAAAAAAGCCTCACCAGCAGGAATTTGATGTCTTGTTTCCATTTAGTAAATGAAGACATCTTAAAATGTCATGGCTTGCTTGAAGCTTCTTGACTTTTACATGCAGGATGAGAAGCGAATGATTCTTTTTATCAGTTACTAGATAAGTGGAGGTCAGTGAATCCACATTGTGTTAAAAAGCCCCCATTCCCTGGTGGCATCATCAATTCGTTAAAATTTGATAAGAAATTTTTTCCAATTCTTGTTGGTTGGTTTTATATGCTTGTTTTGCAAGTCTATCAGTGCTTGCTCATTCTGCTTCAGTAGTTTGGCTTGAAGCTGAAATTGTCTTAATGTGCTGCAGATCATGAGCTCGACTTGTAATCAGGCACAAGATGAATAAGAAGATGGTCACTTTTTTTATGGTTAGGACTCAAGATATGTGTTACTGCTTCTGGTTCCGAAAGCAAAGCAACTCAAATGGGATAATGAGGTTCCTAGGAAAGCATCAGTTTCTGCCTCTCTCTTCTGTTAGGCCATTTTCCATAGAAAATCTGGATTTGGGTTCTTGTTTGTGAGTGAGTAAATCAACCTACTAGATATGAGGGAGCTTGACGGAACTTGGGAGAGGGCGCACCATCCCCCTCAAGTCTAAAACTTTATGCTTTTCTTAGCAATAAATATAATGTTCTTGGCAAATCCGTAACATTGTCCCTTTTTTTTGGGCTTTGTAGTCCAAAATTTTGTACGAGAATGGAAATGGGTACATTTGTACATCTACTCATGTGAACACTTGAATGATTATGGGTTTCATCCTTTTTTTTACTTATATGGTAATTGTATACTCAATTAAATGTCCATTTAAAACTTAAACAACATATACGATATGTAAATTAAGTTGATTGAACAATGATTTTTTGTTTTCCTTTTTTATATTTCAATTGGTTATAAATTGAGTTTCAAATAGAATGGGTCTTTTATAGTTGGAATTACTCAACATAATTATCAATCTATATAATGTAAACATAAATATACTAGAATCTAGCATGTAAAAATATGAAAAATAAAAGAGATCAGTTGGACCACAGAAATGGAAAAAGGCATTGAAAATGGATGGAACTAGTAATACAAGTCTATGAAACTTTGTGACCTGTGTACGAGGAAGAATCTCTACCATTTCTCATATTTGAAAAAGACATTGAAAAAGCACTTTTTGAATTTAATGCGCTTCATAGTAAGAGTTGATTAAAGATTATCTTGTCATTGCAGAGTCAAGGTTGATTTTTTTACGGATCTGTCACTCAATTTTTATCACTCTTCATGCGTGATTTATTTTGCTCGGATCTTACAGATGGCTAAGGGGATTACTCGCCATAAACACTGCCTGAGGCAGCCATCTGAAGGATGGAGCTCCATAGTCAACGAGCTAAGATCACGGAGGAGGGTAAAAAAGGGGGCAGCATCCAAGATGGTTCTACCAGACCTCTCATCCCGTATGAGAAAATCTTCTGCAAGGAGAAAGACTCCTGGCCAACGTCGGAGAATTCTGCCTTCGTTTTAGTTGGCGATGAATGAAAAGTCATCTAATGATTCTTATTGAAATTAAGATGGTAGTCCACGGGAACGATTACATTCTATGTCCATTTTTCTTTGGATTAATCTTGTATACACTTTCAGTATATACACTATCACTTATCACTGTTAAATATATGAAACTTGCTATAAAATTTGAATTTGAGTGTAAAATTTTACACACGTGTCATTCATCCAACCGTAATAGTATATACACTAAGAGTGTATATTAAGATTATTCTTTTTCTATTTCCCAATTTCCCGTTGGACTTCTCTATCAGCTCAGGGAAGCTAAACCTCCCGTTTATGAGCGTAATCTTCTGTAGAGATTCATTAACCTTTTTATATTAGTGAAGACCAGCGCAATTAATGTCTAATAGTATTAGTTCCTGTTACTCAACTCCACAGCAGCAGTGTTCTAATCCTATATCTCAAATTAAAAGTACCTACCAAACTATATACAGCTGGTTTTTCTGCTTTTTGTCAATGCGACATTTGCTAAACATCAGCAGGTAAAATTGAAAAAAGAAAACAAAATTGTAGAGTCAGTTTTACAAACTTCAACTTCCATCAGTTTAAAACCTCGGTGATGTAATTGTTTAAGCATGCATTAAAACTTTTACCTCAACAATATGGTTTGAGATTCTGGTAGTTAAAAGTTCTCTTTCTACACGTCAAGCTAAATAGCCAGCCGCTAGCATCTTTAGGTGCTATCTAAAAATCTAGAGTGTAGCACACATGTAGTATCTTGAGGTTAGACACGAGTACAGTACTGTCAAATTTCTTCTCAAACACATTCAACCCTCCTAATCTTCATCCTAAGCATTTGCTTTGAAACACTGGATTTTGGCACAATGGTATATATGGATTCATATATTTGTTCAGCATGAAAGCACCAAAGTAACCGATAAGGATACAATTTAATTTCCACAATGGTACAAGTATATATTAAGTGCTAAATTAAGACAATCCCACAACTCTGATGCCCAAGTAAGCACCAAAAACAACTCATAATTTCAAATGGGGAAAATGGCCAAATTCATCCCTAAACTTTTTTCTAGTGCTAATTTAGTACCAAATTTTTATTTCTGACCAATTTGATACGTGAACTTGTATTACGTCTCTAATTAAGGACCTCTGCAACAACGCCACAACAGAACATCAATTTAGTTCCTAATAGACCAAACAAAAGAGGGTATTTTGGTATTTTTGGGTTATCTTCTGATAACCAGTGAAATCAGAACAAAGGGGAATTGACGAGCTAAGATGATTCGAACGAAGTGGATGAATCAATTAGAGAATTGATTGAAGGAACAATTTTGGAATTGATTACAATAAAGATGAGACTGACCGGAAATCAGTGGTCATCTTAGATGAGTGGTACGATTTGGGGAACAAGATACAATTGGGAAGAAGCAAGGATAATGCATAAGACTCCCTTTGCCGCCTCTGCATTCTCATGCTTTATACAATTGGTTTCCCGTAACTAACTAGGCATCGTCGCCGTTTATTCTAACTGAAATCTAACAGACTAACTAACTCTGCATACGCGCATGCTTTTCCTGAAGACGTCTCTGACATGGAAATCCACGCTGGCATCCGAGCTGGCAGTTATTGTTGTTCTTCATATCAATGCCCCCCAGCAGAATGACCCTTGTCCTCAAGGGTAGAGCAGAACTCAGGGTAGTGTAGCTTGATGTTGGAGTAGGACTCCCAAGTCGCATCCTCAGGGAAGGAATTCGACCACTGAATCAAAACCTGAATCTCAGGTATGTATCCCTTCTTAACCATCCTGCGAGCCAAGAGAGCTGTGGGGTACTTCAAATCAACTGGTAAAGGAGTAGGGGGAAGCGTTGCCTGGAGTGTCTGGTTGCCATGTTTCCTTTTGAGCTGTGATACGTGAAATGTGGGGTGGACCTTTGCTGTAGCGGGTAAATTCAACTGATAAGCCACAGCACCCACCTTCTTGCAAATCTGAAAAGGGCCAAAGTAGCGGGGTGCTAATTTGTGAGAGCTCCTGTGTGCAACTGATTGTTGGCGGTAGGGCTGCAATTTAACAAAAACCCAGTCTCCAACTTCGAAGCTTCTGTCAGATCGATGTTTGTTAGCCTGCTCTCATTCTATTCTGAGCTCTGTCAAGGTGATATTTGAGTAACCGGATGACAGACTCCCGTGAACTAAGACTCCGATCAACTGCATCATTGGGAATAGTTCCTGGAAGGTAAGGAATGTGATGAGGGGGTGGTTGCCCATATAAAATCTGGTATGGTGTGAACCCTGCTGCGGATTGAAAGGTGGTGTTATACCACCATTCAGCTAGAGGTAACCAAGAAGTCCATTTTTTGGGCTGGTCTCCAGTCATGCATCGAAGGTATGTCTCCACGCATCTGTTAAGAACTTCAGTTTGGCCGTCGGTCTGCGGATGGTATGAAGAGGAAAGGTGAAGTTGAGTCTTTAATTGAGCAAACAACGCCTGCCAAAAGTGGCTGAGGAACACCGGTCGCGATCACTGACTATGCTGTTGGGGATGCCGTGTAATTTGAAGACGTTATCCATAAATGTTTGGGCCACTCCATTGCTGTGTAGGGAGCTCAAGGCCATGAAATGAGCATATTTACTCAAGCGATCAACCACCACCATAATGACTGTCCTACCTTGGGATTTTGGAAGTCCGTCAATGAAGTCCATGGATATGTCTTGCCAAACCTTCTCTGGAATAGGGAGTGGCTGGAGTAATCCTGGTACGCAGCCGTGTCATATTTATTTCGCTGGCAAATCTCACAAGCCAAAACAAAACCTTTGATATCTGCGTGCATCCCCTTCCAATAGAGAACAGAGGTCATTCTATGATAAGTAGCATATACACCGAGTGACCTCCAACTGCCGTGGAATGATATAACTGTATAAGAGAAGTCTTCAAGGTAGCGTCGTCGCCTACAACCAGTTTCCCCTTCCTTCTAAAAATTATGCTCCCATGTATAACTAGGATGTAAGGCTGCATTCGCTGTTTGGCGGAGATGATTAGTTGGAGTTTAGGATCCCGCTCCCAACTCTGCTTGATCTGGTTCACCATAGTAGAGGTAACGGCAGTAATTGCCTGCAATTGTCCTGGATGGGACACTCTGGATAAAGCATCAGCTGCTAAATTTTCACGCCCCTTCTTATAGATGACCTCATAGTCATATCCCATTAATTTGGCCAACCATTTCTGCTGATATGGAGTAGAGATCCTCTGATCAACCAAGTATTTTAAGCTTTGGTGGTCAGTTTTAATCTTGAAGTGTACCCCAATCAAATACGGTCTCCATTTTTGTACAGCCATTACCATAGCCAGCATTTCTTTCTCGTAAGTCGACAGCGCCAAATTTTTCGAAGACAAAGACTTGCTCATATACGCTAAAGGTCTCCCCTTCTGCATCAATACAGCGCCTACTCCACTGCCACTAGCGTCTGTCTCGATGACGAATTCTTCTGCAAAATTGGGAAGTGCCAGTACAGGGGCAGAGGTTAAAGCTGATTTGAGATTAGTAAAAGCTCCCTCAGCGTCGCTATTCCAACTAAACTTTTCGTCCTTCAATATGTCATGTAGGGGTCTACAAATGTTACCATAGTGCTGGATAAACCTCCTATAATAGCCAGTTAAGCCCAAAAAACTCCGAAGTTCCTTGTGATTGGAAGGTCTAGGCCAGCTGATCATAGCGTGAATTTTGCTTGGGTCAGCTGAAACCCCTTCCGCTGAGATCACATGGCCGAGATACTCGATCTGCTGCACCCCAAAGGAACATTTGCTCCTTTTGACAAAAAGTTGGTTGTCCCTCAGAACTGAAAAAGTTGTCCTTATGCGCTCCAAATGGCTTTCCCACGAACTACTGTATATGAGAATGTCATCAAAGAAGACCAGAATGAATTTCCTCAGGTACGGTCTGAAGATAGCATTCATGAGGCTCTGAAATGTCGAAGGAGCATTGGTGAGCCCAAAAGGCATGACCAAAAACTCGTAGTGGCCTTCATGGGTGCGAAATGCTGTTTTACGATGTCTTCCAACTTCATACGGATCTGATGGTATCCTGACCTCAGGTCTAGTTTAGTAAAGAATCGAGCTCCAAATAGTTCATCCAAAAGCTTCCTCGATCACTGGAATTGGAAATTTATCCTTTACAGTTGCTTTATTTAATTCCCGGTAGTCAATGCACATTCTCCAATTACCATCCTTTTTCTTCACTAGAACTACTGGTGATGAAAAAGGGCTCACACTTGGTTGTATTATGCCGGAGGTCAACATCTGCTTAATCTGTCTTTCAATTTCATCCTTCTGCAAACAAGGGTATCTATATGGCCTTACACTAATGGGTTCGGTGCCAGCCTTCAAGTAATCCCATGATCATGCTCTCTCATGGGAGGTAAGGAACTCGGTTCTTGAAATAAATCCGAAAATTCAGAAATTGCCAATTCAAGCTCTGGTTGAAGAATAGTGCTAACCTGTGAAGTAGAATACTGGAACTTGGGCGCCCCCCCTTGCATTTCTACCCACGGCCTCAAGTGGCATTCCCCTTGCGCATCCACTTCCATTCTGCAAATTTGCACCTGATCCACCTGTGCAGGCTTCTTGAGGATTCTACCAATCCTTTTAGCAGTTGTGAGTTTAACAAAGGGCTGAGTGGATCCTCTCAGGATGACTTTTTGTTTGATGGCTAAATTCCATTCTTAGTTGGCATAATTCCAGCTAATATCCAAGTGTTGCTAACCACTGGCATCCCAACACCATTTCACACCCACCTACTGGAAATATTCTAACGTCGGTACAGAATTCTACTCCTTTTATTTTCCACATAAAATTCTTGCACTCCCATTCACTGGAGAGTTCCCTCCCATCAGCCACTGAAATCGTCATCCTTGGGGCTGGTTCGATCTTGCATCCTAGTCGTTTCGCTGCATCCGGATGTAAGAAATTGTGAGTGCTTCCTCCATCGATTAAAATATGAACTGATTGCTTCCCCACATGCCCCGTCACCTTCATAGTGTGGAAATGTGGGATGCCAACCAAGGCATGTAAAGATATGGCTGGTGATTCCTCTAATTCCTCAGAAATCTCTTCCTCCCCTGTTCCCATCCTTCTCCTCTTCTTCCTTACTGACCTCATCAAACATTTTGATGGCATACAACTGTCTTTTCTTGCATTGATGACCTGGACTGTACTTCTCATCACACCAAAAGCACAATGCCTTGGCCCGCTTCATGTCCATTTCTGCACTTGGTATCCGCCTAGCACTGGTACTTTTCCCCGGTCCTTGAGCATGATAACGAGCAGCAGGGGAACTCGAGCTAGTGTGAGGCACCATCGCCTGAGACAGACTTGACTCTGGCCACGGGTTCCTCTTTGAGACGGGCGTAGGCAGTAGGCCATAATTCTCTTGCAATCTTGCAAGAGTCATGGCCTGAATTAGTTTCTTGGGAAAGAACATCCGAACGCGAGTCTGGATCTCAGGCTTAAGACCACTGAGAAAACAGCTAATGATATAATCCTCTGGGAGCTCCAATCTGTTGATCACCCCATAAGATCAGACATAGGGTCGTCGTATAGGTTGCTGCCAAATCGATCCCCAATGCCCTGATATACTCTTCCCACCCCGGTAAGTCTCTCGTCAGTCTTACCTTCATGTACACTTGGTGCCATTAGAGGGCCTTCCCTTCCAAGTGAATTATCGTTAACTTGACCTTTACATGAGATGGTGTCTCATCTACATCGAAGAACTGCTCGCATTTGACTAACCAGCTCCTGAAGTCTTCGCCATTGAATCGGGGAAACTCTACCTTCGTAAATCTAGACGGTGCAAAATAGTTCTGAGAATGGCGACTCGATTCCGGAGCTCCGTCACTTGCAGTGGAAGACGGTCGGGGTTCCTGGGACTTCCTCTGCACTAGTTGGTGCCCTAGCTCCATCACCATATTTCGTAGGGAGTCCAATTCTTGATTCACTTGTTCTTGATGCTTTTTCATCAAACTTTTGAAGCTCTCCTCAAATTTGCGGATATCCTGAGACCTCGTCCCTTCCGCCATCGCTGCCGAGGAATCGACAGCTCTGATGCCACTGATAACCAGTGAAATCAGAACAAAGGGGAATTGACGAGCTAAGATGATTCGAACGAAGTGGATGAATCAATTAGAGAATTGATTGAAGGAACAATTCTGGAATTGATTACAATAAAGATGAGACTGACCGGAAATCAGTGGTCATCTTAGATGAGTGGTAAGACTTGGGGAACAAGATACAATTGGGGAAGAAAAGGATAATGCATAAGACTCCCTTTGCCGCCTCTGCATTCTCATGCTTTATACAATTGGTTTCCCGTAACTAACTAGGCATCTTCGCTGTTTATTCTAACTGAAATCTAACAGACTAACTAACTCTGCAAACGCGCATGCCTTTCCTGAAGACATCTCTGCATCCGCTGGCTGAGCAGTTATTGTTGTTCTTCATATCATCTTCTTCCTCCACCACCAAATTACATTGCCTACCACGGCGAATTTCTTGCACTATTGTTAAAATTAAAAATCGTCAGAAGATTGGTGGTGTATGGGGAATGGTTCTGAATTAGGGGTCGCCGCAAATATCATGTGAGGCTTCCAATAAAAATACTTTTAATTTTTATTTATTTTGGGTTGCTTTAGTTTTCTTTTTTTTTTTAAACTTTTTGCAAAGGCTTCGCCGCTCATGAAATTAGCGGTGAAGGTTTTTTTTTTCCCAATCCCCCAGGCCAATAAAAAAATTATTTTTGGACCAATACAAGTTATTGTCAAAAGAACAACTGTTTATAATTTTTGCATGCACTAACATCGCTCTTCCAGCAGTGAAATTAACCAATTTCTAAGCAGCCAATTGCATCAATCATTCCTAAGCAGCCAATTGGGCGGCAATTTGTTTTTTCCTTTGCCTTCCTTCGCCACTCATGTGATGAGCGGCGAAGGTTTTTTTTTTTTTTCAATCGCCGCTCATGTCTTTTTTTTTTTTTCAAAATGTAACTAGCGAGGAAGGTTTTATTTTTTTTCATAAAACGTAACCTTTTTTTTAATTAGGGTTTACGATTTAACGTTTTACTTAACATGAAACCCTAATTTCCAAACTCACAGTGTAACCCCTTAATATAACAATAAACCCTTTAACCCTAATCTTAAAATCAAAATCTCTAAACCGTATTACTAAAAACCATATTACTAAAATCCAATTATAAATCAAAATTGTCAAAAATTTAATAGACGATATTATGTTAATTTTATAAATTTATATGATAATCAAGTATGCTATTAAAATACCAATAAAATTTGCCTAAGTCATGTTTTTGAAAATTTTTAATGTTAATGTTAATTTAAATAAAAATAAATAATGTAGTATTGAACAATATTTATAGGATGTAATAATTAGCATATGAACTTAAATGATAATAAAACGAGAGGTTTGATAAGAAAAATTTGGAAAATCTAAAAATCACCCATCAACGCGCCCCTTGTCCTTATCGCACGGAGTGGTAGAATAGCCACATTTCCAATGAATCCTTCTGTGTGATAGATCTCGTCCTAATTGTAATCGTTCGGACCTCCGAGGTGGAGCACTGTTTGTCTGCTTCATATTTTAAGCCTCTTCAACTTCACATGATCCGCCAATCTTTATTTCCAACTTTTTTCAAATTGGAGTAGTGCTTTATGGTTGAAAAACTAACACCGCAAATTCAAATTGCAGCGTTAGTTTTTTTTAAAAAAAAATTAGGGCCTGCCCATTAGCCTTTTTTAATAAAAAATAAAAAATTAATTAGAGGCGGAACTGACTGTTGGTTACTTGGGATGGACGGTAGATTTGCGGTTTTACTTAAAAAAAATGCGTTTCACTTTTTTAAAAAATCCAATTTTACTTTAAAAAAATCCAATTTTACTTAAAAAAATTATTTTGGCGGCAATCAGCACAATCCATAATTTGCGCCACAGGAAAAAAATTGAAAAAATTGAAAAAAATTGACGCCGTAAATCAAATTAGCGCCGTCAAGCGGAATTAAGAAAAATTAAAACCCTGGCTCATGAGCGGCGAAAGCTTGAAAAAGTAAAAAAAAAAAAAGAAAACTAAAGCAACCAAAAATAAATGAAAATTAAAAGTATTTTTATTGGAAGTCTCACATCGTATTTGCGGCGACCTCTAACTCAGAACTAGGGTTGTAAACGAACCGAGCTACTCGCGAGCGGCTCGGTCAAGCTCGACTCGAACTCGATCAATATCGAGTTCAAGTCGAGTTCGAGTTGGCTCGAGTTGAAATCGAGCTCGAACTCGAGCTCAAGATATTAAGCTCGTTAGCTCGCGAGCCGGCTCGTTAGCTCGCGAACCGGCTCGCGAGCTCGAGTATATATATATATATTTTTTTTTATTTTTTTATTTTAAGTATATATATATTTTATTTTTTTAATTTTAAGTATACATATATTTTTTTTATTTTACTAGTAAAATTACATATATATCCTTAATATTTTATTATTTATTAAGAAAAAATATTATATTATTTATTTTTTAAAAAATAAAATTTTTATTTTTTTCGAGCTTGTGCTCGCTCGAATCAAGTCGAGCTCGAGCTCGAGCTTGAAATTGTTGGCTCGTCGAGCTCGAGCTCAAGTTCGAGTTCACTAAAATTAAGTCAAGACTCGTCTCAATTAGGCCAAAACTCGACTCGGCTCGACTCGTTTACAGCCCTACTCAGAACCCACTCCCAACAAGCACCAATTTTATGACAATTTTTTATTTGAGCAATATTGTGAGAAATTCGCCTGCCAGCCACCCACCTCTGCCTTGGGACATAAGAAGTAAAGTGCAGTAGTAGTAAAATTTTCTTTTGAAGGACAATTGCCCGAGGAAATGATACATCTTGATGACATTCAGGAAATCTAACAATGAGAAAGATAACTGGAAGTATACTATGAACAACAAATCCCACTGCATTGAGATTGAGAAAGAGTTTAACGAACTAAGGAGAAAAGCCAAAGACTTCTAATATTGAACTTGGGTCTTTCAAAATGTTCTTATGCAGTCACCTTTTAAATTATTTGAAGGGCAAAAAACCTTAGCGGCCATTAAACTATTGGCGAGATCATGTTTTAGCCATCGAACTATTTTTTGTTAATAATTGGCCACTAAACAATTTAATCCGTAAATCCGTGAACATTTCGTCGTTAATTGCTCTTAAGTTCTGAAATTAGCATTACACGTGACAATATCCGGGGCAATTTTATCCAGCAATTTACTAATCAAAGCCTTGCTCGAAGTCAACCCATAAGACAATCCCAAAGAACTTTTCCCCAGCCATTTGCCAAAATAGGTAGCAATTCGATCCCCCAACCCTGTCTTCACAACCCCGCGAGCGAAAAAGAAGGAAATGACAATCAACCAAATAACTTCGTTAGTAAATGCACTAAAAGCGATTGTAAAAGGGAGAGTTCTCGTCAAAATTGAGGTAGTTAATCCCAAGAACGCCCAGGCTCCCACGGGTAGTGGGCTCAAGACGAGGCCAGCAATTGTAGAAAGGAAGATTGATAAGAGCTGCCAGGCCTAAGGGGTGACCTCTGGGGGTTTGGGTACTAGAAAACGGACAATTAGTCCAATGGAGACTGAAATGATTAAAGGGATGATCTTTGCACCTTGTAGGGCGACGTTTTTAGCTCGGTGGTGGAGGGTGCACTGTCGTTAGTGGAGGAGTGGGGGGGGGAGAGAGTTTTTTTGTAAAGGAGTTTAGGGGGTGAAGGGGAGAAATTTTGAAGAGAGAGTTTGGATGCGGAGATGGAAAGCAGTGGTAGTTTAAGGGAGGATGAGATTGGGGGAGGGCGGCGGAAAGCCGGCTAATAACTCAGAATATCGATGAAAAAAAATCGGACATTTATGGATCTCACAAAGGGTAGATATTAAACTATGGCTGCCGGGCTGACAAAAGAGAATTTTTTTAACTCTGACACTGCTGCCAAGCTGACATAGCCCAACAGCACAAAACAAAATTTTTTTTAAAAAAGATTCTGCTGACTCAGCCGGCAGAATCTGCACAAACTTTAAAAAGCTGGCTGTTGGGCTGTCTCAGCCCGGCAGACAGTCCAATTTTTTTTTTTTAAAAAAAAGTTTCCAAACGAGCTGGGCGGCGGAAGAAGAAGCATGAAGAACTCAATTGTGTTTCCACTTCTTTTTGTGTCTCTTGTCTTGAGTCTCTTTATGGCCCCTTCTGTAGGCCAGCAACCCAATCTTTGCCCGACAACTTTCAGTTTCCCAGTTAAAGCTGTATGTGGAATTGAAGTGAATCCAAGATGTTTTGATGAAGCACTGAAACGGTTTCCAGCAAGTGCAAAGCCTTAAAAATGTTCATGCAGTGATGCCAGACCAGCACGTAGCCAATGCCTGTGTTATATTGTTTGTACCAGTCCCGCAAACAAAACGATTGTTAAGTAATTGCAGTTGCTTTTTCAAAACTTATATTTGATAAATTAAAACAGTTAATTAAATATTCTATTATAATATAAACAACTATATGTCATTGAGTTGATTGAATAATATTTTTTTTCTTTTTTTTGTTTCAAGTAGTTGTCAATTAAGTTTCAATTGAAATAATAATTTTATAATTATTTAAATTATTCAATAAAATTATCAATTTAAGATGAACATAAATAGAAATACATTAAATTGTATTATTGAAATATTTGATTTAATATGAAGGAAAGACAAGAAGAAATGGCAAGAAATTTTTAAAAATTCATGTGAGTCCTTTATATTGGTAATCACATTTATTTGTTATTATAATCATAATGCCTGATCATAACCGATTGAAACTCATATCCACAAGTCGTATAACGATTTGTGTTATACTATTTACAACTAAAATTACTATATACTCAAATTAAAATTTTCTTTTTTCCACTAAATTTTCTTTTATATATGATTTATGTGTTATCATTTGTTGGTAATTAATTTAACGAAAAGATGCTCTTTAGGCTAATATGTTTTGACAATGTGGATTACTTTTAAGGATTTTAATGAGATTTAGAACACATTTTTTATGCATTTAATCTAATTCACATTTTATTCCATTTGAAATATAATTATTTAAAACATAAGGGACCAAAAAATATGAAGTCAAACTTTTGACTAATTCTAACTTGATTTTGACCGTTAGATATTATAGTTTTCTATTAGTTGTCCTAAATTTGGCTAAAATAAAAAATTTGGGATCATATTTATTTTGGTCAAAATATCAGAGATTAGTTTAACTTATAGACCAAACATTGGGGGACCAAAATTGCACAAGCTCCTTTATTTTAATCATGTTTGATATCCTAACCCTTTCTTTTATATTTACGCTTCAATTATTTCAAATATGAAACTCAATTAAAAAATTAAATCTACCACAATATTTGTTTTGACATGTACAAAATTCACTAAATAATGTTGAAAATTTCACCCATTTTTCACTACAACAATTTCACCCTTTTTTTATTAAAAACTTATGCCACTTGACGTACTAACCTGACAGTCTTTTTAGTTAATTAATTAACGTTTCAAAGTTGAAATGTAAGAAAAAGGTGAAAACACATTTATTAAAACAATAATTATTTGATTTATCTTATGTTAAAAAAAGGTTTTGTAAACAAAAAATCTCATTCAATTTGCAATCAGATACAGTTCTCAAATCGTCACAAAATAATCGTTAAAATTACAATGTATAAGATTTGATATTAATTTTTTGTTATAAAATGTATAGAAAAATAAAAAAAATGTATAAATTATTTTGCAATTTAAAAATAAAAAATGGAAAAAAAAGAAAAAATATGGGAGGGCGTACAAAAGGTATGCTACCTGACATGCTAAACCCGACATTCTTTTAAGTTAATTAAATTACGTTGAATAATTGGACCGTAAGAAAAAGATGAAAACAGATTTGTTAAATCAATAATTACTCCTATAGGATGCTAAACTAAAAACAGGTTTTTGAAAACAACAAATAAATATTCATTTTACAATAAGATATATGTAATCAAAATGTTGAAAAATTATTTGTTAAAATTATTATGTAATTTGTAATGTACACTATAATTTTATAAATATAAATTTATTGTGTAATATAAAAACAAAAAGGCAAAAAAATGAAAAGAAAAAAAAATGCACAACGTGCCATTGTGAAATTGTGAAATTTAAAAATAGCAATAAGCATTATAATAATTAAATAAGCATTATAAATAGCAATAATTAATTGTGAAATTGTTTGGACTTTGCACTGAATTAGTTTTTCAATTAATCTGAACTAGTCAATGCTCACTAGTAGTTGTGTCACCTTTTCATAGTGCTAAGTGCTAACACAGGCATGAGAGATAGTTGAACTAGATTGGGTTGCTGGCCTATAGAAGGGGCCATAAAGAGACTCAAGACAAGAGACACAAAAAGAAGTGGAAACACAATTGAGTTCTTCATTGTTTCTTCTTCCGCCCAGCACGTTTGGAAACTTTTTTTTTTTAAAAAAAATTGGACTGGCTGCCGGGCTGTCAGCTTTTTAAAGTTTGTGCAGATTCTGCCGGCTGAGTCAGCAGAATCTTTCTTAAAAAAATTTCGTTTTGTGCTGCTAGGCTGTGTCAGCCGGCAGCGGTGTCAGACTTTAAAAAAAAAAAATCTCTTTTGCTGCAGGGCTGGCATAGTCCGGCAGCCATAGTTTGATACCTATTCTTTGTTAGATTCATACATGTCCGAATTTTTTTTTTCATCGATATTCTGAATAATTAGCCTAGAAAGCCGTGGTCGCAAGTGGTGGATGGAGACGCGAGAAAATGAGGTGGAGGACAAGAATGGAGAGTGGAGAACAGAGCTCTCCATGACGTTATGGTGATGGTAGCGATGGTGGTGGATGTAGATGAGTGAGTGAGTGAGTGTCTGTTGTGTGTGTAAAGAGATGGTGGTCAGTGGTGGCGTTGGTAGGGAGGTTTTAGGAGTGGGGAAGCGGAAACTATGAAGGCCACGGAGGGAGGGAGGGAGCGAGCGAGGATTAGTAAATTGCTGGACAAAATTGTCCCGAATATTGCCACGTGTAATGCTAATTTCAGAATTTAAGAGCAATTAATTACGAAATGGTTACGGATTTACGGATTAAATTGTTTAGTGGCCAATTATTGACAAAAAATAGTTCAATGGCCAAAACATGATCCCGCCAATAGTTAATGGCCGCTGAGATTTTTTGCTCTTATTTTGAATTGCAAGATCTGTTTTGGAATGCAAATCCTATATTATGAAGTGAGCTCGAATGGAAAGCTTTTCTCTCTTCTTTGAATTTGGGATTTTTTTGCAATATCTTGGGTTTTGAAAGCTTGTCTCTCTTCCTTAGTCTAAGAACTTTGGCCTTTTATCTTTTAGACTTTCCTTTGATGGAACAAAATCAAAGATGCAACATTAGCAAGGGAGAAGAGTAGTAGACAAGAGAAAAAGGGAATAAGTGAGAATAGCGTTGGTGGCAAAGAGAAGAGTGATGACGATGATAGGGACGAGGGAGAGGTAAGGTAGGAGAAGAGGAAAGAAATTAAAATAAAAGTTTTAAAAATACCTCAAAAAAGTTTTAAATATTAAAATATCCCAAAAACTAATGATTTTTTTCCAATTTATTTGGTTCTATTAACATCCATACTTGAAGTTCCCAAAAACCCCTATTTAGCTATTCAATTAAAGGCTCGAGCTCTTTACGTGGTGGTGCCGCAGAAGTCCGTAATTAGAACCACAACATATATTCACTTACCAAATTGGCCAGAAATAAAAATTAGGGACACATTTGGCCATTTTCTCTGTCAAATCCGAGCAAACATAATCAAAGGAAAGGAAAATGAAGCCAAGACTAAAGAGTTTAGTTCAATGAGATAGATAAACCATCATTCATTCCAATCAAGCTTCAGCGCCGTCAGTGGACCTCCCGCCAAAAGGATCGTGAGATGGACCAGCATCCTGCCCAATGTGGCGCTGCACCAGCCGCTGTAGATCAGCCATAACCTTTTGTTGACGCTTGGCCTTCTCCTCATAGTTAAACATGGCCAATGCACGCTTGTCCTCAGCACTGTAAACCTGGTTTTCCTTTCTAATACGAATAGCATTCATCCTCTGATGCCTACTACCACTCATCACATATCCAAGAGTCTCAAACTTCTGAATCTCCTCAGCTGAATAGACCACTTCACCTCTTCGAGGGATACGCTTCCCCTGCTGAACATACTGTGCAATGGCATCACCTTCACCTGGCCTGAGTGCCCCACCATAACTAATATGCCCTTCAGCCCTTGGCAATGGCATTGGCCCAACCACTGGCTCATTCTCTAATGCGGCTTTCTTCCTCGACTGAATAAGCTCCTTAAACTGAAGCACCTCACTATCAACTTCATTCAACATTGCCTTTTCCTCTGCTGCCTTAGGTTTACGCTTAGCATCAACTGCAGAATCAGAACTCTTTGCTGATAATGAGGCCTCGTCATCCGATTCTGTTTTCCTCTTCTTCTTGCTACGTTTGGACCTTAAGCTCTTCTGCTTTTTGAAGAGCTTTTTAGACTTCACACGATCTCCTGACGATGGACTAGCATCAGAATCCTCACTGCCACTCTCATCTTCGCTTTCACTTTCATCTGAATAAGTTTTCCTCTTCTTCTTCTTATGTTTGGACCTTGAAGAGGAAGAGCTCTTCCGCTTTTTAGACTTCACCGATCTCCTGATGATAGACTAGCATCAGAATCCTCACTTCCACTCTCATCTTTGCTTTCACTTTCATGTGAGTAACTTCTCCTTCTACTCCTCCTCCTCCTACTTCTCCTGCTACTCTTCTTTCGCCTAGTCTGATTTCTGCTAGAAGATTTCCTCCTTCCCTTCATTCGATGATCTTCTTCCGAACCTTCACTAGACTCATCTGATTCACTCTCAGTCTCAGAAACCGACTTTGACCTCCTACTCTTACGCCTAGAACTCGATGTCTTCCTCTTCCCCTTCCTTTTGGACCTCAAATCATCTGATTCAGAGTCAGAAACCTCAGTAGGAGCACATAAGAGGATTTAAAATAATAAAAGAAGGTACTTCCCTCGAAATAATGGTTAAGTAAAGTTGGATTTGTCCTATTTATACTTCAAAATCAACAAAATGGTCAAGGTACTAATTTAATTAACAAATAAATTATAAAGAAGTGGAAATAACCATGAAATCTACAATTAAAGCATTAAATGAAGTATAATTAACAATTAAAGAAAATAGACAAATTATATTTAAGAAATCAAAACTATCAGAGATTTAATTGCAAAAATTGTTAGGTTTTTGTGGTCCAATTATAATTATTACAAAGATTAGGGGTCAACAATGAACAAAAATAAATTCGGGGATGAAAATGTAATTAAATTAGGAATCTAATTGAAAAAGATCCAAAGGTTTTAGGTCCACAATAGAATTACTCCAAAAGATCAAGGATCAGATTGCAATTACCTTCATCAAATTTCTTGGAAATCGAGCCACTGGGCCATTTTTATTTCCTTTGTGGGCTGAAGACCTTGGCCCAACAGAAAATCCAAGGAAAAAGGATCAAATAAATCCAACCAAAAGGATTGGGTTTTAACCTATCAAACCCATGCCAAAAACCAAAAAAAAAAAAAAAAGCAGAACCCACTCCCAAAAACCCAACCAAATTAATCCTAATCCAAATCCCAACTTCTAAAAATATTAAGACCTAATATACCCTAACACCCAGAAATAATATACTGAAAAAACATGCCTTAAAACATGCAAAAGAAGATTAAAGCTTAAAAGGGGTAAAATTGATTCATTTGCAGAGGTTTTGGGGCAACAGTATAATTATGTGAAAGTGTAGGGGGTCAAGAACGAAATTGTACAAGATTTCCATGCATCTGGTTCGAAGCTTTCTTACTGCTGCAAATTTCTAGGCTCGTCATTCATCAGACATCGTACCAGATGATTTCTTAAGCATACCATGCTTCATTAACACCAAATCTAAACATCTGAACATGATATTATGGGACAAAATCTGGGCAAACAACATGTAAAAGGAAAGAAAAACCAGAGAAGGAGAAGAAAAAACCAACAACAAGCTCAGCAGCAAGATTTTAATATTTTGATGTAAATCTGATGACATACGAACAGAACAAGATGAAAAAAAAATTACCTTTGGCGCCCCAAAAGGAAAGAACAACACGTTACACTGTGAAAGAAGCAAATCCGACGTGTGAAAATTGCAGATGGAAGCTCAGTTTTTTGCTGCAAAATTTCTTCAAAGGGCTGGTGACTCCGGGACTTTGGGCCCAAATTCGACGAACTTAGAGTTGTTTTTCCTAAATGGTTTCTGAATGAAAGTTTCTCAAATACGTCCCAGGAAAGTGTAGAAACCAAGAAGTCGTTCTAAAGGCTCGAAATATGATTGGAATTTGATAAAAGAATCTGGCTAGTCGCTTAGCCCTGTTCATCAGATTTTTTCATGTTTAGTTTTAATATTATAGTCTTGTAAATGTTAAATTAATTTTACAACTTAATAGTTATAGTAATTATATTAAGAAAATTAAGGAGTAATAAGTGAGTTTGGGCTACGCCCGAATAAGACTCACAACGCCGAATATTATGTGAGTTGAGTATGAACTTCACATTTATTAACCCGAAACTCGTAGCTCGAAATCCGAAAATGTTACAAATTAAATCGAGATGAGCTTGAACTTATGCCGGCCCGGCTCATTAGCTCGATTGACAGGTCTAAAGTCCAACTAAATTGATCAATTATGATTTGGAATTTATTATATCTAATAGAATGTGGGCCTTTGATGTGTAAAGATTTAAGGATAATTTTTATTTCTATGATGAGCTAAAATAAGAATCCAAAAGATAACAGTAATGTTATCTATAAATAGGGTTATGATCTCCTAATCACATATATTTTTATTATCATATTTTCTAGTATCACAAAATAATTCTTTTCTAATATCCCATCGTCAGGAAAGATACCAGAGAGAAATTAAAGGAATCTCTCAAGAGAATAACTAATACGTGTTGATCTAGAACGCCACCCCAAAATCTCTAGAGATTCAAGTACCAGTTTATCAACATGAATCCAAGTATGCTTCCGCAATTTTACTATTAATTTATTTCTTAATAATTGCCATAAAATTTTGAATTTAATAAGTGATAATTTTCACCAAAAGACTGATATAACTACCACCTAACACTTCTCTTTTTGGTCCGAAAGGCGTGCATTGTTTTTGCTTTACCGGACACATTAGTCCACTTGTCAATTTACCGTGTTTTAGGTTTGGTCTTTATTTTTTTTTTTGAGTTTTTTGTTCCATTGTTTTGTGAGACAATAATACTGATTTTTGCAACTTACATTATTTCTGAATGCATAATTATAAAATTTACTTTAAATAGACACATGTTCCATCAGTCCGCAAGTATGTTAAAAACTAGATTTCCAGAAGACTTGAACTTCATCTTGATTAGAGAATCATACATAAGAGAAGTTAGACACCTATGGAAGGTTGGAGTTCAAAACTTTATATCAAATATTTTGACTTAAAGTATAGTTTTCCTCTTGTAATATTCTGTTTCTGGAGCCTTATTTTTTGTGTTGCTTAAGCAGTGCATCTCTTTACTTTTAATTAAGAGAAGCAAAACTTCTTTTTCAAAAGTAAAAAATTGTCACTTTATCTCCAAATCCATTTTCTTTCCTGTTTTTTAATTTTAAAAAGTTGATATCAGTAAATTTGCGTTGCTTTCTTTTCCCTTTTCCTAAATGCCATCACTTTATTCTCATTAAGAAAAGGGAAACTACTTTTAAAACAATTGTAAAGTGATCCTCAAATTCAATCTCACATAAATACCTTCAAGAAATTTTTACAAGTAATGAGTAGTCATTTTATTATCCTTAAAAAATTTTTCCTACTAAGTGTTCAAATGAAATCCTGAGTAAGAAATTTTCTTTCCATTCTTGTTCTATTTCTAAACGAAATGATTGTAGATTTTTTTCATCTCATTACTACATAAGTTATTCATATGAAATTCTTTGGGTAAGAAAACTTTATTCTACAAAATTATGTTCTATGAATAAGCTTCAAAGTTTGCATCACACAAATAGCACCAAAAGTCTTAAGATATGTGCTCGTGGACTAATATACAAGCTATATATATACATATATATTATATATATATATATATATATATGTATGTGTGTGTGTGTGTGTGTGTGAAAACAAATAAAAGATACTTTAATTTTGCAAAATTTTGGTCATTTTGGAGAATTCTTCCAAATGTAAATCTTAAGAAAACTTCCTAGTCCAGAATCCTAATTAGATCAAATTAATCCAACATAAACCCCTTTACCCTTGTTTAACCATGTTAGTTCTGAAATTCCAAAATATTTTTGTCATCAGAGTGTAAGGAATTTGTGTTTGCATGTATTGGTAAGGAATTATTAAATTTAACAAAATATGAATGTCTACAATTAAACAGTTTATCCCAATGGGTTTAATGAAGGTAGTTTACATGATATATGATTTTCTTACATCAGCAATTAATGATGATGCATTCATAAGAAGTTGAGCATGAAAGTAACAATCCACAAATACTAATCTGGATAGTGCTAAAGAAATTGACTAGACAAATTAAAATGAGTTAATCAAGGGAAAATTTTTGCAAGGAGTGCGCTAGAAAGGGTACTTAGTTTTCTAATTTCTACATAATATATTGCTTTAAGTGTACACACATTATGTACAAACCTGCATATAAATGTCATTTATGCAACAACCTAATAATGTCCCTCTTTATAAATGGAGGATCCTATCCCTTGTTTAACAAACTTTTCCTAGAATCGACACTAATAAAGATAATTTGTGGGCTAAATTTGTCTCTGTTTTTTTCCCATTCAGCAACGAGAAATTACTACAATCTCTAGAAAGGTTGGCAATTGAAAGGGGCTTTATCAGTCTTTTATTCTTTCATTATCAGGAAAATGGATTTTCAGAGGTCATCCAACTTCCAAAACCATTGACCTCAATCGTTGTGTACTATTTCATGAGGCTTTGATCTTTAGTTTTCTTGTTTAGTTCCTTTTCTTTTTATATATGATTGTTAGTGCAGTTTCCTTCCGGATCTAATTCTATTTGATAAGCAAATTTAATGCAATAACATTCTCTTCCCAATAGACTACATATTTTAATATCACACAAATAGGTTTAAATAATGTATTTTGGTTAGCATAACTTCAAACTAAATCTAATTTTATTTTGATTTTCTTGTTTAGATTTCTTTCCCTTTTAGAATTCTAATTAGCCTGGTTCTTTTTTAATAAGGCATCGCATGTTGACTTACTAATGAAGGCATAGCCATGCTGTAGAATCAGATCAAACTTTCTAATATTTTTAATGATAGATGATCTCCCAGTACTACATCTAATTTTATTTGGATTAATCTTTCCTACACTGATTGACAGTGTATACACTATCAGCGTTGGATGATTGACAACTATGCAAAATTTGAATTTGAAATTTAACTTTTGCACATATATCATGAATCCAACGATGATAGTGTATACACTGTCAGTGTAGGAAAGATTTACTCATTTTATTTTGGGTTTGTTGTTTGGATTTCTTTTTTTTTTTTTAGAAACTATTACCAAATGTAACTTTATCCCAAATCTAATTCTATTTCATAAATTGTATAGTTTCCTATTTTTTAAAGAAATTTACACCAACATAACTTTATTCCGAATTTAATTATAATTTCACATACAAATTAAAAGTCCTATTCCTGATATAAGGCATCAATATTCATTTTACAAAAGTACCCCTCACAATTGTTAGGGGCGTCATCAGAATGTTTTTTTTGTTAAACGAAAGGGCATTATGTAAAACAAAAGCTAAGCCACTAAATCAGCAAATTATATTGACACCAAAATTATTTGTTTGTCTAGGTCTTGTCCAAACAAACAATTGTTCGTTTATCCCTCAAAAAGTCTTCGTCTTCTTACAATGACCTGCAGAACAATCTTCAATAGCTGTATATAATGGATAACTGATTTTTTCATGACTTGTACATCTATGACTGCGAGTTGTCATTTTCGTTTTCTTTTAATCCGTTTCTTTACATGATATAATTGCCGTATGAATTCTTTTTCTAAACATAGATTATCATTAATTACTGTAACTTTATTTCAATTCCTAATCCCTGAAATTTTGGCTTTTCAATTTCTTATGGTACCCCGTTATTTACAAATTAACACTAACATAATTTGATTCAAAGTCTAATTCGGTTCCTAAATATTCTCTCCCTAAAATAAAAGATACCCTCAGCTAATCTGACCTATTAACTGTTTTTCCAGCTTCATCATCATCCAATGAAATGCAGAAGGACCCCAGTGGATAGTTCAGCTAGGACTGTCGTCTGTTTTTACAGCAAGATTCCAGGTTCGACACCACTTGTTATCGATGCAGGGCATCTTTGGGGCGAGCTCTGCCCAGTCTGGAGGGATTAGTTTGGATGATTCCGGGATACCCCTCCAGACCGTTAAAAAAAAAAAAAAAACAATGAAACGCATAAGGGGTAGTCTTGCTTAATAAACCACACCTTTTTAAAATGCTATCGACTCCCTTTTCCATAAGTCCATTCATGTGGCTTTCCATCATCCTACCAATCTTCTTTACATATTCAGATGCAACCTCATGTCCTAACAATGGTTGTTGGATTGCACATAAACAGTTGATGAGAAAAATCTTTGAAGGTGTTCAGCAGTCTGCATGAACAAGGACAACAGGTCAAGGGACCATAACCGTTATGACATGAAACAAAAAGAATTGGCCATTGGCATTTTATCTCTCATTGTTATTTCACATGTACATTCAGTTTATGAGCTGGAAAACCAATTTGCAAGAAAAAGAGTAAAACCCAGCTTAATTCACCAAAATCTACAAAAACTAAAAGAGCATGAAAGTCATGTAACTGGAGCTGCTGCAAACTTCCAAAACTATAGCTTCAAATCTGATATGCTTAAAGATAAGGTTCTCATATTTCACATATATGGTTTGCCAAGTCAAATAGAAGAAATGCATAGTCAGAAAGGATCAAGTCATTGCTTTAGTGCAGTGTGGAATTTTGCAGCAAAAGAATGTTTCCATTTCAAGTAATTTATCCGAGTCAACCTAAAGACTTGACAAGCTTGACCCGGCAGACTCACATAACTAAGATTAGGACTCCAGAACTCGAAAGTTCTACTTGGGCAATTTGACAATAGTAGAATGTCCAAACTTTCAGGATAACAGTGTGCTTTTGATCTTAAACGAAATAGCACACTACTAGCAGACTCAGCTTTATTGGATAACTGGCTACACCAGCAGCGTATTCAAGAGCAAATTAGGCCAAACTGTTTTCTAGGTTAACCATATAAAATTTAAAATGCAAACCAACATGCAAAGGGAAACACAGAAAGCGACCTGGGACAAAGAACTGGAGCAGCCACTATCCAGAATAGCATCTGTAGATGATCTTCGCAGTTGGCTAGGATCAGAACTTGTCTACTTGATAACCGGATAGCTCCCTTGGACTTGTGTGCCTCAGCAGCTTGCTCACACATCTGCATAATCACATGTACAGCTTGACAAGAAAAGAATCTGCCTGTCAAAAAGAATCATGTTTCTGCAGCATATGCAATTATTGTCATCCTCCAAGAGTTCTTAACATGTTTGGCATGGAAGAAAAACTATAAGTCCTTCAGACACTCAGTTGCCACATGTTCAAGCAATATACTTCACTTAGTTGGGCTCTATAACAAACTTCCGAAGGATGAATTCTCAGCTTGTTTTACACTTCCACACAATATCTCAAGGAGAGACGTCTGCCACCAAGCACTACCTTTTGAAAATTCAGTACTTTTAACTGCCATTGCTTCATTGACCGGCTAGAATACTTGCTAAAGACGAGATGTCTGCCAAGATACAAAATCCAAAGGAAGCACAAACAGCAATAGATGATAAATTACTTGAGTAACTGGGTTGTGCATAGTCATGATCCCTATACATGTAAAATCTGTTTAACTCCTGAAAACTTGAACGGGGTAAGGGTAAAGAATTGCTATTGTAGAAGGTTATATTTCCACCACCATATAGTTTTTGCAGGATCAACATAATAGCATTTTTATAGTCCCTCCCATCAGGAAAAGAAAGATTTACTTTCCAGACTGGATAACCAAAAAGAGAGTCTGATAACTTCAATAGCATTGCGGATTCTCTGTGATTATTGTTCTCAAACATTACATTATACTTTTGAAATGCTATGCACCTATTTAAGTGTCATCTAAAGTATGAAAGACAATTTCTAAAATATTTACATGCACCAAAATACTTCCTAGGACAGCAGATTCAAGCCTTAGCAAGATTTCCTTCTTACAAGTGTCTATCTTCTGGGAGGCACGGGAAATTGACCTGCTTTATATGACGTGAAATCTACTGTAGTTCAAGCCAAAAAGTGTTCGAAGAATTGTAGTGAACTATACTGACTAGAAGAACAAGTTTCAATTTTTCCAAACAACCTTGGAAAGTGATTACAGGTCTTGTTGCACTTCGTATATTGTATTCATAGGATCCTACCGTCACTAATTGCTTACTAGAAGTTATAAAAGATTTCCTCACTCAAAGGCAGATGGTATAAGATGAACTCAATAGATAAGTTGGGAAAACTAGTCTCAGAAATTGAAATTGGAGCTGATTAAATGCAGTCATCATGTTCATTATTTACTGAGTGATGCAAGGAAACAACCAAAAGATGGACCACATGCCAAATAAAAATGCACCTGGATAATAGGATCTAGCATAGCAGATGTGACTGGGTGGAAGTCTGGTTTCTTTCCTGATGCAGGAAACATCATTGCTGTTATGTGTTTCAATTATTTCACATAGCAGTGAGACTCCTTCCATCAGTGCTGTTAGTGGAGAAGGATCAACAGCTACTGGAAGAGGATACCTTAAAAGCTTCTGCCTTGAGTTTTCAGTATTTCAAAAAATGTTTTCTGTGCAGCTTCTTTGAGCACCCAAAGTGTATTACAGAGAGCTGTTTGTCTCCCTAGCAAATCTGATATATACAAAATTGCAGACAAAAGAGGGGGGGGGGGGGATTGCATTCTACTTTCAGATACATTGCCACTTACAGAGTAGCTGTAAAACTCCAGGGTGTTACTAAGTTTGTACAACACTAACAGATTAGACTGAGCCTACAAAACTGGTTCAACTCTCACTTTCAATGCTCTGCAAACTCCTTCAAATATCCGATCCAGAACAAATGTCAAGTCTGATTCTGACTTTACAACATCATTCTCAGAACTCTGGACACTTGGGGAGCAGATAGTCCTGTATCTGCAACTGCATCTGGATCAAGAAAAGCAAGCACAAGTTCCCTTTCAGATGCCAAGGCCTGTCATTCAATAAAGGAAAGAAAGCAGAGCAACATCATCAAGAAATGTCAAGGCCTGGTTCAACTATCACTTTCAATGCTCTGCAAACTCCTTCAAATATCCGATCCAGAACAAATGTCAAGTCTGATTCTGACTTTACAACATCATTCTCAGAACTCTGGACACTTCGGGAGCAGATAGTCTTGTATCTGCAACTGCATCTGGATCAAGAAAAGCAAGCACAAGTTCCCTTTCAGATGCCAAGGCCTGTCATTCAATAAAGGAAAGAATGCAGAGCAACAATAAAATTCCGAGTCAAATAATTTAGCTCTAAAATCCCTATAAGGTAGAAAACAAAACTGATATTTCCTTCAAGTAACTGATGCAGCCATCCCAACATGTCTCCTACATATCTTAAAGGATCATGGGCATGTACTTCAATAGGCTTAGGTGATCCACTAGGTCCTCCACGTGTGAGAGCACTAAGAAATCTTCTGAACAATGCATTGTGCCTCACAGCTACCTATCAATTGAAATAACTGTCAATCAAAGTAAAATGCAGATATGAAATTATTTTGACAGTTTACAGTAGATATTAGCTAAAGAATAAATTTACCTCTTCCACACAATACTTGACAAGGATGGGTCTTTCTTTGATGCAGCAGAAACTGTTTGCAGAAGTTACACTAACTTCAGGATTATCTATGTCACCCAGCCTCCCACATTCTGCTTGAACCCACCTAGATTGGACAAAAACAGTATCAAACCAAAACTTATTCAAGGCCAAGGCCAAGGCCAAAACTATCAACAGTTATATTTGACTTCAAATGCAAACCAGCAAATAAATGCAAGATCCCTATAATCTATTACCAAATCAGAAGCAACAGCACAAGTATCATTCATACCGAGCTTCAAATGACAGTGACAGAACTAATTCTGAATGCAGACAATCAACTTGATGCACTGGTGATTGCCAGAGATAAAAAGCCAAAAGAGAAAAGATGAATCGAAGTTATTGAACTGGTCATTTCTAAAACAACAGAAGTAACACCACAACTTAGAAAGAGGAACTGAAACAAAAATCTGAAAGAACTCCGTGCTGCAACTTTTTTAAGATTCAAAGGTCCCTATCTTAGTTTGTCATATATACTAAACATTGCAACAATAAGCCACCACACACACACACACACATTTATAATATAATGACCATCTTTGGCTGTTATTCATTCAGAAATATCTTACCTGTATGGGCGTTCATAGGCTTCTTCTTGATCAACAGCCATCATGTCCATAAGCCCCAAACCTGCATGCTTCCAGGGGTGTTCAAGTTAGCTTTAAAGCTCAACTTTTCTAGTGAAACTGCTAATAATCTGAGAAAGACTTCTAGTGGCAAAAGTGAATAAAAACAGCTATAGAAAGAGTAAAGGTCAGACATCTCTACTTATTTTAGAAAGTTCTGGGGCTAATAAATCTACATGAGAATGTGAACCAGGGGAAAGTCAGCCATAAACAACAGATTTGGAATCCGGAAAATTAGCTCTCACTACTCAATTTCAGTCGAATCATCATCCAAAACAGACCTCACTACAACATATTCAAAAATAAATGCAGAATTTTACAGGAGACAAGCTATAGATCTGCTTCAAAACTTGGCAGATCAATAAATCAAACACTTTTTCCTGAATGCTCACTCAAAGTAAAGCCATGAAAACATTTGGTAATTCTAATAAAGCAGAAGTAGGGATCACTGTATATCAGTTGAAGATACACATCTGAGACATATCTGGTGTGGTTAAAAAATTATGATTGGTGGAGATTAAAATACTCCAGCTTGCTCGATGCACCATGAACCCCGAAATATTGTAAAGTTGAAAACCCAAATCGTTTTGGAACTAGTTTTTGGATTGGAAAGACATCAAATGTAGAAATGTCTACCAAATACTTCATGAAAATATAAGCTAGTGCATATAGATATATACTGGATAGAGGATATATGGAAAGATAACCACCTGGTGATAGGTCTATAAAAGCACTTTGCACTTGGTCTTCCTCAATAACAAGGCTAGAGGATTTCTTAGGAATGAGTGATGTTGAATGCGACCTTTTGTCTCACATCTATCATTCTGGTTTGCTCAAATGTATGAACTAAATATCCAAGAGAGTTTAAGATGCCAAGTTTTGGATATATGAGTATGCATTTCGGACTTCAAATTCTGCTCCTCAACATGGCTTTCTTAGAAGGCAGGAGACATTAACGCTGATCATGGCTCTCACAAGTCTGCTTGTTCATATAGTCTGCGAACATACAATTTTGTACTCCATGATCAAGACACCAATAGAACTTAAATAAGGGATCCATTCACAGGAAGCAGGTAAACATTGTTTTTTTTTTGAAAATTAAATGAAAGAACAAACAAACAAATAAGAACAAACTAAGAATGACTCAAACCACGTTAAAATGAAGAGGAAGTGATAACAAAAAGGACAAGAAAAAAGGATTACGGGGTTGCATTTTGCTCAACAAGATAGGACTCAAGCATGGCATAAAGTTCTTAGAATGCAATGATGCAAATTTTACCCACACAGAACTTGACCAGATTTCAATCTCATCATTAGCATGCAAAATTATACCCAATCCCCATTCCACCAATAATATGTATAACCACTATACACAACAACAAAAGACAAAAAGCCTAAAGATCAATATGAATGATCTACATGTCAACAAAGAAACGATATAATACCAAGGGGTCAATAAGCAAAGCAAGACTCCACTTGGATTCAGAATCAAAAAGCAGCACCAGACCATGCATCTTAATTTATTGTAGATATATAAAGCAATTAGAAGAAATAATACACTTTAGACTACCAGAAAAGCTAATCTGGTTACCTCCTCCATCGGTTGCCTCTTCAAATAAACATGTCGCTGAATCTGCAGCACTCTGTCTGGCCTCTCAACTATATGCAAAGAAATAAATGGGACACCCAAAAAAATAAAGGTTCAGATATAGACCATAAATGAGGAACTTCGTGTTCTAGGCAGGTAACAGTGTACACTGGCATTCGTCATCTAGCAGTCAACATACAAATCAGCAATGAGAAACATAACCGTCATCTTAGTACAAATAGCTGCTCTCTATAATATAAAAATTGTAATCAATCAATTAATAGACAGTCGGCATCTTAGTCACACCTTCACTAAGATGAAATCTAAATAAGCAGAGAATTTAATTGGTTACAATTTGTATATTATAGCAAGCAGCTATTTTAAGCAATATACTGATAAAAAAAATACTCAGATAGCTGTGATAGTAATTCCACCAACTGATCCTAGAAACTAAAAGGCAGAATGGCAGCAAAAGAAATTAAATAAGACAATCAATAAAGAACTACATAATGATTTTGAAACTTGCAATTGGCCAATTCAACTTTGTTCACAAATTAAATAAACTGATACGGTCATACCAACCTATCACAAAAATCCACTGTTTCCCTGCCTAAACCACAATAAAGATGTCCTACAATAGGAATGCCTTGCCACTTAATGCTGCTTTATACCAGAACGGTTGTGCAACTCCAAGAGCTGCTCCAAAGATGCCAAAGACCACCTATCATCTATCTGAGCAAAGATTTTCTGATTGAGGGAGTCAATGATAACGTTAATGTTACCAAAACCACATATTTGGTAACCATCTTGCATTCTTCCTGGTTTTGGCTTGAAGAGCAAACAATTCTGCTGCGCATGCACTTCAATAACTTCTTTCAAACTCATCTCAAGTCCGCTACTTCCTTGCAGCTGAGAAGCTCTTTCTTGAGCCTGAGCTGCAGCTTTCTCAAACTGTGTTTGCTCACACACCCTAAGGTAGGATATATTCTCTCTCAAAACAGGTTGAACCACTTCCATGCCTTCAGCAGCTTGATTCACCATGTCAAGGCCAACATTCAGTCTATGACGAATGTGCTGATTAGCTAGAAGTTCAGGTGGGAGTAGATCCTTCCAGCCTGAGTACCATTTTCTCACTTCCTCAAAATTTGGACTGGAACATAACCAGTGATACAAAACCTCTTGCCACTTGTTGAAAAAAATATCCATTATATGAATCATGTGATGGATGGGGATGGCCGTCACCCAAGTCCGAACCCAGTAGAACTGATCGAGTTTCTGATTTTCTGGGTGTATTTGGAGCTCATGCATGACAGTCAACAATTTGGGGCATTATATGCCGAACCATTAGTTTTTCCCAACTGGCTGAATCAAACACAGTCTTCCAAGGTGAAAGAATGTAGTATGCTGACATATCATTGGGATGCCAAGCATGTAAAACACTTCCAATCTATCACGAACTGTGTGGTAGCATACCTCTAACCTGTGTCCCAACAAAGGAAGCCATGGGATGAACCCAAGAATGGATAGGAATGGTTTCTCGACGTGGATCCCAATAGTCCACAGCAGCTGATAATTTTGGCATGATAATTGTGTCCAGAATTGTCTGAACAATAGTAGTTGGCAGCAATTTTTCCCAAGAATCCAGAAATCGATGCATTGGCTCAGGATCTCTTGCCTGCCAAGTGTTGGTGCCAGATATTCTAACAGCAGGAAACACAACTTCCATAATCAGTTGCTCGTAAGGAGATGCACCGTCAGAGAAATTTAAGAGTCTTCTTGCAAAAGGGGCTTCCATTGGGATACCATTTCTCGGCCATATGTTGGATTCTGAAGAGGGTCCCAACCCTGAAACACTCTGATAAACAAGGGCAGAGCATATGACTTACAAAGTTTTATATTCTTCTCTGTGTCGTTTCTGCATGTCCACAAATAACTTGGCCAAAGAATCTAGGGTCAGTGTTCCCAAAGAGCTCTGTTCCCCTATCTGCTCCAATATATTAAGTATATCTCCAATGTTATCAAGCTGCTGCTTCTGCTTCGATGCTTGGTTTTGGACTTTCTCCCTCTCTTGCTGCAAACTTACTACTGTCTCCCGCTCAGTTTTCAACTCTCGATCTATCTTCTGTACATCTAATTCAGCTAAATCCACAATCAGCTTAATGTTGTGCTGAAGCTCAGGCATTGGTACGTCATTCTCTCTCGTTTTCTCTTCAGCATTTAGATTTTCCAAGCTTGTCAAGACACGAAGCTGAGGCCCCCTCATGTCGAAAACTTTCTGCACAACTTCAAGGCTCTGCTCTTGCTTCTTCGCCAACAACTCCTCAGCTGTAACACAAACCTCCTTCTTAATCTGGGCTTGTTTGGACCAGAGCTTCTCTTTTGACTGAAACTCACCAGGCTGAACAGGAGGAGTCACGACCTTCTCTTCTAAATCCTTCAGCGCTGGCAGATTAGTCTCTTTGTAGTCATTAAAACCCATTTTTACCTTGCTCAATTGGAACCAAAATACCTTGCTCATTTTTACCCAGTCACCCTCCTTTGTAACCCATCTTCTCCAACAATCTCATCCCAATACCCTTCGTATGTTTCTCAAAGGAGCCCACATCACCTGGCTCAGGTTTCTTCCTCCCCAATCGAGAAGACTTGGCTAACATCGATTGCTCCTTTTCCCTCTTGCGTCTCAATTGAGCTCCTTCTTTGATCTTTCTCCCAAGTGCACTTGGTAAAAAGTCATCCTCATTATTTCTGGCACCATCCTCAATCAACATCGTTGTTTCCTTCCACGAAGAGGAACTCGCACCAAAACCAAGGCCAGCTGACACTCGATCAACTTCCTCCTCATCGTCTAGCTTCTCCTCCTTTAAATTTCGATCAATTTCGTGATTGGGCATAACGGTACCAGTAGATACAAAATTGACAGGCTTACTAAAGTCAGGTTTGGAGGAAAACCCTTTAACCTTCCTCCTTTTTCTCGAAGGCCCCAAACCCCCATAATCATGAGAATCACTATCCCAAGAAACAAAAAAAACCATACAAAACATCATCTTTCGTCTGTCTGTGCTTTTCTCTGCGCTTTTTATAATAACCCCTCCACCAATCCATTGCCCATCCTCAAAATCATTCTCCATCCTGTCATGAAGCAGAACTTAAGCTTAAGGAAATGAGAAGGCGTGGTTCTAAAAGAGAAGACGTGGAATGAAGTAAAGAAGAGCGACGGAGGCGTGGAAGTGAAATCACGCTTTCACTGGGAAAACAGCTCAAGAATGTGACTGCAACGGTGTAACACCTTCTGACATCAGCAAGACACGTGTCCCAATATGATTGTAGCAGTAGGAAGTTAGTTATCAGTTAGCTTTATATAGGAGATTTTGTATGGTTAGTTGCAGAGAATATTCAGAATTCAGTGTATCGATTTGGGAGATTTCTCCCTCATTCTTTACTTTCCTTTTCCTCAAGTTTTCCTGCATTTCTGATCATCTTCTTCATTGTAACCATCATTTTTGTATCAGAGTTTATTATTTAATATAATCTTATTCACAATCAATTCAGAGTTAGTTTTTACTTCTGTTACTATTCCATTGCTTCAACCTTAAGCTACGGGAGTTAGTTACCTTCTGGTTCGGTACCATTACAGTGGTATTAGAGCCACCTACGAGCCATTGGGATGACTAAATCACAGGAAGACATCAGGAAGGATCTTACTGACTTGGGAAGTGTTATGAGAACCTTCACTAATAAGAGTGATGGATTGGAGCAAGCAGTGAGGGCCATAGAACATCGACAGGAAAGTACTGATAAGGCTATTAAGAATCTAGACCAAAAGTATGAAGAGATGATGAGTATGATGGCTCAGATCATGGCCAAGTTAAATGACAAAGGAAAGGAGGTGGAAGGGAGTAATTCTGGGAATGATTCAAGGATGGACATAACCATGGATAAGACTGAAAGGATGGGGGGGGGGAAATGGGGAGCTAGGCTACCAAAGATGGACTTCCCTACATTTGATGGCGATAACCCTAGAGAGTGGGTCAGGAGGGCAAGCAAGTATTTCCAGATCCACGGGGTAGAGAAGGGAATGAAATCAGACATTGCTCAGCTCCGTTTTAAGGAGAAGGTAGATATCTGGTTCCATGGAATGTACCATGAAAGGGAGTAGTTCCATGGAAGAAACTTGCAGTGATTGTGTGCGAGAGGTTTGGAGAAGGAGATCCAGAAGAGGCCATAGAAGAGTTTAACAAACTGATGCAGACTGGGAGTGTAGCTGAGTACCTGGAGAGGTTTGAGCAGCTGAAATCCATGGTAATGATATCCCTTCCTGGACAACCTAATTCTTATTACAAATAATGTTTTCTTAGTGGCTTGAAGGAGGAAATAGTGAATATGGTTAGGATGACAAAACCTCTTACCCTAGCAGATACCATTGAAGCTGCTAAACTGCAGGAAAAGAATCTAGAAGCCATTAGGAGAACACAGGGAAAGCTGATGCAAAAATACTCTTCCTCACCCACTACCCCACCTGTTAACAAACAGAACTTCCCTCCACACACTAAAATGAAGTAGCCTAACTTCCAGCATCAGAAACCAGAACCCATCCCCTATTAAGAACAATAGAACAGGAGCTCATACAGTAGATCACTTCAGAAAAATCACTCCCTCTGAACTTAGCTACAGGAGAGAAAAAGGGGTTGTGTTTCAAATGTGCTGAGCCATACACCTTGGGGCATGTTTGCAAACAAGCTCACATGCATTTTATACTGGTGGATGAGTCTGTAGGTATAGGTGAAACACAAGAGGGACAAGGGAATGATACAAAAGAATTCTGTGGCTGTCCTGAGGGAGAGCTGAGCAATGAGAACATAGAGGTATCTATCCATGCATTGGCAGGAGGGACTAAACATAAGACCATTAAACTAAAGGGTAGAATAGCAAGAAGAGAGGTCATAATACTTGTGGACAGTGGCAGTACTCACTGTTTTGTTGATGAGAAGTTAGCAGAGACCTTACAACTACAGACCATTGGGACACCCCTGACAGTCAATGTTGCCAATGGAGAGAAGTTGGAATCTAGATAGTTACAAGGGACTTTGCAGTGGGAGGTACAGGGGTATAAATTCTAGCATCAGTTCAATACATTAAAATTGGGGAGCTGTCACATGGTCTTGGGAGTAGATTGGCTGGCCAGGTATAGCCCTATTGAGTTTGGTTTCAAACAACTCTCCATGAGGTTTTTGCAGGGGAGACAACCAGTGGAGTTGAGAGGGGAAGTCAGGGAGCTAAAACTAAAGGCCATCAAGGGAAGTAAACTAGCCAAATGGAAGAAGAAACATGCGTATGGGATCACTGCCCAGCTGTATGTAGTAGAGGAGGAAGGTGAGAGTCTGGAAGTAATACCAGCAGAAATGAAGGACTTGCTAGGCAGGTTTGAGGGAGTATTTGCTGAACCCCAAGGCATGCCTCCAGTTAGGAGCCATGACCATAGCATCCCATTGAAGGAAGGAGCTGCCCCATTCTAGATCAGGCCATACAGATGCCCCTACGTACAAAAATCAGAGGTAGAGAGGTTGGTGAAGGAGATGCTACAAATGGGAATCATCCAACCAAGCAACAACCATTTTGCATCCCCAATATTGCTAGTTAAGAAAAAGGATGGAAGCTGGAGGTTTTGTGTGGATTATAGACAGTTTAATGAGCTCACTCTGAAAGATAAATTTCCTATGCCACTGATAGATGGACTGATTGATGAACTACATGGCTCCAAATACTTCACAAAGATTGACCTGAGGGATGGTTACCATCAAATCAGAGTTAAGGTGGAGAACAGACACAAGACAGCCTTTAGGACTCACCAAGGACTATATGAGTTCAAGTTCATGCCCTTTGGCTTGACCAATGCTCTAGCAACATTCCAGACCTCATGAATCACATTTTCAGGGATCAGTTGAGGAAATATGTTTTGGTTTTCTTTGACGACATATTGATCTACAGCCCCACCCTGGAAGTACACCTTCAACAGGTAGCAGAAGTGCTGAACATACTGAAGGAGCACTAGCTGTATGCCAAAAGAAGTAAATGTTCATTTGCACAAACAGAGGTGGAGTACCTTGGCCACATTATCTTAGAAAAAAGGGGTGATGGCAGACCCTAAGAAGGTGGAGAGTATGATGAACTGGCCCAAGCCAGTTTCTATTAAAGAACTTAAAGGATTCCTTTGCTTAACAGGGTATTACAGGAAGTTTGTGAAGGGGTATGGAACTATTGCAAAACCCCTCACCATGTTACTGAAGAAGGAGGGATTTCACTGGAGTGCAGAAGCAGATGAGGCTTTTTAGAAACTCAAGTTGGCAATGTGTAGCACTCTTGTGCTGGCTTTACCTGATTTCACTAAGCCTTTTGAAGTTGAGACTGATGCTTGCTATGGAGGTATTGGAGTAGTGTTAATGCAGGACAGGAAACCAATAGCATTCCTAAGCCAGAGCTTGGGACCCAAAAACTTGGGAATGTCTATTTATGAGAAGGAATTGCTAGCCTTAGTAACTGTTGTCACCAAATGGAGGCACTACCTGGAGGGGAATCACTTTATCATTAGGACTGATCATCAGAGTCTTAAGTACCTCCTAGACCAAAGAGTCACCACAACACTTCAGCAGAAATGGCTCACCAAGCTATTAGGATTGAGCTATGAAATTCAATACAGGAAGGGAAAGGAAAATGTGGCTGTAGATGCTATATCCAGAAGAGCAAGTAGAGAGGACGGAGACTGTACTGAATTGACTTGTGTTATTCTAGAATGGATGAAGGAAGTTATAGAAAGCTATCAAGGGGATGAAGAGGTACAGAACCTGATCAGGCAACTGCTACTCACTCTTGGTAGTCCACCAGCCTACTCTTATCAGGATGGAGTGCTCAAGTACAAAGGCAGGATAGTAGTTGGCACAGCAGGAGAAGTAAGAAGGAAGATTATTGCTACACTACATGAGTCTCAGCTAGGAGGACACTCAGGAGTACAAGCCAGCTATCTCAGGGCCAGGCAACTGTTCTACTGGACAGGCATGTATAGGGATATCAGGGATACTGTGCTGCAGTCTGATACGTGTAGGAAGTGCAAGGATGAGCGCATAGCCTATCCAGGACTCCTACAGCCACTCCCTATTCCCCAATACTCTTGGAGCCATGTCACCATGGACTTCATTGAGGGGCTACCCACATCTGAGAAGAAGGACACTATTATGGTAGTGGTGGACAGATTCACCAAGTCAGCTCACTTTGTCAGCTTGTCACACCCCTTTGATGCACCAACAGTGGCTAGGATATTCTTGGATTAGGTTTGTAAGCTACATGGAGTACCTCTCAGCATGCTCTCTGATAGAGACAAGGTATTCACCAACCAATTCTGGACTGAGATGTTCACTCTGCTGGGATCTAAATTGGACCTAAGCACTGCATACCACCCTCAAACAGATGGCCAATCTGAGAGGGTGAATCAAGTACTGGAGATGTACCTGAGGTGTATGACTCACCTAGAGCCTAAGAGATGGAATGCTTGGCTCTCTCTCGCTGAATGGTGGTATAACACCACCTACCACACTGCCATTCAAATGAGTCCATTTGAAGCTCTATATGGGATACCCCCTCCCCAACTGGCACTAGGACCTTACACTCACTCCAAGGTGGCCACTGTAGAAGATCATTTGAAGGACAGGTAAAGACTGGATGGGCTACTTAAAAGGAATCTTTAGGAGGCTCAAGATAGAATGAAGCTGTATGCTGACCAGAAGAGGAGTGAGAGAACCTTCAATGTAGGAGACTGGGTGTACTTGAGGTTGCAGCCTCACAGACAGACTACTGTGGAGCTGAGGGGAAATACCATGTTGTCTGCCAAATATTTTGGACCTTATCAGGTGATACAGAAGATAGGGAAGGTAGCATACAGGCTTGGGCTGCCTGAAGGGTCTAAGATACATCATATCTTCCATGTGTCCTTGTTAAAGAAGAAGGTGGGAAACAATACGGCTCCTGTGCTCCAACTGCCCAATGTGGACCAAAGGGGGCACCTGAGAGTGGAACCAGTGGCTGTACTAGATCGAAGAATTGTCAAGAAGAAGAATGCTGCAGCTGTACAAAGCTCATTCACTAGTGGGGTACTACACCAGCTGAAGCTACGTGGGAAGATGTTGAACGAATTGAAAGGGAATTCCCTGAGTTTGAATCTTGAGGACAAGATTGTATAAGGAGGGGCAATTGTCATGAAGCAGAACTTAAGCTTAAGGAAATGAGAAGGCGTGGTTCCAGAAGAAAAGACGTGGAATGAAGTGAAGAAGAGCTATGGAGGCGTGGAAGTGAAATCACGCTTTCACTGGGAAAACAGCTCAAGAACATGACTGCAACGGTGTAACAACTTCTGACATCAGCAAGACACGTATCCCAATATGATTGTAGCAGTAGGAAGTTAGTTATCAGTCATTGGCTTTATATAGGAGATTTTGTATGGTTAGTAGCAGAGAATATTCAGAATTCAGTGTACCGATTTAGGAGATTTCTCCCTCATTCTTTACTTTCCTTTTCCTCAAGTTTTCCTGCATTTCTAATCATCTTCTTCACTGTAACCATCATTTCTGTATCAGAGTTTTTTACTTAATACAATCTTATTCACAATCAATTCAGAGTTAGCTTTTACTTCTGTTACTATTCCATTGCTTCAACCTTAAGCTACGGGAGTTAGTTACCCTCTGGTTCGATACCATTACACATCCCTGTAGGAAAATAACGCACAGGAAAATAACAAATAAATAAATTTCTCAATGAACTTGCAGCGGAATATTGTAACCAATAAAGCAGCGGTACCAGAAACGAAATAGAGACAGAAGCATAAGAAGCTCCAGGAGGCAATGCCACCCTCGGCTCCTACACACGCTTCGATTGGCAGCAGACTAGTAATACATATATATAGACCATGAAGTCTCCATGTTGCTCAAGGATTTTGTCCGCACCGACTAATGAATCAACTTTGGAATTGGACATCAACCATTCTAATTAAACTTGAACTCAGACTAATCAATCATGGACTCGGACTATACTAATTTCCAACCAACTAAACATAATTAAAAAACTAAAATTTTCCATTTCTTGATATTCATCCATTTTTCCTTTTTATTTTTCCTTCAACTAGAAAATAAATAAACAAAAACTCAGAATTAAAACCAAATTCAAATACAAATTTACCGAAAAAGAATGAAACGAGGGGGAATTTGTGATGGGTGAATTTTATGGTTTTTGATCCGAATACTATCTATACAAGTATCCTAATCCTAAACCTAAACCAATAATTAAAAATTGGAGTATCGGAATAATAGTTGGGCAAGGATCCTAATCCTATGTCGTGATGTCTAGATGTTGGGCGTATTTCTACGCAATTAAAAAATGGAAGGATAAAAGTACGGATAATTTCAGAAACCTCCCTTGAGATTTTTAACAATTTCACTAGTCTCCCCTAAAGTTTGCAAAATTACATAAATCTCTCCTATAGTTAAAGTTTTGATAATAAAATTAGTCCAATTAGAAAAAGTAACATTAAAAAAGTACTTTAAGGAGAGAAATGAAATTTTCATTCCATAAATACCTCTTAAGCATATATAAGTAGTATTAGTAAAAGAATAAAAAATTAGAAATAATTAATACACGTATTTCATCACTCAAAAAGTTTAAAGTTAATAAATTAGACAACACAAATAAATAACAAAACTATACTGATGATTACAAGATTTAGCAAAATAGACTAGTAATCTCTTTTAACATGATATTTGCTATGATTTTTGTGATTTTAAATAGAAAAATTTTCGCATTTTTCCTTTCTTTTCCCTCCTTTCTCCTTTATTTTCATGAAATTACTTTACAACTGTCACAACTTTAAGAGTTTCAAAGAAAATATCATAATAAACAACCTTCTTTTGGCCTGTAATTTTTCTTCTACCAAATCTCTTCTTCTCGCATTGTGTACTACTGATTTCTAGTTATTGCCGAATTCTATCAATCACAAAATAGCGCCATTAGATTTATCAATTGATGTATTTTGTAATTACATGTCATCGTTCATTATTAAAGAAATCTTCAACGGTTATTTCTATTAACTAGTTACTAATAGTTAATTAGTGCTCTAATTATTTAATCGTTAGATATTAGTAAAGGAAAGAGAAGGGGAAAGAAAGACAAAATTTGAAATTCTTTTCAAAATCACAAAAATTGTAGCTAACATTATGTCAAAAGAGAGGACTAATCTGTTTTGCTAAATATTATGATCATTAGTGTAGTTTTGTCGCTTATTTATGTTGCCTAATTTATTAATTGTGAATTTTTGAGTAGTAAAATGTGTGCATTAATTGTTTATAACTTTTAATTATTTTCATTCTTTTACTAATACAACTTATATATATGCATAAGGGGTATTTATGGAATAAAAATTTCATCTCTCCCCTTAAAGTACTTTTTTAATGTTACTTTTTCTAATTGGACTAATTTTGGTATCAAAACCTTAACCTTAGGGGAGGTTTGTGTAATTTTTCAAATTTCAGGGGAGGCTGGTGAAATTGTCAAAAATCTCAGGGGAGGTTTCTAAAATTATCCCATAAAATAAAGAATTAATGATGGTCTATTTGGATGGGTGTAATTTGGGAAAATGATTTCTTAGTTTTCGAGTGCTTGGTTGTATTAAGGGGTTTTCTTTTAGGAAAACCACTTTCTTGGAAAAAGCATAGTTATTAAACTCGACCCGATAAGAAACCAGCAAAGGGACTAGATTATTGGGTCATTTGTGAGTATTAATTTAATATTTATAAATATAAAATAGTAATCTTAATATACATAAAATATATAATAAAATGCTTTTAGATACTAATTATTATACATAGAAAGATATATAATAAATATATAGATATTAATAGAAGATTTAATTTTATTTTATAGTACTTTTAAATAAATAAATAATATAGTCAAGTATAAAAAAAATTTATATCACTTACTTTAAAAAATATAGCATTATTTTTTCATTATTTTACTTTTATTTGAAAATAAAGTAATTTTCTAACTAATCAAATATGGTCAGTTTAAAAATTAAAAGGATTAATTGTATCTTAAAAAAATATTTAGTTATCAAATAAAAACTAAACAAGTGGTAAAGTCTATATATATATATATGTAAATGAAGATCCAATGTACAAATCTTATTAACAGTATATATACATTTTATTTCAAAAACAAAGACCCACAATAAAAAAAACGTAAACCGGATCAATTGAAAAATCGGTTGGATTTTCAGTTGAACCACTAGGTCAACTAGGTTTGTACGGGTTTGACCGGATCAATTTCTTGTCTAGTCAAACTAGAGACCTTGTCCGGTCTAATGCCCGGGTCATCGGGCCGATCGGATCAATCGCTGGGCCAGGTCGGGTTTAATAACTATGGAAAAAGGTTTTACGATGGGATGTAATGTAAAACAACCTACAAAATGTCCCTACTGAAATTGTTCTTCACCACGACTTTTTTCATCTTCTCAAACCGATAGACTCGTCATATTCAACTTTATTCTCAATACTTTCTTCTCCTTTTTCTACAAATTATGGACTATCATTAAACAGGATATAGTAAATGCAATCCAAGCATTCTTTCACTTTGATTATGTGTTTGAATCTCTCAATCACATAGTCATCTCCCTTATTCCCAAAATCCTATATCCCACTAATCTTAAACACTATAAGCCTATTAGCCTTTCTAATGTCATGTATAAGATTATATCTAAAGTGCTTGCTAATAGGCTTAAAAATGTTCTCAATAGATGCATAAATGAAGATCAATCTGCATTTGTCCTTTGTAGGCAAATTCTTGACAATGTCAACATTTCTCATGAATTTTTGCATTACACTACTACAAAAATAGTCTTTAGTGACATACTTATTATGACACTTTTAGCAAAATGTCATAATACAATCTTAATATGACATGCAATAGGAATAGTCATTAAAAAGGAAAAAGGAGACACCAAAATGACATCGTAATGTTAGAAACGGATTGAAAAAAAAAAACAGAAAATGCTGAAACAAAATGGCACTCCATTAAGGCGCCTTTTTTTCAGGAAATTTGTAAGCCCCTCTCCAGAACCTACCCGTCAAGCTCTACTCTTTCTTCCCTCTCTCCGGAACCTACCCGACCTCAAGCTCTACTCTTTCCTCCCCAAGTTTTTCCTCTCCGAATAGAACCAATCATCCCAATCGAGCCAGAGAACCAATCATGCATCATCATACACAACAATCCATTCTCATGCTCTTGCGCCTTGTCTCATCGCACCATTTTTTCATCTCTCTAAGTAACTCTCGGATCCGTAATTTGATTGCAAAGAGGAATTAGGGCATTTGAAGCTAGTGATAATTAGGGACATTTGAAGGTAGAGGAAGGCAAGATTGTGGTGGCAGACAAACGGTTATTCTGCATTTGGTTTTTGAAAGTTATTTGCTTTTTCGTGCCTAATTTTTCCATTTCTTGATTCAATTTCTGTTGAGTTTTCCTTGCAAAATTAGGTTAGAAATTTAGGTTTGTAAGGCTAATACACTGATATTAAGTGGGTTATTCTGTTTGTCATGAGTTTGGACTGATTTCAAGCATTTAGTGTTATACTTTTCTAGCCAAAAACGTGAAGTCTAATAATATTTGCTATGTGTTTGCTGTTTTGCCAGAAAGAAACTTTCAAAATATAGTTGCCACATTTGAATAGCTGTTTAACTAGTTTTAATGCTGCTGGTTGAACTTGAAGATGCTTAAATTTATGTGCTCCTAAATAGGGCAACATTGGGCGATATTTGAGTGGTTGGTAATTACCAAGTTCTTGGATTTGGATTCGGATTGTGATAAGAAACCAAGTAGAGTTTAAGAAACTTTATTAGTCTAGTTTAAGCATCTTATTTTCAGCTTTGTTGATTCTTCATTTGATGGCTCTTGGAATTTGGTTTATTTGTTCTTCCTTATAATTGGATTTTGGGGTTTTGTTAGGAAGATAGAGAGTCATCAAGAGACTAATAAAGTGCAGGTAACATACTTACAGGAGGGTGATATTGTATGATTATATGTACTATTGTGAGAAGATGTGGAACTGAATTGATATGTACAGTTGTTGAAGATGGACATATTGAAGTAAGAAACCGAAAATTTTTTAATTGAACTATTCAGAAACTAGGAACTAGCACTTGTTTTAGTTCTTACTATAGGTTTTAAATGTTACATCACCAATTTGTCTTTACTTTCAACCAACTCCATTTGCGGCAGAACTAATGTGGCATGGTGTTGAAAATAAACTCAAATTTAGAATGTGTGACTCTGCTAAAATGGTTTAGAGATTCAATATAATTTAGTAATACAACTGTCAAACCAAATCTTAGTTTGCCCTCATTCATGGTATATCTCATTTTTCTGATGTAAGTTAAACTTCAATCATTCTTATATCTTTGGGACAAAGATGCACCGTTCTTTTATGATTATCAAGCACTGCTCTTTTTTGAGACTATCTTTTTTTCTCCTCTTTATCCTTTTAGCTTAGGTGACTAAATTTAGACAGCACATAATCAAGTTCAGTAGAGGATCCTACTGCTTAAAGAGGATACAAGGAGGAGGAGAAGAAGGTTTGACCAACTTCTATAGCTGTATTTTATGTTAGTTAAGTACTAAGACCTATGATCAATTATAATAAATTGAGTCCATAACTATAGTTTAGGTTTATTAATTGGAGCTAGTACTTAATATGTTTTGTTGTTGTTCAAATTTAACTTGAAATGCTGTAAATATATTCCAATCTTATCACTTGAATGCTAGACATCTTTCGCAACAATTTATTTTTTAGATTTTACTTTTTCAATTATTGGAATAAAATTCTAATTTGTTGCCTGTCTCTATTAAACAAACTCTTTGCTGCATTTTCTTGATATCATTGAAATTTACTCTACTTATTTAAGTAAATGTTTCATGCAAAAATCTGTAATATGATAAGAAAATTCTATTTTAGATGGAGCGAAACATTTTCTTTTTATTAAATTAGAATCTGTTAGATAGAATTGTCTTTTAAATGCTAATAAACATTTCTTTTTTTATTAAATTAGAATCTATTTGAACATGGACAAAAGATGGATAAATTTGTCACGATCAAGTGATGAGTATAAAGTTGGTTTACAATATTTCCTTGATTTTGCATTTGCAAATGGGAGTGTAGGGGAGATGATTTTATGTCCATGCATTCGGTGCGGAAATGGGGTATTTGTCATGAGAGGTCAGGCCAAATCACACTTGATGTGGAAAGGGTTTATTAAAGGATATACTCAATGGATAGCTCATGGAGAGCTATCTTTGAATGTTCTGCATATATCTCATGATGGTCTTTCAAATGAAGTTCCTCCACTCAATCTCGTAGATGATATGATACAAACGACACCAACCTTGTGATGCAATCCGTACAGAAAGGCTAGGAATCTAGAAGGTGATGACTCACGTTGATGACAAACGAACGCAGCGGAATCATCTAAACCCGTTGATCACGTGGTCAACGAATCTCGGTATTGGTAGAAGACGTCACAATTTAGCGTGGTTCTAAATTGATAAGTCGATTGAATACCAAAGAAATGAATCTAAGATATTTAAGGTGTTTCAATGAAACTTTTGAGAGAACTCTTAAGATAATTTTATTAAAATCATCAAAAACTGAATATAAACAATGACATTAGGTTATTTGTAGCCGTGACTAAGACCTAACAAAGATACTTGGGCCGACACTAGTTCCACAAACATAGACCCCGTAAGGACTAACTACGACTAAGGTCCGAACCACAAATTAGTTGGACCTCTTTATACACTCTACTAAACTAATAATGGGCCATGACCTCCTTAACCGAATTATGGTTTCTAATCTTTAGTGATGACCGAAACGAGAACAACAAGTCTAGATTCATTGAGACTTTCGATAGCTTTTGACTCTCCACTTGACTTTCGAGCCACACAAACCAATGTTTGTAGCGTCTCATTCAATCTTTTCGCACGAGCTCGTGTCATAAGCCCCAATGGCACCTTTACTTGCTCCACTTGGATAGCTCTCTTGACCTCCTCATCATTCCACTCCTCTTGCGAAAGATTTGTCCTTAAATCGACCTCATCATCTGCAAGATAAGGGCTCAAATCAGCAACATTAAAAGTAGTCGAGATTTTATACTCACCAGGAAGATCGAGCTTTGTAGGCGTTGTCATTGATGCGCGCCACAACTTGGAACGGTCCATCTTCACGGGGTAGCAACTTGTTGCGACGCTGGACAGGGAAACGCTCCTTGCGCAAGTGTAACCAGACCCAATCAATTGGTTCAAACATTATGCAACGCTTACCCTTATTGGCATGCTTGAGATACTGTTGGGTTCGAGCTTCAATGTTGGCCTTCACCTGCTGGTGCAAAGCCTAAACAAATTCGTCTTTCTTCTTGCCATCAAGGTTAGTACGCTCAGACAAAGGCAAAGGCATCAAATTCAAGGGAGTCAAAGGATTAAAACCGTAAACAATTTCAAAAGGAGAAAACTGTGTAGCACTATGAATTGTACGGTTATAAGCAAACTCAACATGTGGTAAACACTCCTCCCAAGTTTTGAAATTCTTTTTAATGATAGCCCTGAACAAAGTAGACAATGTGCGATTAACGACCTCAATTTGGCCATCAGTTTGAGGATGACTGGAGGTAGAGAATAATAACTTAGTCCCCAACTTCCCCCACAAAGTTTTCCAGAAATAAGATAGAAACTTAACATCCCTATCAGACACAATAGTTCTAGACACACCATGTAAACGGACAACTTTCCTAAAGAAAAGATCAGCTATTGAGTGGATCGTCCATCTTATGACATGGAATGAAATGAGTCATTTTAGAAAATCTATCAACAATGACAAAAATGCTATCATGGCCCCTTTTACTCCTAGGCAGACCAAGCATAAAATCCATTGAAATGTCCACTCAAGGGTCCGAAGGAATAGGCAGAGGTGTATACAAATCGAAAGGTTGGAGTTTGGATTTGGCACGGTGACAGGTAATGTAGCGTGACACTACTCGCTCCACCTCCCACCTCATGCGTGGCCAATAAAAATGTTCCTGTAAAACACTCAAAGTTTTGGTAACATCGAAGTGTCCCATCAACCCACCACCGTGAGTTTCACGAGTTAGTAACTCACGAATAGAACATGACGGAATGCACAATTTATCATTACAATACAGAAATCCATCATGTATGAAGAACTTACCCTGACCCGACTTAGCACAAGACTTATAGATAGCAGAAAAATCAGAGTCGGTATCATAGAATTCTTTGATGAGATCAAATCTAAAAAATTTAGCATCAAGTAGAGCAATCAAGGCATACCTCCTGGATAGTGCATCGGCAACGACATTGGTCTTGCCAACTTTGTACTTGATCACATAGGGAAATGACTCCACAAAATTGACCCACCGTACATGTCTCTTACTCAACTTGTGTTGAGGCTTGAGATGCTTTAACGCCCGTGGTCAGTGTGGATGACGAATTCCTTAGGCCGCAAGTAATGTTGCCATGTCTCCAGTGCACGAATCAAAACATAGAACTCCTTATCGTAGGTGGAGTAGTTCAAAACAGCACCATTCAATTTCTCGTTAAAGTATGCGATTGGCCTTCCCTCTTGGATCAACACGACTCCAATTCCTACACCAGAAGCATCACACTCAATCTCAAAAGTTTTATCAAAATTAGGTAAAGATAATAAGGGTGCGTGTGTGAGCTTGTGTTTAAAGAGTTGGAACGCCTTCTCCTGAATTTCCCCCCACTCGAACTTCACATCTTTCTTGATAATGACAGTCAGAGGGGCAGCAATAGTACTGAAATCCCTCACGAACCGGCGATAGAAACTCGCAAGGCCGTGGAAACTCCGAACTTCACTCATGGTTTTAGGCACGGGCCACTCATTGATGGTTTGAATTTGCTCTCGTCCACTAACCTTATAACAAAGGAAAACAAGTTCATTAGTGCAGAAGGTACATTTGCTAAGGTTAGCGAATAACCTCTCCCTGCACAAAACATCAAGAACAACTCGTACATGTGCTACATGTTCCTCAGGACTCTTGCTGTATATTAGAATGTCGTCAAAATAAACAACAACAAATGTACCTAAGAACGGGCGAAACACATGATTCATAAGGCGCATAAATGTACTAGGAGCGTTAGTCAAACCAAAAGATATAACTAACCACTCATACAGACCATACTTAGTTTTGAAGGCTGTCTTCCACTCGTCCCCTTCCTTCATTCGAATTTAATGATAGCTACTCTTAAGATCAATTTTGGTGAAAATGATTGCACCATATAATTTGTCAAGCATATCATCTAAACGAGGTATAGGGTGACGATACTTAACTGTGATAGCGTTGATGGCGCGGCAGTCTACACACATCCTTCAAGTACTCTCTTTCTTTGGAACGAAGATGACTGGAACTGCACATGGACTCATACTTTCTCGAGCCCAATCCTTTTCCAAGAGCTCATCTACTTGCCGTTGGATCTCCTTAGTCTTCTCAGGACCCATCTTGTAGGCCGGTCTGTTTGGCAAGGATGCTCCAGGAACGAAGTTGATCTGGTGCTCGATCCCCCTGAGTGGTGGAAGGTCACTTGGGATCTCATATGAAAAAACGTCCTCAAATTCCTACAACAAAGAAGAGATTTCAGGAGGTAAAGCACTAAGTGCTTCTTGAGAGAGTAAAATCACTTCTTTGCAATATAAGATATAAAAAACTTGCTTGGATAAAAGTAATTTGCGAACTTCTCTGTTCTTGGCAAGCAAGTTAAGTCGTTTCTCCATTCGACCAGATGTTCCAGCAGTAGATGTCCTCTCGGCCGGTGCCTTAATGATTGCTTTAGGGTCGGTTGACTTTTTAGCCAACTCTCATTTATGCTCCTGTTGCAATCTCAGTTGGTCTTCATGCACTTGCTGAGGTGTGAGAGGAACAAGTGTCATCTTCTTGTTGTGGTGCAAGAAGGAGTACTTGTTGGTGAAGCCATCATGAGTAGTTTTCTTGTCATATTGCCAAGGCCGCCCCAACAAAATGTGAGAAGCTTGCATGGGAACGACGTCGCAAAGGATCTCGTCCTCATACTTCCCAATCCGGAAAGGCACCACCACTTGCTTGGTGACTTTGATGTTGCCACTTTTATTGAGTCATTGCAAGTGGTATGGGTTAGGGTGTCTCAACGTAGGCAAAGAAAGGTGGTCCACCATGAGAGTGCTTGCCACGTTGGTACAACTATCTGCATCAATGATGAGGCTACATACCCTACCCTTGACGTGACATCATGTGTAGAAGATGTTGTCACATTGGGTCTCATCCACTCTCTTGACTTGGGTTGCAAGAGTCCGACGGGCTACTAGAGCAACACCCACTTGTTCGTAGTGGTCTCAATCTCCACCTCGGAATTTTCACCCTCATCAGTAATGGAGGCATCTTGGCGAACTCGTTCTCGTCGTCAGATACGACATCTCCACTCGGTAAGATAATCATGGTACGCCTATTGGGACACTGAGAAGCAATGTGCCCATATCCTTGGCATTTGAAGCATTTGTCGCGGTTTCTGGGTTTGGAGGAGTCAAATGGAGGATTGGTGGTTGGCTTTGGTGCCTGCTTGGGTGGCTCGGATTTAGGAGTGAATTTAGACACCCTGCACTGGGCCGTTCCCGCTCAAATGTTGGATTGCCCCTCCAAAGAGGCGCAACTGAGAACTAGGGTTTCGGGAGTCACCCCTCCTCTTAAGTCACTTCTCGATCTTGGATGCCTTATCAATTAACTCAGGCATGTCCATATAGTTTTGCAACTCCACTAACTCGGCGATCTCAGGCCTCAAACCGTTAAGAAATCTCGCCATGGTAGCCTCTCGATCCTCCACGATATCTGCTCGAAACATGGTGATCTCCATTTCCTTGTAGTAGTCCTCCACACTACGGTTTCCTTGAACTAATGTCTGAAGCCTCTGGTATAGATCACGGTAGTAATGACTGGGTACGAATCGTTTTCTCATAGTGGTTCGTAACTCCTCCCATATACTAATTGGCCGTTCTCTATTACGGCGCCTGCTAGTGCGCTCCTACTCCCACCAGACAATAGCTTAATCGGTGAATTCGAGGGTTGCCAGTTTGACTTTTTGTTCATCGGTGTAGTCCTGACACTCGAATACCATCTCGATTTGCTGTTCCCATTCTAGGTAAGTCTCTGGACTAGACTTGCCTTGGAATGAGGGAATATTGATCTTGACCCCTTTTAATCCGTCGTCTGTCCTCCGGTAGTCCTGCTTTAGCCGATGGATGAAGTCGTCTTCCTCGCTATTAGAAGCGAACTCCTCGTGAGGTGGAGCATCTCGATGGGCAGTGTTGGACCGAGATTGAGAAAGCTCCAGTTGGTCCATCCTTTGGTGTAGGGACTCCATAGACTCCCTAAGCATGCGTTTAAACTCCGCCATTAATGCTAGGTTGTTCAATTTGGGGTCAAATTTGGAAGGTTCGCTCCCATCCGACATGATGTAGGAGACCTGCAAAAAATTAGCAGCAAAGCAAGTATAGATATGTATGTCTTACTCACTCCCTCGCGTGTATACACTCAACCCTCGTGTATGTCACTCAAAGAGCAGTCTAATAGTCTCACCAATGCTCTCAAAGCCTTTCGATAGCTTACCTTGACGAAATTAGAACTCCTCCCAGGCAAACAATCAACTTCTAATGTCGGAGCACGAGAAGGAGACAATTCTCAATGGAATATAGAATAATGGAATGATTGACTCGAGGGACAATGAAATGGCACGATTCAAATGAAAGGAAAACAAAAGGAACTAAAGCACGGAAAGAAATGAAGAAAAGAAGACACGACTCAAAAAGGAAAAAAAAATACCTTTTTTGATTTTTTTTAGAAACGCAAACTGCCTCTTGCTTGTTAGTAGGTCCGAATGGCTTTTCTAACAAGTTGGTATGGTGGCGGCTATGGGCCTACAATGTAGGGGTAGTGGCCGGACAGGAAAAGGAAAGAAAAGGCTAAAGAAACTCCTAAAATGTAGGAATAAGTAGAGACTAAAATGTAGGAGAGTAATCCCTAAAAAGTAGGGATAAGGTGGCGGTTTTGGGAAGTGTAATATGAATGGCTAAAGTAATCCTTAAACCCTAGGTAAATAGGCGGCTAAAATGTAGGAGTGGGAGAAAATTTAGGAAGCTGATTTTGGAAGCTTGCACGGTTAGGCTATTTAAGCACACTTGGCGTGAACTTAACCCACAAACAAGCTCAATTTCGGTTCCCTTAGGTGCAAATCACACAAGGCAGATTTGGTGTGTGCTCAAGAACAAGAACTAAGGGATGGACAATCAACAAGGTGACACTAATAACCCTCCTCAGGCTCCTTCCCAATGGGTTACCCAAGATATTCCCAAGAAATTCACTCCACAACCAAGGAAACCCTTCACCACCGCAAGAAAATACAAGAAATTGTTCACTAGGTGAGTGAAACAAGTTCCCAAGACTCAAAGTGTTCAAGAATTTCAAGAAGTAGTGGACCAAAACTTATGATTTTGTGTTGTTTTTTTTTGGGACCCACTTATGTAGCTTGAACAAATTGGCAATAAAACTTTGAAAGTTCTTTCTTGGCTTGGCCGAAAATATTGTCTTTGCTTGCTGTTTTTGTTTTTTTTTTTTTTTAACGACAAAGCAAAACAAAGGACGGTTAGGGTTTTCCTTTCTTTTGGACTTGATCAGCCGCAATTATACCACCCCAAAGTAGTCCACAAACTCATGAATTACAAGGAGAAAATTTTGGGTAGCCCACAATGGTTCCCTTCCTCGACACAAACCCTAATTTCGGACACCCAAAGGTAACAAGGTAAGGCAGCCGCTCCATTTTTCTTCTTTTCTTTTTTTTTTACTCAAGAACCCTAAACAAACCCTAATGCTCACGGCTTCACCACAAGGTGCGGCAGCCACACACACACAACAAATAACAAGACACAAGTTGAAGAGGCATGACGACCAATCAAACAAAAGAACACAAAAAGCAGATAGAATTGCGCTTCAAGCAACACAAGGACGATTAACGACGCAACAAATAACCACAAAACAGAAATTTTCAACGCAAGATAAGAGTAAACACATGCGGACTGACTTGGATAGATCGTAGACGTTTTGGACAGAATTGTTGACCCAAAAACATGATAAAACAGAGTCGGACTTACGTGGACAGATTACGACAACAACGAACAAAATTTGACACAACACAAGAAAAGAAAAAACGGCACCAAAAAGAAAAGGAAACAAATGACACAAGTAAGAGAAACAAGGGATATACGTGATACCTTCAACTAGCTCTGATACCAGCTGATACGAACGGCACCAATCTTGTGATGCAACCCGTACAGAAAGGCTAGGATCTAGAAGGTGAGGACTCACGTTGATGACAAACGAACGCAGCGGAATCACCTAAACCCGTTGATCACGTGGTCAACGAACCTCGATATTGGTAGAAGACGCCACAATCTAGCGCGGTTCTAGATTGATAAGTCGATTGAATACCAAAAAAATGAATCTAAGATATTCAAGGTGCTTCAATGAAGCTTTTGAGAGAACTCTCAAGGTAATTTTATTAAAATCATCAAAAACTGAATGTAAACAATGACGTTAGGCTATTTGTAGCCGTGACTAAGATTTAATAAAGATTACTTGGGCCGACATTAGCCCCACAACATAGACCCCGTAAGGACTAACAACGACTAAGGTCCGAACCGCAAACTAGTTGGATCTCTTTATTACACTCTACTAAACTAATAATGGGCCATGGCCCCCTTAGCCGAATCATGGCTTCTAACCTTCAGTGATGACCGAAACGAGGACAACAAGCCTAGTTTCATTGAGACCCTCGATGGCCTTTGGCTCTCCACTTGACCCTCGAACTGCACGAACTTGCTCGTGTCATAGGCCCCAATGGCACCTTTACTTGCTCCACTTGGATAGCTCTCTCGACCTCCTCATCATGATATGCAGGGGCTGTTGCAAGATGCATTAGGAGTTCTAAACTAAGACCTAGATATGGGAGAAAGATTAGAAATAGAACGGCCTAAAAATGATGTAGAGAAATTCTACAATCTAATAAATGATTCAAAGCAACCCCTTTATCCAGATTGCCCACAATTCTCTAAACTTTCTTTTCTCGCACGCTTATTGCATATTAAGTGTCTTAGCAAAATGCCTGATTCCATATTCAACACACTTCTTGATTTGTTGATGCAAGCACCCCAGAAGGTGTAAATTTACCCAATTCCTATTTTGAAGCAAAAAAGATAATGAAAGAACTAGAACTTGGATATGAAAAATATGACGCTTGTCCTAAAAATTACACATTGTATTGGGAAAAAGATGAACCAAAGATCAAATGTGACACTTGTAAACATCTTAGGTGGTGCCATCAGAGGATGATCCTACTGGTAAAAAACAGAAAGTTCCCCACAAGGTTTTGTGGCACTTTCCACTTAAACCCCGATTGTAGTGTCTATTCATGTCGTCTAAAATTGCATCTTTCATTAAAATGGCATATCGAGGCCGTGCTAAGGATGATCACATGAGACATCCTCCAGATACTCTAGTTTGGCAATCATTTAATTACCAAAATCTCGAATTTGCAAAAGAACCTCGTAATGTTAGATTGGGTTTAGTTTTGAATGGATTTAATCCATTCAAAAACATGAATGTGAAACATAGTACATGGCCGGTAGTACTGATGCCTTATAATCTTCCACCATGGATGTGTATGAAACAGCCATATTCTATGTTGTCACTACTCATTCCTGGTCCGCATGCACTTGGGAATATTGATGTTTACCTCTTGTGGTTGAGTTGAAGGAATTATAGGACATAGGTGTGACCACTTATAATGCATCATCAAAGCAGAATTTTCAAATGCGAGTTGCTTTACTGTGGACTATTAGCGACTTTCGTAGTTATGCTAATTTATCTGGATGGAGCACTAAAGGTTATTTAGCATGTCCAGTCTATCATAAGCAAACTGTTTCACAACATTTAAGGCATAGTTCAAAATAGTGTTACATGGGTCATTGGCGATTTCCTGAAAAGTATCATCCATATTAAAGAGATAAACATCACTCTGATGGAAAGGAAGAATATGGAGTTGGACCATCCCGTTTGACAGGAAATATGATTTTGGAAGAATTGAGATCATATAAAATCAAGTTTGGGAAAGAAGTAAAGGATAACCCTGAATTACCCTCAAATTGGAAGAAACAAAGCATTTTTTTTGGACTTGCCATATTGGAAGGACAATTTGTTGTGTCATTGTCCTGATGTCTTGCATATTGAAAAAATGTATGCGAGATTATCGTTAGAACATTGTTGAATGTAGATGGAAAGTATGATAAATTTAGTGTATGACGTGATTTGGAGGAAATGGGTATATGGCCAGGCTTTCATCCTATTACAGATGATTCCGAAAGAGCATACTTACCTCCAACTTGTTTTCATTTAAATAAGAAGGAGAAAGAATTATTCTGCAAAATTCTGAAAAGAGTTAAAGTTCCTAATGGTTATTCAGCTACAATTTCAAAGTCTGTGCACTTGAAGCCTCCTAAACTATCCAGACTTAAGAGCCATGACAATCACATTTTAATGCAACAACTGTTACCATAATGCTACAAAAAACTTCTTCCAAAATCGGTGCGGTTTCTCTTGATAAAGTTGTCCAACTACTTTAGAGATTTGTGTTCTAAAACATTTTGTCCTAGGGAACTTGTTCAAATGGAAAGTGAAATTACTATTGTGCTATGCCAGTTGGAGCATGTGTTTCTACCATCTTTTTTTGTTGTAATGGTTCATTTGACCATTCATTTAGCAACTGAGGCAAGGATAGTTGGTCCAGTATACTATCGTTGGATGTATCCAATTGAAAGGAAATTATCATAAGTTTAAAATTTCATCATTTTTTTTCTTAATGTGATTAGTCTTATTATAACATATTATTTTGTAAATTATCTCAGGTACCTATGCACCTTGAAGAATTATGTTCGAAATAGAATTCGGACTGATGGTTCAATTGCAGAAGGGTACCTAATTGATGAGTGTGAACCACTGAAATTTGGGCTGGTTTGTAGTATTATGTAATGAATTTCTGTTTAGGAGTTGCTTACTTGTGTGTGATTTTCACAAACTTTATAAAATTGGTATTTTCAAGGTTGGGGATGAAGTTACAATAAGGAGCATGATTGATCTAAACAAAATTTTGGCTGTTGGAGAGGTTAGAAGTTTGGATCCTATGGCTAAAGTTGGTGACACACCTTTGGGGTCACATTGGTGCGAAGTTCATGTGAATGTGCCTATGGAGAGTAATGAGGAGTTGATGAGGCCATACCATAATTTCTGAAAGATTGGAGTTGCAGTTGGAGTGACTATTGTTTGGCCAATAAATCTGATACTCTTTTTGTCATACCTTTACCATTTGTCTAATATAGTTATTATTTGTTTTCTAATGTTAAAACTGTAAAACAAGACCTGTGTGAATTGTAATTTGTCTTGTTTGGTTTACGACACTTGTAGGTGAGTATTGAAGAAAACTAAAGCAACATTGGGTCAAGTGCCAGTTTTTTGAAGGCATCTTCCTTGCTTTGTAGTGAGTTGCTGTCCGGTGCTTCCTTTATATGTACACGACTGATTTAAAACCATCTAAATTAGTATGTAATTTGTAGACACTTTTGGTGTGGATTGTTTGGATGATGTACTTTTGCTCAAGTTTTGATTATTGTATTGCTTCTTTTATATTATTGTACTAGTTACGTTACAATCCTTCAAAATTTAGGATCTGAGATGCTTGTGCAGCAGGATGAAATGTGGTTTTTGCTGTCAGATGGTATGCAGCAAGAAGTTGGAACACTTTTATTTGGATACTATATTGACAAGTAGAAATGTTATTAAAGCCTAATCTATTTACACTTCAAAAGTGTCATAATATTTCTATCTACTTATACTAGAAAAGCGTCGTGATATGTTATTGTACTTACACAAAAAGCGTCATCATAGCTGCGATGTATGACACTTGCGAATATCACTTTTGATATATATAACTGAAACTAACGGTAACTATACCCCAACATTTCTTGTCATTTGAAAGTGTCATAATGACATTTAATAATGTCATAATAATGATAAATTGGGACACTTAAAACTGTCATAAACCTATCGTGATGTTAGAATGGATGACGCTTCCAGTAGAGTGTCATAATAGCCTAAATGTCATGACATAGATCTATAATGACGCTTTTGAATGTCATAAAAGGACACTTTATTTGTAATGAATTATCTGAAAAACAAAAAGCAACGTAAAGATGGTTACATGGCTGTGAAATTGGATATGCCTAAAGCTTATGATAGGATGGAGGTCTGAGAGCTCGAAAATTCTCATATCTTATTTAAAATTTAACGCATATTCCACTTTCTTTTATGATTGATTGATTTGCGTGTTCAATTGTTTCTTTTCATTAACGAATAGATAGGTACACCTTAGGAGAAACTGTATCACTTATACTGCAAAACATTAGTATTAGTTAGAATTTGTTGTTCTGGAAAAAAAAGAAGAGAGAGAGAGCCACACGAACCAGCATGCATGACAAGTGTGATAACATAGAAGAACCAGCATGCATGCTTCATTCCTCAAACATAGAAGAACCAGCATGCATGCTTCATTCCTCAAACATAGAAGAACCAAATCCTTCTTAGTTGGCCGAGAGAAAGTAGTAGAAACCACCTATTGTCTTTCTTTTCCTTTGCTTATTAAGAACCGAGAGAAAAGAAGGAAGGAAAAAAAAGAAAACCAACTACATATTGTTCACTTCTTTGCTTACTAAAACCGAGAGACAAACAAGAAGGAAAAAGAAAGACAAACAACAGAAACTGTAAAGAAACAAGCCAAGAAACAAGGAAAAACTCCAGCTCATTTAGCTAAGAAATCGAGGGAGAGAAACTAGAAATTGTTCCAGCTTAAAACTGTAAAGAACAATGATAGGTTACAATTTTGCTATTTATTTTGTAATTAATTTTCCCTATTACCTTATCAAATATGGATTAATTGTCGGATTCTATTTACTTTTGGTATTTGTGCTTATTACAGGAATTTGGAGCAAAATGTGGTAAAAAGGTGAAAATTTACCAAATATGATTTGAACTGACAAAGGTAGTTTAGCACAAATAAGAATGTGTCAACTAGGAAATCTCCTAGTTTGTTGGCCGCGGTTAAAGAGCAGATAGAGGTCAATTGCGAGGAGGACTCCAGGGAGCCTTGGGAAAGCCAGCCGTCACAAGCAAAAAAATAGGGAGAAAGCTAGTTTCTCGGCTGATTCCTACTTCTTTTCTTTTCATAGTATGAGGAATATATAATCCCAATTAGGAGACAACTAGGACTACTTTTGAGTGGGCCTCTCTGACTTTTCTTCTTTTGGCTCTTAGTAGTTTTCCTTCGGCGTATGTCAAGATGAAGTGAAGACCGGTAATTCCTTTCTGTAGCTGGCTTTTGTTATTGATTCGAACGAAATTGAATTTTCCCAATTCTCGGAGACAATGGCCGCAACTGTTGCTTCAACTTTGTGTGGGTCTTTTTTATCTGGGATGAACTAAATTCCCTTTTCTAGTCAAGAAACAACGGAGGATTTGGTTCATCTAAAAATTGTGAGATCGATTTAATTTGATCTTTTCCTCTTATTTATTGGTATTTGCATATTCTCCGCTTGTAGCGCTTATGGTTGTTTAATTGATTGATTATCTTGGATCCGGATAGTGAATTAATTTGGTAACCTATTGTCAATTAGAGCATTAAATCTGTAATTGTTTAATTGCCCTGAATAGTGACAACTGGCATGATTGGGTTTGTGTTAGGGGAATACGCAGACTAATCTAAAATAACCCTGGTAGTATGTTATTTGGTTAGAATAGGCCCCCTCTAATATGTAAGGCAATTGGGGAATTAAATCTTACGGGTGTACCTAGGATTATTTCTCAATTAGAGCAGTAATTAACGGGTGTACCTTAATCACCGACACAGTAAGGAGGGGTTGACTGTCATCGCTTGTTTGACATTTATAACCTATTTATTAGTAAATAATTGAAATTGCCTTTGCATCGATGATCAATTAGGTGAACCATTGCTGAAGTTATTTTTTGGCTAGATCTTTAATTATTATTACTCTAATTTCAGTGAATTTGCATGTAATTTCTAGTTAGCTATTTATTTTTATTTGAACTCCTTTAATTGTCATCTTTTACACAAAAACAACCCCTTGTTACTTTGAATTTCAAAAGAGATAAATATCCCCAGTCCCTGAGAAGACGACCCTACTTACCCTGTTTACAAATCAATAATTCCTTGTGAATAATCAATCCCATTCTGGTATATCAGGTTAACCAAACTCTTCGGAAACAGGGTGAATCAAGTAACCCATTACACACCTAGAGTCCCTGCTCTAGTACTCAGAATTTGGCTTTGATTATTTTAATTGGCAACTAGGTTTATTTTTATTATTGCACAGGCATCGACAACCTGTCAAACAAGAGGTAATTTACTAAGTTTTCCTTCAATTTCCTTCTACTTCCAATTAGCAATGTCTTAGGTTGAGTCAGAACCAAGAAAAGAAGAAATTTACTGAGGGAAAATTCATCATAGCTGGAAAAATTTGTTTAAAGTTCCTGCATGCTACCGATGGTGTTAAAGCTGCAACTTTTGAGTCATTCTCCTTCAAAACTTGTTAGATTATGACTTCATGCATTATATATGCTCCCAAGTTTACATATTTTGACATGCATGCAATATTTGGCATGAACTCAAGTAGAATGTGTAAGAAAATGAAGAAAACCTTGCTGAAGTTCCTGTGTTGATTTTGCTTGAAGGCTGACAGGCTGAAGTGTAGAATTTCCAGCTTTATCTCTAGAAATTTTGTTAGTTTGATTACAAACTTACTTCATATATCAGTCATCTTCCTAATCTAGTCATGCATGTGATATTTGAGGAGCTAAAAGCAATAAAAGGTTGACTTTTAAAGCAATCTCAAAAACTGGAATTTTTGGATAGTAAACCAAGAGGAAAAGCTGCAATTTTGGTTCTTTTCTTTAAAAATTTTGCTAGATTATAACTGGAACCCATGCTTTATGTCCTGTATAATGTTTATAGGGTGATCCATGTGAGTTTCTCTGGTAAAAATTCGATTAATGGGGCTGAAATGACTAAACTGCATGGCTGTTAGCTTGTCCGATGGAAGGTAGCTGAAATTCTTGTTTTAAAACAGAAATTTATTGGAAAGTTTTGTTGAATTTTGAAATTTCCTGACCTCATTTCAGTATATAAGTGAGTGCATGTTGGATTTGGTTGATAATTTGGTAGATTGAATGAAAATCTTGGAAGATACATGGCTGGAATTACAGCTTTGAAACCCGAATGACTAGTTGTGTTCTCTCAAGCTTAACTTCCCATCTTGTGAACTGAAGTTTATGCAAATATTGGTTAAAGTTATCCTATAGTACTCTGTTTTGCTCTGTGTATTATGACTACTTTGATTAGAGAAGAAATATTGAGTCTTTGGGGAAGAAATCCGGAGCTAGTTGAGCTTACAAGACTGTTTTGGACAGATTGGAATAGTTGATGAGTTCAAGCTGTTTTTTGGAATTTTTAGGAGATTTTAATCAAACTTTGAACTAAGAACAACCTGTTAAGTATAACGGTAAAATGCAGGTGGATTTAAGGAGATTTGAACAAAGAAATGGTGAACTTTGGATAGAAAACATGGAGCATGTCCTACTAAAAATCTGTTTCGAACAATCCTAACTTAGCACTTAGATTCTAGGTTTTAACTTTGAATTTCTAAGGTGGAAATGAACCAAAATTGATCAAAACCTCTTTAAGTTACCTTATAAAAGTTTTAATTATAAAATTCTTCCAAAATCTAGGATAAAATCAAGAAATTCATAAGATCTCTAAACTTCCAAATTCTAGAAAATTTACTAACTTTGAACCTTTGATTTTAAAATGATCCTTAGAACCTAAAACCCATCTTTTATTGCCATATAACCACCTTACCTTACTTTACTTTGATAAAACGTGGAATTTTAGGGTTTAAAAGATTAAAGTTACTTAGACTTTGAACCTTTGATATACTAGAGTAAGATAAGTACTAAGATCACCTTAAAACTATACATATATATATACACACACACACACACATTTAAACATCTTGAATTATACATATATACACATATATGTACTTTAGCTAAAATAATCATGTGAACCTTAACATCACCATTGGGGAAAAAATAATAAGTAGACTAATAAGTTTATAAATATCTCAGGAGCTGAGGGAGAATCAAAGGAGGGTCCAAGCATCGAGGAGTGAACTCAAAATACTTTGGGTGAGTATTTCCACATTTGTGTGTTTAAATTGCCTATGTGTTACTTAAACGATGTTTATATGATTATGTCAGTGCTTTATTGTGAAGTGTTTTCAATTGTCCTCGCTTTCTAAGTTGGGAGTGTACTTTATCGCATTCAACTTAGTTTGGGTTTGAATGTTGATACTTGACCAAGTGTTATTGTAAGTGTGCATGATTGTAAGCCGTGTACATACTTCATTGTATTACCTCAACTGGGCCCCAAACCCTCCGTTCAACGGACTATTCGATCCAGCAAAAGGGCTTGGTCAGATAGGACGGGAGTTTTGAGTAAGTGTATTGGTATGTTTGAATATTACCAGGGAGTAGCAGATTACTAATATGGGCATCTAAGTGAGAGAAGTGTTTACTATTTTGGAGGTTATAAGGAGGAGTTCGGCAGAGTGTGTAGTATATTGAAGTGGTTCTAACACGAGCACTGTATCCTTTTGAAAGTGATTGTTCAGTGAAATGTTCTGTACTTTATTTAGTGAACTGTTCTTTTCTTGCTTAATTTTGATTCTGTGTTAAGTGTTTGTTGATTATTGCTTGTTTGGGAAACCTCACTAGGCATAAGTTCACCCCTTTAGTTGTTTCCCTTAACAGGGGTTGGAAACGTGGAACCAGAAAATAGTAAGTCCGAGAGTTGAAGTCTTTACTTTAAGTTAAATGTCATCCTATTTGTACTTAGTGAATTGATTGAACAACTTGTATTTTGATCCATTTAGTTGTACACATAAGTATGGATGACTTGGAATGTTGGATACTTTGTAATGTTTAATTGTGGTGTTTTAATGCTTATTTTGGAGTTAATACTATTGATTGGGAGATTTTGAGTGAGTCCTGACGAGAATTAGATATGCGATCCTGAAACCTTAGGGGCCCTAGGGAGGTGGGGTCGTCTCAAGAGTGGCATTTTCTAAGGACAATTATGCAAAAAATGGGCTTCAATGAAAAATGGATTGGCTAGATTATGGGCTATGTAGAACTAGTTTCCTATTCCTTCGATATCAATAAAAAGGTCAAGGAATATGTAACACCAAGAAGAGGAACAAGGCAAGATTATCCTCTTTCACCTTACCTCTCCTCTTGTGCTCACAAGGTTTTTCCAACCTTCTCAGGAAAGCAGCAGAGGATAAGAAGATTATAGGCATGGACATTAGCAGGAATGAACCATGTATAGCCCATGTGTTCTTTATAGATGATGATTCTCTTATCTTTTGCAAAGCTGATCCAGAGTAGGCAGCAGAGATCAATGAAGTACTTGGGACGGATGAGAGGAGCTCTAGTCAGATGATTAACCTAGACAAGTCTTCTGTTTTCTTCAGCAAGAATGTATCAGAAGAAAAGAAAGAAGAGATCAATCAAAAGTTGGGAAACATTCTAAGGGTGAATTAAGGAAAATATCTGGGGCTTCCCATGGTGATTACAAGAACCAAGGAGCAAATCTTTCGCTTTATAAAGGAAAATTTCAAGAAAAGATTGGAAAGCTGGAGAAAGGAACATCTCAACATAACTGGTAAAGAGGTGATGCTAAAAATAGTGACTATGGCACTGCCTACCTATGCTATTTCCTACTTCAAGTTACCAAAAAAGCTGTGCAGTGGCTTCCTTAATGGTTAACTTTTGGTGAGGGGATGAAAATGGGAAGAAAAAGATGCACTGGTAAAAACCAGTGGTGGTTTGGGCTTCAAGGACCTGGAAGCCTTCAACAAAACTTTATTGGGCAAGCAGATTTGGAGGCTGCTTAGTAGTCCAAAACCCATTAGTAAGTAAAGTTTTGAAGGATAAATACTATTCTAAAGAAAACATCTTTAGAAAATGAACTGATGGAAGCAAGAGATCTAGTGAAAGAAGGATTAAGGAAGAGAACAGGCAATGGGAAGAGTGCAAAAATTTGGGATGATAAATGGCTACTAGACATCCATAGTGGAACCCCAACAACACCAAGACAACAAGAATGTAGACTTCAGAAGGTGGAGGATTTGGAAAGGACTGATGGAAGCAAGCAATCTAGTGAAAGAAGGATTAAGGACGAGAATAGGCAATGGGAAGAGTGCAAAAATTTGGGATGATAAATGGCTACTAGCCAACCATAGTGGAACCCCAACAACACAAAGACAAGAATGTAGACTTCAGAAGGTGGAGGATTTGATAAACAATCAATGTTGGAATAGAATTTTGATTTTCAGGTATTTCGATAAGGAAGATGCTGAGAGAATTTTGAGCATCTCATTGAGCATATCAGGCAGAGAGATAGCCACTACTGGATACACAATCCAAAAGGTATGTACACAGTCAGGTCAAGATATAGTGGACAATGCTGAAGAAAGAAGTCCAGCAAAAAGGATCAGTTAGAGATAAGAGTACGAGTTGGGTAGATAGATGATAGTAGGCAAATATGGAGACATCTTTGGAAGATGAATGCTAAACACAAGATTAAGTTGTTCTTTTGGAAGTGCGTAAACAATGCACTCATTGTAAGAGAACCAATCCATAGACAAATTGGGTACGATGACCCTATATGTTCAAGTTGTGGAGAAGAAGCAGAGATAATTGAACATGTCTTGTTAAACTGCAGTAGAGCCAAAAACATCTGGAAAAAGGGCCCAATATAATAGGATGGAGTCCACAATCAGCAAGAAAGTTTTAGGAAATGGTGGACAACAATAATAGAGGCTAGGTAGAGACAGGATGGAAACAGAAATTTGACTCTAATGATTAACATCCTAGGAGCATCTGGAAGAGTAGAAATTAAATGAGAGGAAATTCAAAAATAAAAATCGCCACCCAACAAAGATGTTCTAAAAAGCCCAGAGAGGGTGGTTCGAATATAAAGATGCTTTAAGTAGTCAACAAGGAAAAAACACAGAAGAAATACTAGTAGAAAGAGCAGTTCAGCGGGTTGAGACAGACAACCCAATGGAAAGGATTATGCTGAAAGTAGAAAGTACAAAGACAGAATGAGAACATTTTTACGGGAATTGGAGTGGTTGCTGTGGATGGTCAGGATAGACTAGTAGTAGGATAGGTCTTAAAAGAGGAAGATCAGGTGAAGTCGTCTTAAAAGAGAGAAGATCAGGTGAAGTCCTGGAGGAAGCCACAACCATCAAATTGGCAATGACTAAAGCTGTGATAAAGAAGTGGAGAAGAATTGAAATCCAAATGCGACACAAACAGCTGATCACACACTTAACATCCTCGACTACAAATGACATCAGGCTGGCAACTCTTGTGCAAGACATTATCAATCAAAAAATGTTGTTTCATATGTGCTCATTTTGCTTTGTTAGTGAAAATATTAATCATATCAGTCTTACGATTAGCTAGCATGCCTTAAGCATAGATAGAGATGAGGAACTGATCCTCACTTAGTGCCTGTGTACACTAGTACAGCTTTTTGGAGCCTTTACTCTCAAGTGTAAATTTGGCTTAGCAACGGAAAAAAATTCCCTCTATCCTCCAAGTTATAGGCTTGTAGCAGTGTTTAAATTTAGGATTTATAATATTTTACCCCCTTTGAACCTATAGGATGGTAATACTTTACCACTAAGTTTAAAAAATATACATTTTGGCCTCTCGAGTAAATTATTTTTGTACTTTTAATTTTGACAAACTCATATGCTTATTTTTCTTTCAAATTACACCAGCCTTCGTATTTTTTCAATGGTCAACTTTTAGCTTGTTGCATTTTCTTATTATATATTATTAAAATATTTTGTTACTATATGATGTGATGTTAGATAGTGGTTGAATTAGCTTATTGCATAAACTTATGTATAATTTAGCATCGGTTTAATTGGGGTACATCCCCCGCCTTGTCCCTTGCCTTATATATAATGTAGTATAGTACTAGTATGTATGTATTTTTTTAAAATTAGGTCAAACAAGAAATAGTAGTGGCCACCACAGGAGCACCTATAGGGTAATGGGATAGGATGGGGATAAGGCTGAGGAGTTTTCTATTTAATTTATACTATAATCCAATATCATAGCATACAATAATAGAATATTATAATGAGCACATAAGAAGAAAATCCAACAACCTAAAGTAGACTGTTAAGAAATTAGGAAAATTGGGGGTAATCTAGGAAAAAACTATTCACATGGGTGTTCAAAATTAAAAGTACAATCACAATTCATTTGAGAAGGCAAAATGTATATTTTTGAAATTCAAACGAGGAAAAGTGTTATTAACCCTTAAAATTATATTGTTGGTGATAATGGAGTCATACAATCTTTGGGAATGTTTGATTTTGCAAATATTTTGATTGTTTACAAGTGACCCAAGCAACAAAGAAGGATCAAATTTTGTAGCAAAATAGTAAGATAAGAAAATTTTGACCGAACAATGGTGTAGCCACCTCCCATAAACCAATAGGGAGATTAGTGAGAAAATACAAAAATCATAAAGTGAAAATTCAGGCAAATCATCAGGAGTTGAGTGGACATTTAATATAAATATTTAAAGACCCTAGAAGGGTCTTATGCCTATAGGCAAAATTAAAGGAGATTATATGTAATTTACCCAAAAAAACTCATATTAAGTTGAGTAATCATGGATTGAAGATTATTTCAATTGGTTTCACATGATCTGAAGGTTTGGCTTCTATCTGAATTGTTTATAATCTCTACCGTATCGGTTATTTTACGTAGCCAATGTCTGTTACACACTTTCCTTTACTGAATCAAGATTAAAGGGTTGCATGCATGTCATCATGATTAATTGGGTTACAGTCATAACTTGTTTGCTATCCTTGTGTATATGAAAATAATTTCTACTATATTGGCTCGCCACCCCCTCCCTCTCTCTAAGAACTTTCAATTGCAGCCACCTTCCTTAAGGTTTGAAAAATTATAGAAATCTCTCCTAAAAAATATGTTTTGGTTACAAATATTAATGTAAGTACAAAAAGTCTAATGAATATCCTATATTGCCCCTAGTTGATTTACCAAAAAAAAAATTAAATGAGAAAAGAAATCAAATATCAGCATTATTTGCTAAATAAAAAATTTCAAGGTATTACTTTGCAGCAAAATTTAGCCCATATTTTAAGGCATCATTTTATAATGTTTGGACTTCCTTTTTTTTGCCTTTGCTAAATAAGTTGTGAGGAAACTACTTTTAACAAATGTATCCCTACTAGTAGGTTATTTATAAAACTAAGTAGGCAGTCGATTTGAATGACCTAGGAATCAAATATAATGTATTAAATGAGATGAGGTTAGAATTGTAGGATAAAGAAATAAGTATTTGCGAAATGCAGTTTTCTTTTTCCTTTACACCCACTTTTCATTTAAGATTTGTAGAGTTGTCAAGGCTATTATAGTCTTTTCATAACACCAAGGGAGGTAAGTATAATTTTTCAAACCTCAGGGGAGAGGCTGCAATTGTTAGAAACCCCAAGGGAATTTTGTGAAATTACCTATTTTAAATTTTATATTAGGAGAATTATTTTGAGTCAAATGCTTTAAGATTGGATTGACGTCTATAGATGTCCTTTAAATCTGATTTAATTAGGACGCAGAGCTCTTGGCTTTTGGCAACTAACTGACAAAATTGTGGGGGTAGTTATTCAAATTTTTTGCTCTTTAAAAGTTAGAACTTATGGCTTTTGGCCTTGTGCAGTAGTTTATTTTATTTTTGTTTTCTCATAAATATCTTGGGATTTTGAACCAAAAAAAGGTGTTTGGTGTTTTTTGTTTTTAATAACAGACTAATTTTCTTAAGATGATAATTGCATCTTCTTGATGCTTTTGGCCAGCAATACCTACTACTGATCTGAAAACAATCATAAAGCTGGCTACTTATAGGACTTACAGCCAACAAACATTTTGCTGATTTGCTCTAACTGGAAGCAAATAACTGAATAAAATAGTTTTCCTATTTCGAGACAACAAACATAGTCATTGTATTTATAGCAAAGCTTCAGCACTTAGCTTCGGAAAGGTAATAGCAAAAATGCATAAAAAGAACAAGGAAGAGTTGCATAGTGGTCTTCAGAAAAGCATTGCACATCATCCTTAGAATTGATTCTAATTACAATTGTCCTCCACCTGTTGTGCAAGAAATTTTTGAAGTTTGTATAGCTATTTACAGTATGTACTGATTCTGTACATCAACTTGAATCAAGATACCAACGGTCTATATATCCTAGAGCAAGGTGAACAAGTTTGCGTGCTTCCGTGTCAAACAGGAATTGTAAGACTTGAGCTATCTGAATACAACCAAACAGAAAGCTCATGAAATTTGACGCTATTCTGGATCATCATTGTCAGGGGGTTCTGATTTTGGTGGCTCGATGACGTAAACTCCTCCATCGATTAAGTTCTACTGCAAACTGACCGGGGTCTGATGGATGAGCAGCAATAACAAGTGGATGAAGTCCAAAACTGTACAGAAGCCCCGAACCGTACGGATGAAGCTGTAAGCTGTCGTACATGAAGCACAAATGAGACCAAAGTTGCTGTCATTTGCTTCGAGTAAATATAGCTAATACGTACCTGGGATTAGAAGGTAGATATGCTGAAGGGTTGATCCTGCACCTTAATTCAAGAGCTGCACCAGTGAAAACAGATATACTTCCATCTCTAAAGCGTCTGTGATTTCAAGACTTGATGGAACCCACTGCCACAAACTATACTTGTGAGTTTTTGCCAGACTTTCCTCCGACAAGCTAAAGATGAGTAAATTGAACAAAGTAATCAATCTAGTTTTCACAGAATATTTTTATTTTCATCTAGCCCTGTAATATTGCAAATATTACAAGCATCTACTTCTTAAAATGCACATCTGTTTTAGAAATTCTGGCCAAATGCAAACCTCTCTTCCCGAATCTCACAATAAACAGTTAAGAGTGATGCACAAGCTCAAGTGCACAATAGTATTGTACCTGGCAAACGCAATCTAGTCTTTTTAGCTTATAAACAGCAATGAATGTCCAGTGAACGACCAAAAGAAAAATTTGATTCCGATGGAGCTGGAGACGTGTCTGGGCCAGAGGATCTCGTCGATGTCCAGGCGGAATTTCCAGGAACTTGTCTACCAGCAGTTCTGTAAAATCCCTTTTCCAAACACAAATCTGAAATTCCAAAGGCAACATAAATAAAAGACAAATGGACCAGGAACACAGAGAATTAGGAAATGGTTATTTTTAAAGACAGAATGCTGTACATATAGAAGTGTGTCCACAAAAGCTCATGCAGACAGAAGGATGTAATCTCTCGGGACATGTAATGCCTCAACTGCTTGTTTTATTTCTTAATCAGTTACAAGGACTACTAATGACAATGATCTCAGTTTGTGAAACATAAACTATTTTAGCACATAATTTTCCCACCATTACGTTGGGATATCTCCAATATGCAGGCAATCAAAACTTACGTACCAAATCATAATATTTCAATATATCATTCCCTAAACTTACCTGAGCATCTGCTCCCGCCGTTACCATAAGATCTAGATAGCCCGAAAAGACAATTCCAGTTACTTTGTCCTGGTGAAATATGATCTCCCGTATTACCTGTTAATTTTGCCAACCCACAACTTTAATTAGTAACATTATAGGCTTATGAACATTTTCAGACTAATTCCTACAATAAAAGATCAGTTAAAGGACCTTATCATGGCGAATATCATAGATTTGTAACACAAAGTCGTCCCTGCCAATCATGGTTCGCCGTTGCGGATCTCGGTCGCGTCGCGGTCTCGGTTGTTCCACATCCGTTGCGGCATATAGGTTAAATATCGGGTGATACGCACATTATAGTATATAAAAATTTTCAAAAATCTGAAAAAATTACTAAAAATAGAAAATACCATAAAAAACACAATTATCAACTTAAATTTACTAAATACCTACATTATCATATATAGTTACTAATTATTAAATAAAATAATATTGTCATTACCATAAGGGCCTATAGCATTAGCTATAAATGATTTTAGAATAAAGTGTACGTTCTAATTCTATTTTATATGAGAGAAAAAAGTATATATAAGAATAAAATCATCATATCTTATATAATACAATACAAATCTCCGTACACAAAGGAAGTAGCGGTGTTTAGTTCAACACAATAAAAAAACAAATACCTATCAAATAATATTATGAAATGCAAAAACATAAAGAAGCAAGCATTTTCACCATATTTTCAATAAACATTTGCATCATATATTGATCCACTGCAGTGCCCAGATGATTGATCTCAATTTCCTAAAATATAAAAAAAATAATAAATATCACTGAAATATTAAAATTAATGAATTATGTACAAATATCCTAGAGTCTTCCCCGAGTCTTCCTTTCATTTTTAGCTGTATCTTCCTCTGACTCTTCTCTTCATCTTTTTTCCCAATTTCCGTTTCTCACTTTTTTCATCTCCTTCACGGCCAGCTAACGAAGAAATTGAAGAGCCGGCCGTCACCTTTATTCTTTCTTTTGCTTTCCTTTCCCGCAGTTGTTGTCTTCCTCCAACAGCCGACGGTCACCTCTGTTTGAGCCGGAGCCGGACGATGAAGAAATTGAAGAACCGATCGGCTTGTTTTTCTCCTCCTTCACGGCCAGATAATGAAGAAATTGAAGAGCCCACCGTCACCTCTATTCTTTCTTTTGCTTCCCCTTTCCCGCTGTTGTTGTTTTCCTCCAACAGCCTGCTGTCACCTCTGTTTTGAGCCGCAGCCGGCGGATGAAGAAATCAAAAAACCGATCGGCTTGTTTTTCTAAATAATTACTCTAGAATCTGGAGTAAAGCTCAAAAAGTAGTGATGAATCATAGTGTCTTTTGTGGCACGATGCCTTTTGTGTCCTTTGGGTGTCGGTTCCTTTTTTGTTTGGATTTCTACCATAGTGGCTTCTGGTACCAGCGCGTTTTGCAGCATGGGCAGAACTGATCCTCATACAAATGAATCATCATCCACCCTTTCTTGTTGCTTCACTCCTGTGCAAGGAATAGACTTGGTTCCTTACGGTAACATGTTCACTGCCCAAATGTTCAGCCGCAATCCGTGAGATCCGGAGCACGTTTGATTGCAAATGCTTGACAAAACTTGGCCAAAAGGAAACATCAAGAGGTGCAGGAGACAGCAGATGGATCCATCGTTTGGCTTCTCATTTGCTGTCCAAACTTGTTTACCGGTACATATCCGAGTCTTGAACCAGATTTGGCCGTTATCTTGCTACACGGTACTAATTCGGATGATATCGGCTGATTCGGAGCGATTCAAATCGGATACGGTGGAATCGGCGTTTCGGGTATCGGTGTCGGAACGGCAGGTGCCGTTCCGGTTATGACTCGGCCGAGTCATCTCGGACCCGGCCGAGTTGGCGAACCTTGCTGCCAATGGCTACACGGTTATTATATATTAGGGTCAAAGGCGAGATATGTTGCTGCAGGTGGCGGGGACATAAATGTTCTCATCGCCTGCAAGAGAGAGATGCTTGTAAATGTCAATCGTAAGGTGGCACAAATTAGAAACTTGAAACTATTTCATATGCTGTAAAAACAGGTATATCAAGTTCAGTTACCTCGAAATGTCCCAGGTCGAACAGAGAAACTTTTCCTCTTAATGCAGACAGAATACAACTATCCATCCGTGTAAGTGCAAGACAAGGAACAGGTTCTTTGAGGTCTGTCGTTCTGGCATCGATAATCATTTTAGAAGGTTGCCAGAGTCGTGGCGGGACTGCACTAGTTGCCTACGATGGATAATCGATTATAAAGCATTTTGGAGTAAGCATCGGGAAACAAGAACTTCCATTAAAGAGAAAAAAAATTGCTCCATTACCTGCCCATTGAGATTATGTTCGTCTTTTACCCATGTCCAAATCTTGTGCCCACCATCAAATTTCAATGACACAACTGAATTTCCAGAGTTTGTATATATTAACCTAGAAACCTGCAGTGCAAGAGTTGGCTAATAAGTTTAACAAGCCAGAAGACTAGTTATGCATACCAAGCTTCAAACTTAAGCTAATTAATAAAGGGATATTTTAAGAAAAGCACTGTTGTGTGTATATGTGGAGGGTCTAGTTTCAGATACAAGTATATGACGGTGATACACGAAACTTGAAAGTCAGAATATATTTTAACAAAGAAGTCATACGCGCTTTCATTTGGAACTTTATAAATCATAATTGATTGTTATTGGACAGAGTCTCTGCTCCCAAGCATATGTACGGATCAAGAAGATGTTTTGACTGTGTCAAGATTGAACATTTTTGTACAGGGCTGCAAGTTGTCCTCCACCAATTATTCATCGATGGAAAGTCATTCATCTCATTTTCTTCAGTAGAAACTTTACCTTCACTGCAGGCAAGCTATCACGAAGCCTCAAGCTACGAAGCTAAGATGGTTCGTTTATTTCTTTTGACTTCCATATCTTTGGATTGTGCAACTCAGCAGGGATCTTAGGTCCCGCTGCTGGCATCTTTGGGACATCCCCACTCTGCAAAATTTGAATGGTAGTCGTTAAGGATGAAACCAAAGGTGTCTCCACAAAATAAAGAACAAGCAAAAGTTGAGACTATTATACATTTAGTCAATGGAAAGACCTTTTTCTTTTCCAAATAGAAAATCCTCGAAAACATGATCCATGATTTATCAGCACTCACCACTGTAAGAATTGCTGGTACTGGTGAATTTATAGCCGCAGTATTTGGATTCGAAGCAGCATTGGTGGGTGATAATAGAAGCATGCAAATCAGTACATGGATATAATGCAAAAAGAATAGCATGTCTATGCTTCAAAATATGCAAATTGTTTTATTTCTAAAGAGAACCAAATCCAATGATGAGAGGAAACAAAAAGGTGAAGAAAGAGTAAACTTTTACAGATATCAAGATATCTTTCTTCCTGATATCTAAGTTAGAACCTAAATTCAAAGCATTAGCTTGAGGAGAAAATCATCCATCAGAACCTCGCCACATTCAAAATACAAATTCCAGCATGATATGCACAGTCAAATACAAAGCAGCAAAGGAAATAGAGTAAAATAATATAAGATCTCCTCATTCAACACCAAAGATGCCAAATTATCACACGAGGTACACCCTCAGAAGTCCAAGTCAACAAAGTTAACCAACTGTAGTGCAAACTAGAAAGTATCGTCTATTTAACCAATTGAAGCACAAACTAGAAAGTAGTAGTTAAACTTACTCCATGAGCTACAGGAGATGGTGTCAGTTGCTTGATCACAGTAATGGTCCTCATATAGAAGATGCTTTGATAGTTTATGATTAGATCCTTTATTATAGCATTGCTGAATCTGCCAACTTAAGCTGTTCACCTAGAAAACATATAAGCAATATCATCAACTTAAGTAATGGATATTCAACACGATTATGAAGCAAATGAAGAAGATAAGAAATCCTTTGTATACCTCCGTTTGACTAGTGTTTCTAGTCTTGACTTCTGCAAGGTAGGAAACTGAAGCTTATCACCAAATGAGTGGATTTGCCTCAATCAACTGCTTCAGCTTAGCCATCAGTAGGATCTTGGCTGACATCTCATCTCCATGGTCAAAAAGCTTCTCTTGCTTTCTGGAAATATATGTCATATACTTAATACCAATGTGGTTTTACTTCTTATCTATCCACATCACATATTCTTACAATGCCTAAAAAATCGTACATGTACCAGAGAAGGCCAGATTGAAAAATTCTACGGAGTACATTAAAGACATTGATAAAATGGAAAGAACATAAGCAGAGCGGGCCACTTAATCATTCAACTGATTCGAGATGAATCCTCTTATACGGTCTGCACACACATTATTTTGAAATAAATCAAACCCTCCTTCCACCATAGGATTTTCTGGTTCAGCACTCCCTGCATCTAGAACGCCTGATTTTGACCCTGGAACAGCTTGCTTGCCTCAGTTTCAAATTCAAGTATCACTTTTTGCCTCAGTTTATAGGGTCCAATTAAAGGCATTCTTCTGCTCATACCATTCTGCGAAACTTCACTTCCAATACAGAGTTATCAATTGCAACTCATCCAAACTACAAACAGAATCACCATAATCATTTACATCAATTAATGAGAACAAAAAGACGTTGTAATATGCAACTGAAGTTGTTCAATTGGAAAAGGGGTAAAAAGCCCCCTGTAAAGATCTGCTTGGGAAAAAGCAAACATTTCGAGGTCCCTTTTAAGAATGTCCAGTATCTTATCACGATCGCCCCTGGACAAAATTACCAATGTTCAGAGTGATAAAACAAACCCCATAAAGCCCAAAGTGATAAAACAAACCCCATAAAGCCTAGAATGCTAAATCGTGAAAATACCAAGAAAACACCAGGAATTAAAAAAATAGCCCAACACAATTCAAGAACCAACTTTAAAAAAAAATAAAAAAAATAGTTAACAACAAGTTTTTACTTGTCATGTGCTTCATAATAATTCTGCCTTCTGATCACAAAGAAAATGTTTAAGGATTCAGGGTTATCCTCTGCATTTGTGAATCGTGATAAGTACTTCTCCACCTCCTCGCGGTCTCCATTGCTCACACATTCTTCGAATTACTTGATATCAAAGAAAAGCCTTGATTCCCTCTCCAACCTTGTTCAGATAAGAAAATCAACCCAATAATGCAACAAAAACCTCAGTTAGAACCTAAATTCATAGCATTAGCTTGAGGAGAAAATCATCCATCAGAACCTCGCCACATTCAAAATACAAATTCAAGCATGATATGCATAGCCAAATACAAAGCAGCAAAGGAAATAGAGTTAAATAATATAAGATCTCCACCGTCAACACAAGAGATGCCAAATTATCACACGAGGTACACCCTCAGAAGTCCAACTCAACAAAGTTAACCAATTGTAGTGCAAACTAGAAAGTATAGTCTATTTAATCAATTGAAGCACAAACTAGAATGTAGTAGTTAAACTTACTCCATGAGTTACAAGAGATGGTGTCAGTTGCTTGATCACAGTAATGGTCCTCATATAAAAGATGCTTTGACAGTTTGTGAATAGATCTTTTACTATCGCATTGCTGAATCTGCCAACTTAAGCGGTTCACCATGAAAACATATAAGCAATATCATCAACTTAAGTAATGGATATTCAACACGATTTTGAAGCAAATGAAGAAGATAGGAAATCCTTTGTATACCTCTGTTGGGTTTCTAGTCTTGAATTCTGCAAGGTAGGAAACTGAAGCTTCTCACCAATGAGTGGATTTGCCTCAATCAACTGGTTCAGTTTAGCCATCAGTAGGATCCTGGCTGACTTCTCATCTCCATGGTCTGAAAGCTTCTCTTGCTTTCTGGAAATATATGTCATATACTTAATACCAACGTGGTTTTGCTTCTTTTTTATCCACAACACTTACTCTTACAAGGCCTAAAAAATCGTACAAGTACTAGAGAAGACCAGATTGAAAAATTCTACGGAGTATGAAGAGGTCATTGGAAGAATTGAAAGAACATAAGCACAACGGGCAACTTAATCATTCAACTGATGTGAGATGAATCCTCTTATACAATCTGCACGCACATCATTTTGAAAACAAATCAACCACTCCTTCCACCTTAGGATTTTCTGGTTCAGCACTCCTTGCATCCAGAATGCCTGATTTTGACCCCGGAACAGCTTGCTTGCCTCAGTTTCAAATCCAAGTATCATTTTTTGCCTCAGTTTATAGGGGCAATTAAAGGCATTTTTCTGCTCATACCATTCTCAGAGACTTCACTTCCAATGCAGAGTTACTAATTGCAACTCATCCAAGCTACAAACAGAATCACCATAATCATTTGAATCAATTAATTAGAACAAAAAGGACGTTGTAATATGCAATTGAATTTGTTCAATTGGAAGAGGGTAAACGTCCCCTGTAAAGATCTGCTTGGGAAAAAGTAAACAGTCCGGCGTCCCTTTTAAGAATGTCCAGCATTTTTTTACGATCACCCCAGACAAAATTATCAATGTTCAGAGTTATAAAGAAACCTTATAAAGCCCAGAATGCTAAATCGTGAAAATACCAAGAAAACACCAGGAATTTAAAAAATAGCCCAAAACAATTCGAGAACCAACTTTAAAAAAAATAAAACAAAAAGTTAACAAGAAGTTTTTACTTTTCATGTGCTTCATAATAATTCTGCCTTCTGATCTCAAAGAAACTGTTAAAGGATTTAGGACTATCCTCTACATTTGTGAACTATGATAAGTACTTCTGCACCTCCTACCAGTCTCCATTGCGCACACATTCTTCGAAATACTTGATATGAAAGAAAAGCCTTGATTCCCTCACCAACCTTGTCCAGACAAGAAAATCAACCCAATAATGCAATAAAAACCTCAGTTAGAACCTAAATTCATAGCATTAACTTGAGGAGAAAATCATCCATCAGAACCTCGCCACATTCAAAATACAAATTCAAGCATGATATGCACAGCCAAATACAAAGCAGCAAAGGAAATAGAGTTAAATAATATAAGATCTCCTCATTCAACACCAAAGATGCCAAATTATCACACGAGGTACACCCTCAGAAGTCCAGTCAACAAAGTTCACCAACTGTAGTGCAAACTAGAAAGTATAGTCTATTTAACCAATTGAAGCACAAACTAGAAAGTAGTAGTTAAACTTACTCCATGAGCTATAGGAGATGGTGTCAGTTTCATGATCATAGTAATGGTCCTTATATAGAAGATGCTTTGAGAGTTTATGTTTAGAATCCTTTATTATCGCATTGCTGAATCTGCCAACTAAAGCTGTTCACCAAGAAAACATATAAGCAATATCATCAACTTAAGTAATGGATATTCAACACGATTATGAAGCAAATGAAGAAGATAAGAAATCCTTTGTATACCTTCGTTTGACTTGTGTTTCTAATCTTGACTTCTGCAAGGTAGGAAACTGAAGCTTATCACCAATGAGTGGATTTGCCTCAATCAAACTGCTTGAGCTTAGCCATCAGTAGGATCCTGGCTGACATCTCATCTCCATGGTCAGAAAGCTTCTCTTGCTTTCTGGAAATATATGTCTTATACTTAATACCAATGTGGTTTTGCTTCTTATATATCAACATCACATATTCTTACAATGCCTAAAAAATTGTACATGTACCAGAGAAGGCCAGATTGAAAAAATTCTACGGAGTACATTGAAGACATTGATAAAATGGAAAGAACGTAAGTAGAGCGGGCAACTTAATCATTCAACTGATTTGAGATGAATCCTCTTATACAGTCTGCACACACATTATTGTGAAAACAAATCAAACCCTCCTTCCACCATAGGATTTTCTGGTTCAACACTCCCTGCATCCAAAACGTCTGATTTTGACCCTGGAACAGCTTTGCTTGCCTCAGTTTCAAATCCAAGTATCACTTTTTGCCTCAGTTTATAGGGGCCAATTAAAGGCATTCTTCTGCTCATACCATTCTACGAAACTTCACTTCCAATACAGAGTTACCAATTCCAACTCATTCGAACCACAAACAGAATCACCATAATCATTTGCATCAATTAATGAGAACAAAAAGACGTTGCAATATGCAACTGAAGTTGTTCAATTGGAAAAGGGGTAAAAGCCCCCTGTAAAGATCTGCTTGGGAAAAATTAAATTTGTCGAGGTCCCTTTTAAGAATGTCCAGTATCTTATTACGATCGCCCCTAGACAAAATTACCAATGTTCAGAGTGATAAAACAAACCCCATAAAGCCCAGAATGCTAAATCGTGAAAATACCAAGAAAACACCAAGAATTAAAAAAATAGCCCAACACAATTCAAGAACCAACTTTAAAAAAAAATAAAAAAAATAGTTAACAACAAGTTTTTACTTCTCATGTGCTTCATAATAATTCTGCCTTCTGATCTCAAAGAAAATGTTTAAGGATTCAGGGTTATCCTCTGCATTTGTGAATCGTGATAAGTACTTCTCCACCCCTCACAGTCTCCATTGCTCACACATTCTTCGAAGTACTTGATATCAAAGAAAAGCCTTGATTCCTTCTCCAACCCTGTCCATATAAGAAGAGTAACCAAAATAATGAAATGAAAACCTCAGTTATAACCTAAATTCAATGCATTTGCTTGAGGAGAAAATCATCCATCAGAACCGCACCACATTCAAAATACAATTTCAAGCATGATATGCACAGTCAAATACAAAGTAGTAAAGGAAATAGAGTTAAATAACATAAGATCTCCACATTCAATACAAGAGATGCCAAATTATCACACGAGGTACACCATCAGAAGTCCAAGTCAACAAAGTTAACCAACTGTAGTGCAAACTATAAAGTATAGTCCATTTAATCAATTGAAGCACAAACTAGAAAGTAGTAGTTAAGCTTACTCCAAGAGCAACAGAAGATGGTGTCAGTTGCTTGATCACGGTAATGGTCCACATATAAAAGATGCTTTGATGGTTTATGATTAGATCCTTTAGTATCACATTGCTGAATCTGCCAACTTGAGCGGTTCACCATGAAAACATATAAGCAATATCATCAACTTAAGTAATGGATATTCAACACCATTATGAAGCAAATGAAGAAGATAGGAAATGCTTTGTATACCTCTGCTTGACTAGTGTTTCTAGTCTTGACTTTTGCAAGTTAGGAAATGGAAGCTTCTCACCAATGAGTGGATTTGCCTCAATTAACTGCTTCCGCTTAGTCGTCAGTAGGATCCTGGCTGACTTCTCATCTCCATGGTCAGAAAGCTTCTCTTGCTTTCTGGAAATATATGTCATATACTTAATACCAACGTGGTTTTGCTTCTTTTTTATCCACAACACTTACTCTTACAAGGCCTAAAAAATCGTACAAGTACTAGAGAAGGCTAGATTGAAAATTCTACAGAGTAAAAAGAAGACATTGGAAGAATGGAAAGAACATAAGCACAACGGGCAACTTAATCATTCAACTGATTTGAGATGAATCCTCTTATACAGTCTGCACACACATTATTTTGAAAACAAATCGACCACTCCTTCCACCATAGGATTTTTTGGTTCAGCACTCCCTGCATCCAGAATGCCTGATTTTGACCCTGGAATAGGTTGCTTGCCTCAGTTTCAAATCCAAGTATCACTTTTTGCCTCAGTTTATAGGGGGCAATTAAAGGCATTCTTCTGCTCATACCATTCTCAGAAACTTCACTTCCAATACAGAGTTACTAATTGCAACTCATCCAAACTAGAAACAGAATCACCATAATCATTTGCATCAATTAATGAGAGCAAAAAAGACGTTGTAATATGCACCTAAAGTTCTTCAATTGGAAAAGGGTAAACGTCCCCTGTAAAGATCTGCTTGGGAAAAGAAAACACTTCCAGGTCCCGTTTAAGAATGTCTAGCATCTTTTTACAATCACCTCCCGACAAAATTACCAATGTTCAGAGTTATAAACAAACCCCAAAAAATCCAGAATGCTAAATCGTGAAAATACCAAGAAAACACCAGGAATTTAAAAAATAGCCCAAAACAATTCAGAAACCAACTTTAAAAAAATAAAAAAAATTAACAAGAAGTTTTAACTTGTCATGTGGTTCATAATAATTCTGCCTTCTGATCTCAAAGAAACTGTTAAAGGATTCAGGGTTATCCTCTGCATTTGTGAACCGTGATAAGTACTTGATATTAAAGAAAAGCCTTGATTCCTTCTCCAACCCTGTCCAGATAAGAAAATCTACCCAATAATGCAACAAAAACCTCAGCTAGAACCTAAATTCATAGCATTAGCTTGAGGAGAAAATCATCCATCAAAACCTTGCCACATTCAAAATACAAATTTAAGCATGATATGCACAGTCAAATACAAAGCCGCAAAGGAAATAGTGTTAAATAATATAAGATCTCCACATTCAACACCAAATATGCCAAATTATCACACGAGGTACACCCTCAGAAGTCCAGTCAACAAAGTTAACCAACTGCAGTACAAACTAGAAAGTATAGTCTACTTAGCCAATTGACGCACAAACTAGAAAGTAGCAGTTACACTTACTCCATGAGCTACAGGAGATGGTGTCAGTTGCATGATCACAGTAATGGTCCTCATATAGAAGATGCTTTGATAGTTTATGATTAGATCAATTATTTTCGCATTGCTGAATCTGTCAACTTAAGCTGTTCACCAAGAAAACATATAAGCAATATCATCAACTTAGTTAATGGATATTCAACACCATTATGAAGCAAATGAAGAAGATAAGAAATCCTTTGTATACCTCTGTTTGATTAGTGTTTCTAGTCTTGACTTCTGCAAGGTAGGAAACTGAAGCTTGTCACCAATGAGTGGATTTGCCTCAATCAACTGCTTCAGCTTAGCCATCAGTAGGATCCTGGCTGACTTCTCATCTCCATGGTCAGAAAGCTTCTCTTGTCTTCTGGAAATATATGTCATATACTTAATACCAACGTGGTTTTGCTTCTTATTTATCCATATCACATACTCTTACAAAGCCTAAAAATTCGTACAAGTACTAGAGAAGGCTGGATTGAAAAATTCTACGAAGTACATAGAAGACATTGGAAGAATGGAAAGAACGTAAGCACAATGGGCAACTTAATCATTCAACTGATTTGAGATGAATCCTCTTATACAGTCTGCACGAAAATTATTTTGAAAACAAATTAACCAATCCTTCCACCTCAGGATTTTTTGGTTCAGCATCCCTGCATCCAGAATGCCTGATTTTGACCCCAGAACAGCTTGCATGCCTCAGTTTCAAATCCAAGTATCATTTTTTGCCTCAGTTGATAAGGGCAATTAAAGGCATTCTTCTACTCATACCATTCTGAGAAACTTCACTTCCAATGCAGAGTTACCATTTGCAACTCATCCAAACTACAAACAGAATCACCACAATCATTTGCTTCAATTAATGAGAACAAAAAAGACGTTGTAATATGCACCTGAAGTTGTTCAATTGGAAAAGGGGTAAAAGTCCCCAGTAAAGATCTGCTTGGGAAAAAGTAAACACTTCGAGGTCCCGTTTAAGAATGTCCAACATCTTTTTACGATCGCCTAGAGTTGTAAAACAAACCCCTTAAAGCCTAGGATGTTAAATCGTGAAAATACCAAGAAAACACCAGGAATTAAAAAAATAGCCCAAAACAATTCAAGAACCAACTTTAAAAAAAAATAAAAAAAAGTTAACAAGAAGTTTTACTTGTCATGTGCTTCATAATAATTCTGCCTTCTGATCTCAAAGAAAATGTTAAAGGATTTAGGGTTATTCTCGGCATTTGTTTACCGTGATAAGTACTTCTCCACCTCCCCGTAGTCTCCATTGCTCACACAGTCTTCGAAGTGCTTGATATAAAAGAAAAGCCTTGATTCCCTCTCCAACCTTGTCCATATAAGAAAATCAACCCAATAATGCAACAAAACCCTCAGTTATAACCTAAATTCATAGCATTAGCTTGAGGAGAAAATCATCCATCAGAACCTCGCCACATTCAAAATACAAATTCAAGCATGATATGCATAGCCAAATACAAAGCAGCAAAGGAAATAGAGTTAAATAATATAAGATCTCCACAGTCAACACAAGAGATGCCAAATTATCACACGAGGTACACCCTCAGAAGTCCAGGTCAACAAAGTTAACCAACTGTAGTGCAAACTAGAAAGTATAGTCTATTTAACCAATTGAAGCACCCTCATGAAGCTAGGAAAGTGCAAACTAGAAAGTACACCCTCATGAAGCTTACTCCATGAGCTACCGGAGATGGTGTCAGTTGCTTGATCATAGTAATGGTCCTCATATAGAAGATGCTTTGACAGTTTATAATTAGATCCTTTATTATCGCATTGCTGAATTGCCAACTTATGCTGTTCACCAAGAAAACATATAAGCAATATCATTAACTTAAGTAATGTATATTCATCACGATTATGAAGCAAATGAAGAAGATAAGAAATCCTTTGTATACCTCTGTTTGATTAGTGTTTCTAGTCTTGACCTCTGCAAGGTAGGAAACTGAAGCTTCTCACCAATGGGTGGATTTGCCTCAATCAACTGCTTCCGCTTAGCCATCAGTAGGATCCTGGTTGACTTCTCATCTCCATGGTCTGAAAGCTTCTCTTCCTTTCTGGAAATATATGTCCTATACTTAATACCAACGTGGTTTTGCTTCTTGTATATCCATATCGCATACTCTTACCGAACCTAAAAAATCATACAAGTGTCAGAGAAGGCCAGATTGAAAATTCTACGGAGTACAAAGAAGACATTGGGAGAATGGAAAGAACATAAGCACAGCGGGCAACTTAATCATTCATCTGATTTGAGATGAATCCTCTTATACAGTCTGCATACACATTATTTTGAAAACAAATCAATCACTCCTTCAACCATAGGATTTTCTGGTTCAGCAATCCCTGCATCCAGAATGCCTGATTTTGACCCCGGAATAGCTTGCTTGCCTCAGTTTCAAATCCAAGTATCACTTTTTGCCTCAGTTTATGGGGGGCAATTAAGGGCATTCTTCTGCTCATACCATTCTAAGAAACTTCACTTCCAATACAGAGTTACCAATTGCAACTCGTCCAAACTACAAACAGAATCACCATAATCATTTGCATCAATTAACGAGAACAAAAAAAACATTGTAATATGCAGCTGAAGTTGGTCAATTGGAAAAGGGGTAAAAATCCCCTGTAAAGATCTACTTGTGAAAAAGTAAACATTTTGTGGTCCCTTTTAAGAATGTCAAGCATCTTTTTACGATCGCCCCTGAAAACAATTACCAATGTTCAGAGTTATAAAACAAACCCCATAAAGCCCAGAATGCTAAATCGTGAAAACACCAAGAAAACATCAGGAATTAAAAAAATAGCCCAAAACAATTCAAGAACCAACTTAAAAAAAATAAAAAAAAGTTAACAAGAAGTTTTTACTTGTCATGTGCTTCATAATAATTCTGCCTTCTGATCTCAAAGAAAATGTTAAAGGATTCAGGGTTATCCTTTGCATTTCTGAACCGTGATAAGTACTTCTTCACCTCCTCGTAGTCTCCATTGCTCACACATTCTTCGAAGTACTTGATATCTAAGAAAAGCCTTAATTCCCTCTCCAACCTTGTCCATATAAGAAAATCAACCCAATAATGCAACAAAAAGCTCAGTTATAACCTAAATTCATAGCATTAGCTTGAGGAGAAAATCATCCATCAGAACCTCGCTATGAGGACCCGAAATTTTTCTTTTATTATTTTATTTTACTGGTTTATTTAATTATTTATTCACCTGTTTGCCTCAAATAATTTATTTCATCCGTTTCAAGTCCATTTGTATGCAACAATGTCCCTTTTATAATTTTAAAACGTTTCGTTAGCAAATTTAATTTTTCTACGGTTCGTTTAGCGAGAAATAACGAATGCACGTTTTTTGAGGTAAATTTGATCCGTGAGTATGTTAGTCTTGGAGAACTAAGGATGATTAATAGTAGACTAAGAAAATTTAATTGAGAGATTAGATGTGAGTGAGTTGAAATTAAACTTTTACCGCGCACGCGTCGATAGTATCCTGAAAGTCGCACCGCGCGATTTATTGGAGATTTGAGAAATTAATACTAGACTACTAAGGGTGAATAATTACCATATTAAAGGAAGTACCCTGGAAGATTAGTGCATAAGTGTACCAAACGAGAGAGAAAGTGGTAGTACAAAACCCTATCGAGTCATTATTAAGGGTTGACTTTGTGCACCAACTTTAAGTTAGCTTCTCCAACACAATTCTTCATTCTTGTTCTCCAAGAATTGGACAACAAAAACCCTCCCTCACTCCCTCATTTTCGGCCAGCCAAGAAAGAAAGAAAAGGGAAGAGAAAAAAACTTCAACTTTTGCTCCAATTTTTCTCCAATAGAACTTGCAACTCCTTGCTAGCTTAACTTGGAACTTGAGGACATCTTGAAGAGAAGAGAGGGCTGGCTGGTTGGGGGCTGTTTGAAGGAGTTTCTCACACCAAAAATATAGGGTTTCTTCTTGGGCTTTGAAGGTATAAACATCTCCCACCACAACTCTTGGTTTCTTGTTTTCATTTTCTTGGTTTTGAAGCTTGTAGCTTCCTTATTGTTGTTGTTGCTTGGATTTGGTTGGTTAAAGTGGGCTCTATGAACAATCACCTTGGTTAAATAAGGGCTGCCATGATGTTTATTTTTGTGTTAGTGTGTTTGTGATGAGTTTTAATGGAAGAAACTAGAAGAGGAGAAAGAAAGAGAGGAACCGTGAGAGAAGAGAGAGCTAGCCGAATTTTTGGTTATGATGTTTTGTTTTGATTTCGAATTTTTTATACTTTTTTGGCTGTGAAATTGGTGGATATATGTTGTACATTGTGTGTACAAAGTGCCTTTCAAAAATCATTTCAATTGGTTGCTCAAAACTAGAGTTTTCGAAATTGAAAGAAATCTAGAAATGGTAATCTGGATGTCCGAATAGTAGCTCTTTGTTTGAATGTAACTCTTTGTACAAAAGTCAAAATCGAGTGCCGTTAGCGGCATTCAAAACTAGACATTCATAAATTTCTAACAGTATAAAATTCACTTGCTAGTTCGAATTGAGTGAACCGTTGTGATTCAACAAAGTTGACTGTCCTGTTCTGATTGTCTGTCCGAGGGGAATGGAGAAGCTGCATCTTGTGGCTCTATTTTCTCACACTTGTGAACTGATTTTGGAAACATTTTCTTATGATGAAATGTAGCATTTTGAACCTAGTTTCCAACACCATCAACCCATTCCCAATTTGAACTTGTATTGAGTGAGATGTAGCTTGATTTCAAAACGTGCAACAAAGCTGGAAAATTGGAAGTTTTTCCTTTCTTGTTGACCGAATGGTCAAACTTGTTTTGGGATATTTTGTTTCGAAAATCTTGATGTCAATTGCTTATTAAATGTTCTAGAACCTTGGTTTCAAAAATGGATCGAATTGGGGCTGATTTCATTATGCAAAACGTTTAGAAAAGAAAGAAAAGTAAGAGGGCAGATTAGTCTTGAAACATTTTCCGAACTTTAGCCATTTTGTTAACTGCCTTCCCACGTGATTTTTGAGTGAAATTTGATAGAGAGGTATTTCACATATGTAAGTTTAAGTGTACCAAATTTGGTGTAATTTCAATACCTTTCGATATCCAAATGATGCTACAAAGATGGCTTTTCAAATCTGGAAATTCACTGTTCAAGTAGTGAAAATCAACCGACTTTAAACTATTATATCTTGTTGCTCAAAACTCTGAATTTAGTTCCGTTTATTGTGTTTGAAACCTTGTTTGGAACTATTATTGTGTTACAAATTTCAGAGCATGATTCATGTTCTGTGAATTTTGCCAAATTTTCAAACATCGCCGAAAACTAAGGCTGGTTCTGTCTTGCTTTCTTGAATCAGTAACTTTGAGCTGAAAAATGAATGCTTTCTGTTTAGAATCTTGGAGAAATGTCTTCTAGGAACTTTAAGTACCTTGGATATAGTTTCCAATGGTATAAATTTTCCATTTTTGGATATACCGAACTCAAGATCTGATTTTACCAATTTTGTCACGCAAAGCTGAAAATTCTTGATTTCTTAGGAAAATGAGTTTTTAAGAATTTTTCATTTTCTTTTGATATTGATAGTTTGTTTTGAATCCGATTTCATGGAGGATACGAGTTATCCCTTGTGATTTTGAACTCTCACTTTTGAATCTTGAATTTCAATAGCGTGAAACTCTTTTGAGGCATTGTTCTAAGTTTAAGCAAATACATTTCCTTCCTTGTATGTCAAGTGATTGTGAGTATGTGAGTGATAATCGATCACTATTTCTTCAAGCGCTCAAGAGGATATTGAAGGAAACCTCGGAGCGGAACACTAAAGGACTTATTTACTCACTTACTTTTGATTTGATGAGTGTTCCTTGTAGGTGTTTGTGACTTGAATAGTTTTGCTACATGTTTACCGCATATTTCTTGTGTGTTTAAGTGTTAAGTGTTATCTGTAATTGCTCCTATTTAATATTCCACTGTTTTAAGGCGAGTGTGTACATTATCTCACTCGACCTACTAAAATAACAAATTTCTACCGTTTAACCATAAATTTCTACCATTTACCGGTTTATTTGATTACTTGCGCATGTTGTAAGCTCTTAGTTGAACTAGGCCCTGCCCTTGGTAAGTAACTTGCTCGAGCTAGGATTGGGTTTGGTCGGGTAGGTTGGAACCCTGGGCCACCGTTTCAGTATACTCGAGTATTACCAATGGAGGAATAACGCGATGGCTAGACAACCGGGAGAATTACTGGAGTTATAAGGTGAAACTGACCGAAATGGTTCCATTTGAACACCGCATCCTTTTAATGTGTGTTTATTTTGTTAAAATGATAAATTTCTAATTTTAATGTGCCAATGTGAAATCTTGAGCCATATTTGTGTTACGCTTAATTTACTTGATTTATTAGAACTGTTTAGGTATTTTGGAACCTCACTGGGCTGTTTAGCTCATTCACGCTTTTGTTTTCCTTAACAGGGTTTAAGACCGAGAGTGCTCGCGAATAGTACTAAGTTATTTTCTTTAGAGACTTTAAGTTGTATTATAGCAGATGGCTGTAGTACATATTCTTTTGGGTTGTATTTAAGTTTGAAAGTTAATAATGGTAAGTATGAAACGTTTTGAAATACTTTAAATGTATATTGAAAATATTTGAAAGTATTTTTTAGTTTTTGAATTATGGATTGTAGTGAGCTTCGGCGAGAGTTGGGCAGGTGTTTCGCGGATACCCTAGGATTCGCCCTAAGGAGAAGTGGGGGCGTCACACTCGCCACATTCAAAATACAAATTCAAGCATGATATGCACAGTCAAATACAAAGCAGCAAAGGAAATAAAGTTAAATAATATAAGATCTCCACATTCAACACAAGAGATGCCAAATTATCACACGAGGTACACCCTTAGAAGTCCAAGTCAACAAAATTAACCAACTGTAGTGCAAAATAGAAAGTATAGTCTATTTAACCAATTGAAGCACAAACTAGAAAGTAGTAGTTAAGCTTACTCCATGCACTAGAGGAGATGGTGTCAGTTGCTTGATCACAATAATGGTCCTCATATAGAGGATGCTTTGACAGTTTATGATTAGATCCTTTATTATCGCATTACTGAATCTGCCAACTTAAGCTGTTCACCAAGAAAACATATAAGCAATATCATCAACTTAAGTAATGGATATTCAACACCATTATGAAGCAAATGAAGAAGATAAGAAATCCTTTATATACCTCTGTTTAACTAGTGTTTCTAGTCTTGACCTCTGCAAGGTAGGAAACTGAAGCTTGTCACCAATGAGTAGATTTGCCTCATCAACTACTTCAGCTTAGCCATCAGTAGGATCCTGGCTGACTTCTCATCTTCATGGTCAGAAAGCTTCTCTTGCCTTCTGGAAATATATTGTCATATACTTAATACCAACGTGGTTTTGCTTCTTATATATCAACATCACATACTCTTACAAAGCCTAAAAATCGTACAAGTACCAGAGAAGGCCAGATTGAAAAATTCTACGAGTACAAAGAAGACATTGGAAGAATGGAAAGAACATAAGCACAGCGGGCAACTTAATCATTCAACTGATTTGAGATGAATCCTCTTATACAGTTTGCACACACATTATTTTGAAAACAAATCAACCACTCCTTCTATGAGGACTCATTTATTTTATTTTATTTATTTATTCTTAATTTAGCTTATTTTAAAAATTATTTGCATTGGTGTTATTTAATTTTATTATATTAGCATGAATTTTACTTAAACTATACTTTTATCGTTTACACATCAAAATTTTTTTCAAAAGTCGCACTGGCATGACTAATCGGAGATTTGGAGAATTAATTTTTGACTAGTAAGTATGAGTATTTGTAGTACTAAAGAAACTATCTTGAAGGATTAGTATTTAAGTGTAGCAAACAAGAGAAAAATTGGTAGTGCATGACACTATTATACCACTATTCGAAGTTGATTTTTTTCACCAAACAAAAGGGTAGTTTTCTTCCAACCTTTTCACCACAAATCAAACACTCCAACTCCCTCACTTTCTCTCTCTCTTGGCTGAAAATTGGGAGCTCAAAAGGAGGAAGAAAAAGTTTCATCTTTTGCTCTTGATCTTGCTTAAAGATCAACACCCAAACCTCAAGACCTTTGGATATTGCTTTAGCTAGAGGAAAGGTGCTATCTTGTGATGGTTTTTGGTGGAGTGTTGGTGAAAAATCTTACCTTCAACTAGGGTTCAAGAAGCCTTCAAGAGGTAACCAATTTCACTCCTTTTGATCTTTAATTTTTCAAAGATTACTAATGGTTAGTGGTTGTTGCATGGATTTGAAAACCCTAACAAAAAATATAAGTTAGAAGACTTGAGGGAACCCTTGTTTCTTGCTTTATATCTTAGGTAGTGCCTTGAGGTGGGTTTTTAGGTAGCGGACTTGAGAATTATTACTTGTTGGTGGTTGTTCTTGTGAAGTATGGCTTTATATTAGCTTGGTTGTGGAGAGAAATCTTGAAGAATTTAAGAGGAGGGGTTGACCAAAATTTGCTGTCTTGTTCCCTTGCTTTGATTTCGAATTTGTTGCTCAAATGGCTGCTAAAATGCTTGTTATATGTTGTATTGTGTGTGTAAAAATTATCTTTAAAAAATCATTTCAATTGGTTGGGTAAAACTTGAGTTTTGAAGAGAGAAAGAAAACTGGAAAAGTAGCCCAGGCCAGCCGACCAGGGGCTCTTTGATTGCACATAAATCTTTGTACCAAAGTTGAAATCAAGTGCCGTTTGTGGTATTTTTAACTAGACACCAAGAACTTTCCAACGGTATAAATTTCCCTGCTAATTCGTTTTGAGTGAGCTGTAACGAGCCGGTAAAGTGGACTGATTTACTTCACCTATTTACCCGAGAAAATCATACAGCTGCATCTTGTGGCTCAATTTCGTCCCCCTTGTGAAAAGAATTTGAATACAATTTCTTCTGATGATTTATAGAATTTTGAATCCAGTTTTCAACTCCATAAACCATTCCTGATTTGGACTTGTGTAGAGTTAGTTATGGCCTGATTTCAAAATTGTGTTGAAGCTTTGTAACTGAAAATCCGTGGAACAGGTTGTGAAAACTAGTTTTCTTAAAACTGTTGTATCTTGGTGTTGGAGAATCCAAATTGAGTTATGCTTGTTGCGTTTGAAACTTGACTTGAAGTTCTTGCTGTGTTATAAATTTCAGAAGCTAATTCAATTCCTGTGAATTTTTTTGAATTTTCAAACTTTACTGAAAAATCAAGACTGTTTCTGCCCTGTTTTAATAAAGCAGTAAGTTTGAGTTGAGATTTGAATGCTTTCTGATTTGAATCTGGGAAAAGTTCTTCTGGAATTTTAGTACTTTGAATCTAGTTTCCAACGGTATAAAGTTTCCAATTTTTGGACTTACCGAACTCAAGATATGAATGTTCAAATGTTGTCGCGTAAAGCTAAAAATTTCTGATTTCCTACGAAATGAACTTTTAAGAACTTCCAACTTTCTTTTGAGATTGATAGTCCGTTTCAAACTTGATTTCATGAATGATACAAGTTCTCTTGTGACTTTAACACCTTCATTTTTGAAACTCGATTCTCGATGGAATAAACCTCTTTTGATTCGTTGTCCTAGTTCTAAGCAAATGAACTTTCTTCTTTGTATGCTCAATGACCTAGGGTATCCGTGAGTGATGGTTGATTAATATTTTTTCAGGTGCTCAAGAGGGTTTCGAAAGGAATCCCGGCGAGGAACTTTAAAGGAATTTCTTGCTCACTTGCTTTTGAAATTCGTGAGTGTCAAGTGTATGATTTGTTGCATAATGCTTGAACTACTTCTTATTGAATATGTGAATTGGACTTGTCGAGATGAGTGTGTACTTTATTGCACTCGTTCTCTTATACTTGACTTGATAATTAACCTACTCGTACTTGACAATTATATTTGTGATTGACTTGGCGTCGATTTGAAAGCAATCTCATCGACTTATACTTGAACTTGTGGGGACGCCCAAAACCAATGGCTAGCCATTCAACTCAAGTCAGCAAGGACTTGGTTGAGGAGTTTGGTGAATCTTGGATATATACTTGATTTGGATATACTCGAATAATATCAAAACTTGTTTGACGTTCAGGCCCAGTAGGGGGTGTAACGGTGAACGAAAATTTGGTGAAAAGTGGGGTTCTACCGACTTGATACTTGCTCGGTTGATGGAGTGTCAACACTTGAAATTTTGGATCAAGATCTTAGCAAAGCAGTGTGGAGTAGTTTCTGAGAGCTTCCATATCCTTTAATGATTGTGTTTTATTTTCTTTTACGAATTACATGAATATCATGATTGCTTTTCGTTTATAAGTCTAATACTTGTTGTACTTGCTTGCATGCTTTTTTTTTCTTGGTCTCACTGAGCGTTAGCTTACCCCCCCTTAAGTTTGTTTTCCTTAGCAGGAACTTGAAGTGGAAAGATTTTGGAGAAACTTGTTTTGATTGTCTTTTGGTCTAATTGTGGATGTGAATGATTTGGTCAACTTTCGGTGGTTGTATTTTTGGAGAAATTTGATGTAATTTTTGAAAATATTATGATGAAGTATTGGATGACTATTGAAGGAAGCGACTTTTCTTCATATTGGTTTTTTTATTGGTTGTTTAGTTCTAAGTTATAAATCTTGACTTGTATTGAGTCCTGGCGATAGTTAGGCAGGCGGCCCCCCGAAACCCTAGCGTTTGTCCTAAGAGAAAGTGGGGTCGTCACAACTTCCACCTTAGGATTTTCTGGTTCATCACTCCCCGCATCCAGAATGCCTGATTTTGACCCCGATTTGCTTGCCTCAGTTTCAAATCCAAGTATCAGTTTTTGCTTCAGTTTATAGGGGCAATTAAAGGCATTCGTCTGCTCATACCATTCTCACAAACTTCACTTCCAATACAGAGTTACTAATTGCAACTCATCCAAACTACAAACAGAATCACCATAATCATTTGTATCAATTAATGAGAACAAAAAAGACGTTGTAATATGCATCGGAAGTTGTTCAATTGGAAAAGGGTAAACGTCCCCCGTAAAGATCTACTTGGGAAAAAGTAAACACTTCGAGGTCCCCGTTAAGAATGTCCAGCATCTTTTTCCGATCACCCCGGACAAAATTACCAATGTTCAAAGTTATAAAACAAACCCCATAAATCCCAGAATGCGAAATTGTGAAAATACGAAGAAAACACCAGGAATTTAAAAAATAGCCCAAAACAATTCAAGAACCAACTTTAAAAAAAAAAAAAGTTAACAAGAAGTTTTTACTTGTCATGTGCTTCATAATAATTCTGCCTTCTGATCTCAAAGAAAGTGTTTAAAGATTCAGGGTTATCTTCTGCATTTGCGAACTGTGATGAGTACTTCTCCACCTTCTCCCAGTCTCTATTGCTCACACATTCATCGAAGTACTTGATATCAAAGAAAAGCCTTGATTCCCTCTCCAACCTTGTCCAGATAAGAAAATGAACCCAATAATGCAACAAAACCACAATTAGAACCTAAATTCATAGCATTAGCTTGAGAAGAAAAACATCTATCAGAACATCGCCACATTCAAAATACAAATTCAAGCATGATATGCACAGTCAAATACAATGTAGTAAAGGAAATATTATTCAACACCAAAGATGCCAAATTATCACACGTGGTACACCCTCAGAAGTCCAGTAAAAAAAGTTAACCTACTGCAGTGCAAACTAGAAAGTATAGTCCATTTAACCAATTGAAGCACAAACTAGAAAGTAGTTGTTAAACTTACTCCATGAGCTACAGGAGGTGGTGTCAGTTGCTTGATCACGATAATGGTCCTCATATAGATGATGCTTTAACAGTTTATGATGAGATCCTTTATTATCACATTGCACATTGCTGAATCTGCCAACTTAAGCGGTTCACATATAAGCCATATCATCAACTTAAGTAATGGATATTCAACACCACTATGAAGCAAATGAAGAAGATAAGAAATCCTTTGTATACCTTTGTTTGAGTAGTGTTTCTAGTCTTGACTTCTGCAAGGTAGGAAACTGAAGCTTATCACCAATGAGTGCATTTGCCTCAATCAACTGCTTCAGCTTAGCCATCAGTAGGATCCAGGCTGACTTCTCATCTCCATTGTCAGAAAGCTTCTCTTGCTTTCTGGAAATATATGTCATAGACTTAATACCAACTTGGTTTTGCTTCTTATATATCCACATCACATACTCTTACAAAGCCCAAAAAATCGTATAAGTACTAGAGAAGGCCAGATTGAAAAATTCTACGGAGTACAAAGAAGACATTGACAGAATGGAAAGAACATAAGCACAGCGGGCAACTTAATCATTCAACTGATTTGAGATGAATCGTCTTATACAGTCTGCTCGCACATTATTTTGAAAACAAATTAGGCCACTCCTTCCACCTTAGGATTTTTGGTTCAGAACGCCCTGCATCCAGAATGCCTGATTTTGACCCTGGAACAGCTTGCTTGCCTCAGTTTCAAATCCAAGTATCACTTTTTGCTTCAGTTTATAGGGGGCAACTAAAGGCATTCTTCTACTGACACCAATTTCAGAAACTTCACTTCCAATACAGAGTTACCAATTGCAACTCATCCAAACTACAAACAGAATCACCATAATCATTTGCATGAATTAATGAGAACAAAAAAGAAGTTGTAATATGCACCTGAAGTTGTTCAATTGGAAAACGGGTAAATGTGCCCCGTAAAGATCTGCTTGGGAAAAAGTAAACTTTTTGAGGTCCCGTATAAGAATGTCCTGCATCTTTTTACGATCACCCCTGGACAAAATTACCAATGTTCAGAGTTATGAAACAAACCCCATAAAGCCCAGAATGCTACATCGTGAAAATACCAAGAAAACACCAAGAATTAAAAAATTGCCCAAAACAATTCAAGAATCAACTTTTAAAAAAAAAGTTAAGAAGAAGTTTTACTTGTCATGTGCTTCATAATGATTCTACCTTCTGATCTCAAAGAAAGTGTTAAAGGACTCAGGGTTATTCTCTGCATTTGTGAACCTTGATAAGTATTTCTCCTCCTCTTCCCAGTCTCCGTTGCTCACACATTCTTCAAAGTACTTGATATGAAAGAAAAGCCTTGATTCCCTCTCCAACCTTGTCCATATAAGAAAATCAACCCAATAATGCAACAAAAACCTCAGTTATAACCTAAATTCATAGTATTAGCTTGAGGAGAAAATCATCCATCAGAACCTCGCCACATTCAAAATACAAATTCAAGCATGATATGCATGGTCAAATACAAAGCAGCAAAGGAAATATAGTTAAATAATATAAGATCTCCGTATTCAACACCAAATATGCCAAATTATCACACGTGGTACACCCTCAGAAGTCCAGTCAACAAAGTTAGCCTACTGTAGTGCAAACTAGAAAGTATAGTCCGTTTAACCAATTGAGGCACAAACTAGAAAGTAGTTGTTAAATTACTCCATGAGCTATAGGAGATGGTGTCAGTTGCTTGATCACGGTAATGGTCCTCATATAGATGATGCTTTTGATAGTTTATGATTAGATCCGTTATTATCACAACGCTGAATTTGCCAACTTAAGCTGTTCACCAAGAAAACATATAAGCAATATCATCAACTTAAGTAATGGATATTCAACACCATTATGAAGCAAATGAAGAAGATACGAAATCCTTTGTAGACATCTGTTTGACTTGTGTTTCTAGTCTAGACTTCTGCAGGGTAGGAAACTGAAGCTTATCACCAATGAGTGCACTTGTCTCAATCAACTGCTTCAGCTTAGCCATCAGTTGGATCTTTGTGACGACCCCACTTCTCCCTAGGCCGTACCCCAGTGTTTAGCGGGACCGCCTGCCCAACTCTTGCCAGGTCTCCCTCGCTTATTTCGATTAAAATCGTTCAGAACCTCAAGCGTAAATGGAATAACAGTTCCCAAATTTAGAATGTACATGTACATTCATTTCTATTCCAAACGTTCATACAATCCCAAATATAATAAAAGATATGAATTCCAGATACATTCAACCCTAACCGAGCACTAGCGCGAGTACAATCGCAAAAGTTCAAAACTAGACTAGCCTGTACCAGTCTCACGCCCTCGTTCATATCCCCTGTAAGGGAAAACAAATTTAATGGAATAGAATGAGTTAAAGTTCAGTGTGATTCCAAATAGCAAGTTGATCAATATTTAAAAGTGCAAGTATCAAACTAGCAAAGTAGCGAGCACAACAAGTCAAAAATTAGATCCAAATAGCAAGTTAGCCATATGTAAAACTTGAACTCTTAAAATGAGCGAGTGTAAAAGTTTTCAAAAGAAACAATAACACGATAAGTAATAATCATTTCAAAGTATAAGAATATGGATGGTTTTCAAGAGCCAAATTCCCGTTGCTTCACCAGAACTTGATCAAGTAGTAGTTGACACTCCGTCAACTTTCAAGTAAAATAACCAGTCTAGTAGAGTACTACTTAACTACAATCTCCGTCTACCATTCAAACCCTCTACCGGGCCCAAAATTCTCAATAAACACGTGCGATAATACTCGAGTATACCGATTAGTCGAGATATACTACTCCACTTGACAAAACAAGAGACCCATGGTTCGTTATCTAATCGTCCAATCCCTTACCGGCTCGACTCGATTAACTAGCCAGTGGGGTTTGGGTTCCCAAGTAGTTAGCATAGTTGATGACCAATCGACTTAATCAAGGAAAAAGTACGGAGACGGGAATGAGAGGTACTTCCCACTCGGATTGAGTGTGGTACATGCTGTCGCTCAACACTCACAAGTTAAGTACAAGTATATCAAGTCAATTGCAACAAGTAAACAAGTATATATCACATGAGGACAAGTGCGATAAAGTACACCCTTGTCCGACCAAACCAAGCAAGTTTTATCCGATCATGTTGGTAAAGAATTGAAATCAAGTATCAAGTTCAATCATGTATTTGGAAACACTCATCACAGATTTAGTGCTTGTCAAAAATCGCGCTCAGGTACAACTCCTTGGTTGGAGTCCAAATTTGCGATAAAATATCATTTAAGAGTTTAAAATCCACTAGGGTTCGAAACATAGGAGTTTCGTTTCAAGAAAATCAAGTAAATGAAACTTGTTTAATTAGTAGTCATACGGCTTCTCAAACTCTCGAAAATTCATGTTCGCTCATTTAGTTTCGATAAAGAAGTGATTCATACTTTGGAAGTCACACTTGGTATGAAAAATCGAGAAAATCGTATTTTTAAGGGTCGCTACTTTTACTTTTTAAAGGGTATAAGTTTCGCCAAAATATTCAGTTTATGTACCTCTTACTAAAGAAAACTCGAATGCCATAAACAATCAAAATTCGCTTCAACCTCGAGTCTCGCTCAAGTCTCAAGTTCACTTGTCTAACCCTTGAGCAAAAATTTGGGCAGCATGCCCTTTGTATTTAGCTATTTTCCATCCAAGTACAACTTGGATTCACAAGCTAACAACCTGCAATCCAACCACAAATGATCACCACAACTCACATCTATTCAAGGCCTCAAAACCAACCAAACAAACCAAATAATAACTTATCACCATGGACCAAAACAGGAAACCAGTTTAAAGAAGAACTTATAAATGGCAGATTTGTCATCCGTCGGTGTTTTGGTCATAAATGTAGCTGAGTATATCGGATCGAGGTAAATTTTATGACGTTTCGAAACTAAGACATAGACCTACATTTCTTATGAAGATATCGATGCCCAATTATCGCATTTTCAAGGTAAAAAACGGACGGTCAGAAGCACATGAAAAACATATCAGGAAAATTAGAGTTTTTGTGCAATCAAGAGTGCTCTGGCCAAATCATAAGCTAAAATGATCCAATGGATCTGAAATTTTGCAGGTAGAAAGTTAGCTCAAATCCCTATAACTTTCATGGTTTGTCCAAAAACTATTCAGTCGAAAACATGGAGAAATTTGCAACCCAATTTGATTCCAAAAACAGGGCAGAACTGAAATTCACTACCAAATGCTGGAAATTCAACTTTTAACTCAAAAAAATAACATCATGCCATTAATCACTTCATCAATTCCATATCCTAGTTTAATAACACCATTTACTAGGTAACCAACAATAATCAAAGGTGAAAAATACAAACTCTAACTAAACATTCCACTACACCATAAAAAACTAAACAATCAACCATAACATTTCAAGATTAAAGATTCAATGCTAAACTTAGCAAGATTAAGTAAGAAAAAGGAAGTTGTAGCCTTATACCTTCCAAAACTACTTGAAAAGTGAAGAACCAAGCAACCACAAGCTTCTTCCTCCAAAAACTCTCCACCAAAGTTCCTCCCCCTACTTAAAAATCAGCTTTTATGGATTGATTTGCAAGGTTGCAGTAAAAACTCAAAGATCAAGTAAGGTTGTTGTGGTGGAAATGGAGTTTTCTCTTCTCTTTTCTCCTCTCTTATTTTCGGCCAACATGAAGCAAAATGAAAAGGATTTTAGCCAAAAGGAAAGATAAGGAGGTAAGAAATATCTTGGTTAAACATCCCTTGGATGCCGCCACTTGTCGCAACAAGATTATTCCTTATTTTTGTTCTTTTCTCCCTCTTCTTTTGGTCAAGAATTTCGGCCACTTTAAGGGTTAATTAAGGGCTAATTAGCTGAAATAAAAGTAAGGAGATTAAGGTAATAAAGTAGTGTTCAAATGGTGCATTCAATCGGTAGCAAACGGTGCGCGCCAGTTCAAGTTTATTTTCCTTAACTCTTGCGTACTTGTGTTTTAACTTATGATTCACTAACTTATTATTAGCACTTCTAATCACACACTTCCTCTTATATAAAACTCACTCGTAACCACCAAATTTAGTACACACACCTCCACAATTAATCACACTATCAAAATACGCAAAAACTCTGTTTTACCCTAATTATAAAACTAAGGGCAAAACTCTTAATTCTATTATTTATTACAACTATTGAGAGAATAAATGAGTAGTAAAGATATTATAAAGTAATTTAATCAAAATAAAATGGAATTTTAAGAAAATATGAGTGAATTTTCCAATCGTCACAATCCTGGCTGACTTCTCATCTCCATGGTCAGAAAGCTTCTCTTGCTTTAAAGAAATATATGTCATTTACTTAATACCAACGTGGTTTTGCTTCTTATATATCAACATCACATACTCTTACAAAGCCTAAAAAATCGTACAAGTACCAGAGAAGGCCAGATTGAAAAATTCTACGAGTACAAAGAAGACATTGGAAGAATGGAAAGAACATAAGCACAGCGGGCAAATTAATCATTCAACTGATTTGAGATGAATCCTCTTATACGGTCTGCACATACATTATTTTGAAAACAAATCAACCACTCCTTCCACCTTAGGATTTTCTGGTTTAGCACGCCCTGCATCCAGAATGCCTGATTTTGACCCCGGAACAGCTTGCTTGCCTCAGTTTCAAATCCAAGTATCACTTTTTGCCTCAGTTTATAGGGGGCAACTAAAGGCATTCTTCTGTTGACACCATTTTCAGAAACTTCACTTCCAATACAGAATTACCAATTGCAACTCATCCAAACTACAAACAGAATCACCATAATCATTTGAATCAATTAATGAGAACAAAAAAGATGTTGTAATATGCACTTGAAGTTGTTCAATTGGAAAAGCCCCGTAAAGATCTATTTGGGAAAAAGTAAACACATCAAGTTCCCTTTTACGAATGTCCAGCATCTTTTTACGATCTCCGCTGGACAACATTACCAATGTCCAGAGTTATAAAACAAACCCCATAAAGCCCAGAGTGCTAAATCATGAAATACAAAGAAAACACCAGGAATTCAAAAAATAGCCCAAAACAATTCAAGAACCAACTTTAAAAAAAAATAAAAAAAGTTTACAAGAAGTTTTTACATGTCATGTGCTTCATAATAACTCTGCCTTCTGATCTCAAAGAAAGTGTTAAAGGATTCAAGATTATCCTCTGCATTTGTGAACCGTAATAAGTACTTCTCCACCTCCTCCCAGTTTCTATTGCTCACACATTCTTTGAAGTACTTGATATGAAAGAAAAGCCTTGATTCCCTCTCCAACCTTGTCCAGATAAGAAAATTAACCCAATAATGCAACCAAAACCTCAGCTAAAACCTAAATTCATAGCCATAGCTTGAGGAGAAAGTCATCCATCAGAACCTCGTCACATTCAAAATACAAATTCTAGCATGATTTGCACTGCCAAATACAAAGCAGCAAAGGAAATAGAGTTAAATAATATAAGATCTCCACATTCAACACCAAAAATGCCAAATTATCACATGTGGTACACCCTTAGAAATCCAGTCAACAAAGTTAACCAACTGTAGTGCAAACTAGAAAGTATAGTCCATTTAACCAATTGAAACACAAACTAGAAAGTAGTAGTTAAATTTACTCCATGAGCTACAGGAGATGGTGTCAGTTGCTTGATCACAGTAATGGTCCTCGTATAGAAGATGCTGTTGACAGTTTATGATTAGATCCTTTATTATCGGATTGCTGAATCTGCAAACTTATGCTGTTCACCAAGATAACATACAAGCAATATCATCAACTTAAGTAATGAATATTCAACATGATTAAGAAGCAAATGAAGAAGATAAGAAATCCTTTGTATACCTCAGTTTGACTAGTGTTTCTAGTCTTGACTTCTGCAAGGTAGGAAACTGAAACTTATCACCAATGAGTGGATTTGCCTCAATCAACTACATCAGCTTAGCCATCAGTAGGATCCAAGCAGAGTTCTGATCTCCATGGTTAGAAACTTTCTCTTGCTTTCTGGAAATATATGCCATATACATAATACCAACGTGGTGTTGATTCTTATATATCCATATCACATACTCTTACAAAGCCCAAAAAATCGAACAACTACTAGAGATGGGCCAGATTGAAAAATTCTACGGAGTACAAAGAAGACATTGACAAAATGGAAAGAACATAAGCACAACGGGCAACTTAATGATTCAACTAATTTGAGATAAATCCTCTTATACAGTCTGCACACACATTATTTTGAAAACAAATCAACCACTCCTTCCACCTTAGGATTTTCTGGTTCAGCATACCCTGTATCCAGAATTCCAGAATTTGACCCCGGAACAGCTTTCTTGCCTCAGTTTCAAATCCAAGTATCACTTTTTGCCTTAGTTTATAGGGGGCAACTAAAGGCATTCTTCTGCTGACACCATTCTCAGAAACTTCACTTCCAATATAGAGTTGCCAATTGCAACTCATCCAAACTACAAACAGAATCACCATAATCATTTGCATAAATTAATGAGAACAAAAAAGACGTTGTAATATGCACCGGAAGTTGTTCAATTGGAAAGGGGTAAAAAGTCCCCTGTAAAGATCTGCTTGGGAAAAAGAAAACACTTCTAGGTCCCTTTTAGGAATGTCCGATATCTTTTTACGATCACCCCTGGACAAAATTACGAATGTTCAGAGTTATAAAACAAACCCATAAAGCCCAGAATGCTACATCGTGAAAATACCAAGAAAACACCAGGAATTAAAAAAAAAAGCCCAAAACAATTCAAAAACCAACTTTAAAAAAAATTAAAAAAAAAGTTAACAAGAAGTTTTTACTTGGCATATGCTTCATAAGAATTCTGCCTTCTGATCTCAAAGAAAGTGTTAAAGGATTCAGGGTTATCCTCTGCATTTGTGAACCGTGATAAGTATTTCTCCACCTCCTCCCAGTCTCCATTGCTCACACATTCTTCGAAGTACTTGATATCAAAGAAAAGCCTTGATTTCCTCTCCAACCTTGTCTAGATAAGAAAATCAACCCAATATTGCAACAAAAACCTCGGTTAGAACTTAAATTCATAGCATTACCTTGAGGAGAAAATCATCCATCAAAACCTCGCCACATTCAAAATACAAATTCAAGCATGATATGCACAGTCAAATACAAAGCAGCAAAGGAAATAGAGTTAAATAATACAAGATCTCCACATTCAACGCCAAAGATGCCAAATTATCACAAGAGGTACACTCTCAGAAGTCCAAGTCAACAAAGTTAACCAACTGTAGTGCAAACTAGAAAGTGTAGTCTATTTAACCAATTGAAGCACAAACTAGAAAGTAGTTGTTAAACTTTACTCCATGAGCTACAGGAGATGGTGTTAGTTGCTTGATCACAGTAATGGCCCTCATATAGAAGATGCTTTGACAGTTTATGATTAGATCCTTTATTATCGCATTGTTGAATCTGCCAACTTAAGCTGTTCACCAAGAAAACATATAAGCAATATCATCAACTTAAGTAATGGATATTGAACATGATTATAAAGCAAATGAAGAAGATAAGAAATCCTTTTTATTCCTCTGTTTGACTAGTGTTTCAAGTCTTGACTTCTGCAAGGGTAGGGAAACTGAAGCTTATCACCAATGTGTGGATTTGCCTCAATCAACTGCTTCAGCTTAGCCATCAGTAAGATCCTGGCTGACTTCTTATCTCCATGGTCAGAAACCTTCTCTTGCTTTCTGGAAATATATACGATGTACTTAATACCAGTGTGGTTTTGCTTCTCATATATCCACATCACATAATCTTACAAAGCCTAAAAAATCATACAAGTACAAGAGATGGCTAGATTGAAAAATTCTACGGAGTACAAAGAAGACATTGACAGAATGGAAAGAACATAAGCACAACGGGCAGCTTAATCATTCAACTGATTTGAGATAAATCTTCTTATCCTGTCTGCCCACACATTATTTTAAAAACAAATCAACCACTCCTTCCACCTTAGGATTTTCTAGTTCTGCACTCCCTGCATCCCGAATGTCTGATTTTGACCTCGGAATAGCTTGCTTGCCTCAGTTTCGAATCCATGTACCATTTTTTGCCTAAGCTTATAGGGCACAATTAAAGGCATTCTTCTGCTCATACCATTCTCAGAAACTTCACTTCCAATACAGAGTTACCAATTGCAACTCATCCAAACTGCAAGCAGAATCACTATAATCATTTGCAACAATTAATGAGAGCAAAAAAGATGCCGTAATATGCACCTAAAGTTGTTCAATTGGAAAAGGCGTACAAGTTCCCTGTAAAGATCTGTTTGGGAAAAAGTAAACACTTCGAGGTCCTTTTAAGAATGTCTAGCATCTTTTTACGATCACCCCTATATAAATTACCAATGTTTAGAGTTATAAAACAAACTCCATAAAGCCCAGATGCTAAATTGTGAAAATACCAAGAAAACACCAGGAATTAAAAAAATAGCCCAAAACAATTCAGGAACCAACTTTAAAAAAAAATTTAAAAAAAGTTAACAAGAAGTTTTTACTCGTCAGGTGCTTCATAATAATTCTGCCTTCTCATCTCAAAGAAAATGTTAAAGGATTCTGGGTTATCCTCTGCATTTGTGAACCGTGATAAGTACTTCTGCACCTCCTCCTAGTCTCCATTGCCCACACATTCAAAGTTATAAAACAAATCGCATAAAACCCAGAATGCTAAATCATGAAAATACCAAGAAATCACCTGGAATTAAAAAAATAGCCCCAAACAATACAAGAACCAACTTTAAAAAAAATTTTAAAAAGTTAACAAGAAGTTTTTACTTGTCAGGTGCTTCATAATAATTCTGCCTTCTGATCTTAAAGAAAATGTTAAAGGATTCAGAGTTATCCCCTCCATTTGTGAACCGTCATAAGTACTTCTCCACCTCCTTCCAGCCTCCATTGCTCACACATTCTTCGAAGTACCTGATATCAAATACAAAGGAAATAGAGTTAAATACAAAGCAGCAAAGGAAATATAGTCAAATACAAAGAAGCAAAGGAAATAGAGTTAAATAATATAAGATCTCTATATTCAACACCAAAGATGCCAAATTATCACATGAGGTACACCCTTAGAAGTCCAAGTCAACAAAGTTAACCAATTGTAGTGCAAACTAGAAAGTATAGTCTATCTAACCAATTGAAGCACAAATTAGGAAGTCGTAGTTAATCTTACTCCATGATCTACCGGAGCTGGTGTCAGTTACTTGATCATAGTAATGGTCCTCATATAGAAGATGCGTTGACAGTTTATGATTAGATCCTTTATTATCACATTGCTGAATCTGCCAACTTAAGTTGTTCACCAAGAAAACATGGGAGCAATATCATCAACTTAAGTAATGGATATTCAACACGATTATGAAGCAAATGAAGAAGATAAGAAATCCTTTGTATATTTCTGTTTGACTAGTGTTTCTAGTTTTGACTTCTGCAAGGTAGGAAACTAAAGCTTATCACCAATGAGTGGATTTGCCTCAATCAACTGCTTCAGCTTAGCCATCAGTAGGATCCAGGCTGACTTCTCATCTCCATGGTCAGAAAGCTTCTCTTGCTTTCTGGAAATATATGTCATATACATAATACCAATGTGGTTTTGCTTCTTATATATCCACATCACATACTCTTAGAAAGCCTAAATAATCGTACAAGTACCAGAGAAGGCCAGATTGAAAAATTCTATGGAGTACAAAGAAGACATTGACAGAATGGAAAGAACATAAGTACAATGGGCAACTTAATCGTTCAACTGACTTGAAATGAATCCTCTTATACAGTCTACACACACATTATTTTGAAAACAATTCAACCACTTCTTCCACCTTAGGATTTTCTGGTTCAGCATTCCCTGCATCCAGAATGCCTGATTTTGACCCTGGAACAGCTTGCTGGCCTCAGTTTCAAATCAAAGTATCACTTTTTGCCTCAGTTTATAGGGGGCAATTAAAGGCATTCTTCTGCTCATGGCATTCTGAGAAACTTCACTTCCAATACAGAGTTACCTATTGCAACTCATCCAAACTACAAACAGAATCACCACAATCATTTGCTTCAATTAATGAGAACAAAAAAAACGTTGTAATATGTACCTGAAGTTGTTCAATTGGAAAAGGGGTACAAGTCACCTGTAAAGATCTGCTTGGGAAAAAATAAACACTTCGAGGTCCCTTTTAAGAACGTCCAACATCTTTTTACGATCACCCCTGGGCAAAATTACCAATGTTCAGAGTTATAAAACGTACCTCATAAAGCCCAGAATGCCAAAATCATGAAAATACCAAGAAAAAACCAGGAATTAAAAAATAACCCCAAACACGAACCAACTTTAAAAAAAAATTAAAAAAATGTTAAGAAGAAGTTTTTACTTGTCATGTGCTTCATAATAATTCTGCCTTCTGATCTCAAAGAAAAAGTTAAAGGTTTCAGGGTTATCCTCTCCATTGGTGAACCGTGATAAGTACTTCACCACCTCCTCCCAGTCTCCATTGCTCACACGTTGTTCGAAGTACTTCATATCGACGAAAAGCCTTGATTCCCTCACCAACGTTGTCCATATAAGAAAATCAACCCAATAATGCAACAAAAACCTCAGTTATAACCTAAATTCACAGCATTAGCTTGAGGAGAAAATCATCCATCAGAACCTCGCCACATTCAAAATACAAATTCAAGCATGATATGCACAGTCAAATACAAAGCAGCAAAGGAAATAGTGTTAAATAATATAAGATCTCCACATTCAACACCAAAGATGCCAAATTATCGCACGAGGTACACCCTTAGAAGTTCAGTCATCAAAGTTAACCAACTGCAGTGCAAACTAGAAAGTATAGTCTACTTAGCCAATTGAAGCACAAACTAGAAAGTAGTAGTTAAACTTACTCGATAAGCTACAGGAGATGGTGTCAGTTGCTTGATCACATTAATGGTGCTCATATAGAAGATGTTTTGACAGTTTATGATTAGATCCTTTGTTATCGCATTCTTGAATCTGCCAACTTAAGCTATTCTCCAAGATAACATATGAGCAATATCATCAACTTAAGTAATGGATATTCAACACGATTATGAAGCAAATGAAGAAGATAAGAAATACTTTGTATACCTCTGTTTAACTAGTGTTTCTAGTCTTGACTTCTGCAAGGTAAGAAACTGAAGCTTATCACCAATGAGTGGATTTGCCTCAATGAACTGCTTCAGCTTAGCCATCAGTAGAATCCTGGCTGACATCTCATCTCCATGGTCAGAAAGCTTCACTTGCTTTTTGGAAATATATGTCATATACTTAATACCAATGTGGTTTTGCTTCTTATATATCCACATTACATACTCTTACATAGCCTAAAAAATCGTACAAGTACTAGAAGAAGGCCAGATTGAAAAAATTCTACGGAGTACAAAGAAGACATTGACAGAATGGAAAGAACCTAAGCACAGCATGCAACTTAATCATTCAACTGAATTGAGATGAATCCTCTTATACAGTCTGAACACACATTATTTTGAAAACAAATCAACCACTCCTTCCACCTTAGGATTTTCTGGTACAGCACTCCCTGCATCCAGAATGCCTGATTTTGAGCTCGGAACAGCTTGCTTGCCTCAGTTTCAAATCAGAGTATCACTTTTTGCCTCAGTTTATAGGGGGCAATTAAAGGCATTCTTCTCCTCATACCATTTTGAGAAACTTCACTTCCAATACAGAGTTACCAATTGCAACTCATGCAAACTACAAACAGAATCACCATAATCATTTCTTCAATTAATGAGAACAAAAAAGACTATATAATATGCACCCGAAGTTGCTCAATTGGAAAAGGGGTACAAGTCCCCAGTAAAGATCTGCTTGGGAAAATGTAAACACTTCGAGGTCCCTTTTAAGAACATCCAGCATCTTTTACGATCACCCTTGGGCCAAATTACCAATGTTCAGAGTTATAAAACAATCCCAATAAAGCCCAGAATGCTAAATCATGAAAATACCTAGAAAACACCAAGATTAAAAAATAGCCAAAAACAATTCAAGAACCAACTTTATAAAAAAAATAAAAAAAAGTTAACAAGATGTTTTTTACTTATCATTTGCTTTGTAATAATTTTGCCTTCTGATCTCAAAGAAAATGTTAAAGGATTCAGAGCTAACTTCTGCATTTGTGAACTGTGATAAGTACTTCTCCACCTCCTCCCAGTCTCCATTGCTCACACATTCTTCGAAGCACTTGATATCAAAGAAAAGCCTTGATTCCCTCTCCGACCTTGTCCAGATAAGAAAATCAACCCAATAATGCAACAAAAACCTCAGTTAGAACCTAAATTCATAACATTAGCTTGAGAAAAAAATCATCCATCAGAACCTCCGCCACATTCAAAATACAAATTCAGGCATGATATGCATAGTCAAATTCAAAGCAGCAAAGGAAATAGAGTTAAATAATATAAGATCTCCACATTCAACACCAAAGATGCCAAATTATAACACGAGGTACACCCTCAGAAGTCCAAGTCGACAAAGTTAACCAACTATAGTGCAAACTAGAAAGTATAATCTATTTAACCAATTGAAGCACAAACTAGAAAGTAGTAGTTAAACTTACTCAATGAGCTACAGGAGATGGTGTCAGTTGACCAATGTGGTTTTGCTTCTTATATATCCACATCACATACTCTTACAAAGCCTAAAAAAATCATAAAAGTACCAGAGAAGGCCAGATTGAAAAATTCTATGGGGTACAAGAAGACATTGACAGAATGGAAAGAACATATGCACAGTGGGCAACTTAATCATTCAACTGATTTGAGATGAGTCCTCTTGTATAGTCTGCATAGACATTATTTTGAAAACAAATCAACCACTCCTTCCACCTTAGGATTTTCTGGTTCAACACTCCCTGCATTCAGAATGCCTGATTTTGACCCCGGAACAGCTTGCTGGCCTCAGTTTCAAATCAAAGTATCACTTTTTGCCTCAGTTTATAGGGGGCAATTAAAGGCATTCTGTGACGACCCCACCTCCCCCTAGGGCGTACCCTAGGATTTAGCGAGTCGCCTGCCCAACTCTCGCCAGAACTCACTCACTAGCACTCGAGAAAAACCATCATCCATTGAAGATAAAATACCACAACAAGTTCAAACTTCTTATACATATACATTGATGTTCACCCAGATACAAGGCTTCCACATGCCATAATACTTTAAAGTGCCTACAAGTCAAGTACATACAACCCTAATCGGGTGTTAACGCGAGTACAACTTCAAAAACTCAAAACTACTAGACTACACTAGTCGTTGCAACTCTCGCCGCCTAAACTCGTACCTCCTGTAAGGAAAACAAATGGCGTGGAATGAGCTAAAAGCCCAGTGAGATTCCAAATATCAAATTAATCATCAAATAACGTAGAAACAGCACAATAGTGAAATAGTAAGCAAAACAAGTCAAAAAATGAGTAATAATTCTTCATATAGCCAAACAATAACCATTCGTATTTCACAAGGATACAGTTGCTCATCTATCGGCTCCACCATGGCTTGATCAATTGGTAGTCGACACTCCGTCAACTTTCAAGTGAGGTAACTAGTCCAGTAGAACACCACTTAACTCCAATCTCCGTCCACCGACCAAACCCCCTTACCGGGCCCGAACTCCACAATAAACACTGGTGGTAATACTCGAGTATACTGATTAGTCGAGGAGATAACACTCCACTCGACAACACTAGATACCCATGGTTTGTTATCTAATCGACCAAAACCCTTGCCGGCTCGACTCGATTAACTAGCCAATGGGAATTTGGGTTCCCAAGTAGTCACTATAGTCGATGACCAATCGACTTAGTCAAGAGAAAGTACGGAGACGGGAATGAGAGGTACCTCCCACTCGTATCGAGTGTGGTACATACTGCCGCTCAGCACTTACAAGTCAAGCACAAGTACAAATACAAGTACAGGTCAATGCAAATCAAGTCACTTGTATAAGCATAAATGAAATATCAAGTATTTAGTTGAGTTAGGTCAAGTGCCGATAAAGTACACACTTGCCCGACCAAAACTAAGCAAATCTTATCCGATCACGTTGGTAAATCAAATATCAAGTTCAATCATGTATTTAGAAGCACTCACCAAAGATTTAGTGCTTGTCAAAATCACGTTCAGGTGTAACTCCTTGGTCGGAGTCCAAATCTGCGATACAATATCATTTAAAAGCTTGAAATCAATTAGGGTTCGAAACATAGGAGTTTCGCTTCAAGAAGATCAAGTAAATGAAACTCATTTAGATAGGATTCATGTTACGTATCCAACTCTAGAGAATTCATGCTCGCTCTTTTGGTGTTGCTAAAGAAGCAACTAAAACTTTGGAATTCGCATTTGAGTCTACAAGACGAGGAAAACATATTCCGAGTGGTCACTACTTTCATTTTTCCAAGGGTACGAGTTTCGGCCAAATTTCAGCTTATATACCTCTATGAAAGAAGACTCGAATACCATAGACAATCCAAGTTCAATTTGACTTCAAATCTTCGCTCAAGTCGCGAGTACACACGCCTAACTTTCGAGTGAAAATTTGGGCGGCATGCCCTTTGTATTTAGCTATTTTCCAGCCATTTATGGCTTCATTATTTTCCTCAATTCAGCCCAAATTCAGACATAAGCAATCTTAACACAATAGCCCTTCAACTAGGCTCAATGTCATCCAAACACAAGGCAATTCTAGCAAGTAAGCTTCACTTGGAAATTCGAAATGGTGGCTACAAGCTAAGTACAAGTTTTTGACCGCTTTAATTAAGGTAACTTGTTAAAAGTGTAAAATTTTGAGGAAAGGAGAGATACATTAGCGAGAGAAGTTCAATAGGGATACATTTGAAGTCAAGGAAGTGGAGAAATCAAGGTAAGAGGTTGGAAGCAGGCCGTCCGAGGTTTTAAAGTCAACAAGCCCGTTTCTATGCTTCAGGAATCTACTAAGATGAATAGTAACAGTAAACTTTAAAAATTCGCAACTCGAGTTTCACAAGTTAAAAAAATTATGAAAGTTATACCGTTGTAAAATAGATTCTTAGTACTACCTTATCCCAGAAGGCACTTTTCAGAGATTCAAATCACAAATAGGCCAAATATTCGATCCAAGTCAAAAATTCATTTTCCTGAAGAAACAGGACATTGAAGCAGGACAGCCTACTTTGAGGAGTCACGGACAGCAGTACATATGGAGGAAAAATATGAAAGTTTTACAGAACAAAGGCCCATGAGTCTAGTTTCAAATGCACTGACGGCACCTCAATCGGATTTTTCTACACCAAGATATAAGCATTTTACTGAGACTGGTCAGTGAAATCCGAAAATCTGGAAACTTATTTTGCACTTGTGAAAAACTCCTTTTTCTCTTTTAAAACCACAAGACTTGTTTTCAAACCACCCATACACTTAAGTATGACATTCATACCAGAAATTTTAACATAATTTAAGCATCAAAATTTCAACGAAAACCAAACGTGAAGCTCGGCTCTTCCTCTCTCCCATTTCGGACAATTTCAAGCTTTCACAAGAGTTACTTCAACTTTATTGCTGCCAATCTCACCTCTAAGCCAGCAATTTGCTACCAAGATCAAAGACAACATGCTACATATCATACTAAACAAGAAATATAACATTTATAGCATGACTTCCTAGTGGAAACTCTTCAAAAATTCACACTAAAAAGCTGTAAATTGAGCTCATGTTTCTCCCTCGGTCAAATCTGGAAATTTCATTTTAGCAACCACCAGCTCACATGGATGCTATATTTACACCAAGCTTCATCTATCAAAAGGGATTCAAGGATTCCCTAGCAACTTGCAGCAAAACAAGAGCCAAAATCTAGGAAACAAAGGTCATTCCTAGTTCAATCCAAGCTGGAAAATTTCCAGCAATAAAGCAAGTCTCTACAACCTGTTTCTACCTCAGTCCAACCTCATCCAAACATACATCAAAAGCCCTCTAAAACATGTGAAAGAAATTGAAGTTCCAAGTCATGTTATCTTTAAAACAAGCTAGAAGTTAACTCCCCTGTTTTGGTCCTTCTACTCGATCAAGCAAGCTGGAAATGGAAGTAAGACACAAGCTTCCTTTCAGTTTTTCTCTTTCTGGTTCCTCTTGGCTGAAGTGGAAGCAAAACAAGAGAAATTTCCTTGTTTTCTCTCAATCTTCTCTTGGTTGGAAGGTTGGAGCAGGAGTCAACCTTTTCCTCTCAACTCTCTCTACTCTCTCTCGGCTAAAGTGGGACAAAACAAGAGACCAGTCTTGTTTGTTTTGTTTTCTTTCTCACGGTGGTAAAACTGAAGAAAAGAAACAAGAGGAACTAAGGTTGGGCTGGTCAACTCTTACATGCTACTTGGACTTGGTCAAAAATGGAGGCAATGGAGAAACACCTCTCTCTCGGTTGGGAAATTGGAGCAAGACAAGGAAAAAAAATCCTGCAGCCTTTCTTGACTTTTTCCTACTCTCTTGGCTGGAAAATGAAGAAGGAATATCTCTCACCTTCCCTCTCTCTAGAACCGGCCAAAGCAAGAGAAAAAGAATGAGGAATAGGGCTGCATGAAGCTTCAATTGGATAGATATAACTCTAGTCTTGGTCAAGGTTGGTCAAGAGTTATTCTAACAATTACCCCGCACTTCGATATTCTCATGTTATGTTCCTACTAATTTCTTATTCTAGTGTTAATTTCTATAAAGGTTGATCCAACACTAATATAGGGTACATCCAAGTTATTTAATCACAAGAAACAAGTAACAAGTAAACACAACACCTTCAATTCTGAAACAAAAGCATGAAATACCCAATAAATTTTGGGCTCTCACACATTCTTCTTCTCATACGATTTTGAGAAACTTCACTTCCAATACAGAGTTACCATTTGCAACTCATCCAAACTACAAACAGAATCACCACAATCATTTGCTTCAATTAATGAGAACAAAAAAGACGATGTAATATGCACCTGAAGTTGTTCAATTGGAAAAGGGTACAAGTCCCCTATAAAGATCTGCTTGGGAAAAAGTAAACACTTCGAGGTCCCTTTTAAGAATGTCCAACATCTTTTTACGATCACCCCTGGACAAAATTACCAATGTTCATAGTTATAAAACGATGCCCATAAAGCCCAGAATGCTAAATTCGTGAAAATACCAAGAAAACACCAGGAATTAAAAAAATAGCCGAAAACAATTCAAGATCTAGCTTTAAAAAAAATTTTAAAAAAAAAGTTTACAAGAAGTTTTTATTTGTCATGTGCTTCATAATAATTCTGCCTTCTGATCTCAAAGAAAATGTTAAAGGATTCAGGGTTATCCTCTGCATTTGTGAACCGTGATGAGTACTTCTCCATCTCCTCCCAGTCTCCATTGCTCACTCATTCTTCGAAGTACTTTGATATCAAAGAAAAGTCTTGATTCCCCCTCCAACCTTGTCCAGATAAGAAAATCAACCCAATAATGCAACAAAAATTTCTCATACAGTGAAACAAGCTCAAAAAGTTGAAATTCTTGAAAAAAACTACAACGAAACAAACTCCAATGAAATCCCCATTTTTGTGAAAAATCACAAAAAACAAAAAGGAATCTTGAAAAAACAATAATAAACTATAAAAAGCTTACATTTGAAGTGCTTCCCTGTACTTTTCTCCATCCGAATCAGCCAAGAACTGGTGAATTAACAACTTGAACTCGTCTTTATCGAACTCCATCTTCTATTCCTGCTTCTCTCAGAATCCCACGTCAAGAAAAAACGAAAACAATCAAATGTTCACGTCAAAAACAGAACCATACCATGGCAATCTCAAACAGACACAAGTAAAATTAAACTACTATGAACAAACACCGGAATGCGTGATAAACAGAGAGAATTCACCAATGAACAGAGATAACATAACGCTTTCTTTCTTTTTTCTTTTCTCTTTCTCGATTTCTTGAATTTTTTTCGATTTTGCTGTGAATAAGATGAATTATAATGAGCTCTCTAAGCCTATTGAAGGTGCTGACTAAAATGAGACAAGTTTAACGACTTGATCCCGAGAATTGTAGATTGTACGGAATGAAAAGAACTGGGACTTATAGCGATAAGAACATAGACTTCAACATAGACTTATAAGCGGGAAAATTTTCCAGTATTGAAAGTTGGATAATTGAATGGATGAGGTTCTAATTCCATTTTGCACCCTTAGATAATACCATAGTTCTCACTTTGGTCCCTTAACTGCATTTTGCACTTTTAAGTCTTAAACTTGTCCCATATTAGTCTAATCTCGATGGAATATACAATATTAACTAAATCTCATTGAAGGCCACTCTCTACTAACAGGGTATGCAAATTTTATTTATAAGGTAACATGGAGTAGCAATTATTCTATTAATTTTTGTGCATTCGGTTAATGATTGGATTACAATGGGACGAATTTTAAAATTTTAGGGCGTAATTTAAAACTTTAGGGAGTAATGTATACACAATCAAAGTTTGAAAACTAAAGTGATAATTGAGTATAGTTTTGAAAATGTAAAATGAAATTAACCCAATAGATTTGATTTGTCAAATAATAGTCTTTATGGATTACATTTTTATACAATGTTAGTGTAGAAATTTTGTTACACTAGTAGGTTTAGTTGCATGTCACATATTATTTATCAAATTTAAATTTAATTTTCACATGTAGCATGCATTTACACCTACTAGTGTAGAAAATTATGTAGAGATCTTGAATTAACAATGATAATATTATAATTTGAAAAAGTAAAGCAAAGAGATGAAAAAGGTCATTAAAAGATGGGAGAAGAGGAAATGATTTGGCACCATCTATTTTCACCACAAAGGGTAGTTTTGGTATTGAAAAAGGTTTCTATCAACCCCCATAAATACTTTGAGTTTTTTTTTATCATCTTGGTACTAAGGGTATGGATTTAGCCCCACCCAAAAAGAAATTTAGGCATTGATGTTTAGTTAATTTATGAGGTGCATGCGGTGGAAACGGATGTGAAATGGTCATTCTTATTTGAGTTGAATAAACTAGGGCGGAAGAGCTCATGCCATGCACGAGAATTTAGTGCCTGTAATTAAAGGTAGTAAATAATTATTGTTTGATGTTTTGTAATATAGGAACTGGAGTTTAGTTCCTATGGTTGAAGGTAGTAAATAATTATTGTTTGATGTTTTGTAGCATAGGAATTGAAATATGGCAACTTTTTGATGTGATGTTGAGTAAAAAAGTCATAAAGTTACATATTGAGTCAAAAGAATAATGTGCAATGAAACATAATTATAAGATATGATCAACCACTTTGTATCCAATTTAGTAAAATAAATAGCTATTTATATTTGCTCATGCACTTTGGAGATGCTAAAATCTGCTGTCTGGTTTGAATTTGATCCTGATATAAGGGCAATCCACTGTACTATCTTGTCCTATATTCTGTTCTCAATTGCTTTAGATTTACAAAAGCTGATTATTGAACCTGATTGTAGAGAATAATCAAAATTAGCAAAAGCTACTCTTTGGCCGATTCTAGATTTTAGCTTTTTTTTATCATTAAAAAATCTATAATTAGAATGCAAAAGCAATCGAGAACATTAGAAAAACTAATTATCCAAATCAGAATATATAATCAATTAAAATAATCAACCGTGAACAAGCCCAAAAGTGAGATTGAAACAATTTGCATACTTGAAGAAACCATAGCTAGTGAAATTTCAGTCCTTGCAAGCCAAGTTCTTGAATTTATATTGACTCCAAGGACATTTGGATCATTACGAAACCTCCACATTGACCGACCAATCAATTATGATTTATTGTATGCTTTAGGAGATATAGCAAATCATCTCCTTCTCTTTAGAGAATTACAACTACTAAGCATCTATTTATGAGTTAGTTGCAAAGACATACTACAATAACCCACTGATTTATAGGAATAATTTTCTCAAGAAGGTACTAAGGGATTTTAATCCATTCAATTCAAGAAAACAATTAAAAGTGATGAAATATATACCTTAGATTTGTAGCCAAATAGTTTTAAATATATAGTTAAACCTATTGAGAAACTCAATGAAGTGAAAAATTGCACAAATGGAGCCTCCAATAAAGTAGCAAATGATTTGAAAACTACCATAACTAATGGTTGAAACAAAAAAAAAGGTATATAAAATTTGTAAATAGGAAGATTAACAATGTTAAACTTACCTTAATCCACAAATAGCAATTAACAAATATGATCTCCTTCCTGTCAAACTTGCTTAACATGAACAATTGAATTAAAACACTACAAATGATTACATATACAACCCACAAGATTATAGATTTCTTACAACAAAAAATAGACTGACTCAAGAAAACATACTTATTGAGAAATTTGCTACAAAATGGGGAAAAGGAATAGCTAGTACGGTAAGATTTGAATTTAATAGGCTACATGATTGTGCTGAAACAAAACTGTGAGTAAATGAATTGAATTTGAACAGATGGGAGTTACTATGGTAGCAGCCAAGAAACCAAATTTCTCCACTAATTGGCATTACTTATGTCTTAACGTATCTATATCATAAGTTTGCAAAAAGTGGAAGAGAAAGGCTTGGTGAAATTGAGAGGTTTGGATATTAACACAATTAAATGATTAAAAGGGCTTTTACATAATTCTACCAAAATACAAACTGAATTCAGTTGTACCCAGTGTTCAACCTGACACCAAACACTATCATGTAACAAACTTATCTCTAGCCATTAATGTCTAAAAGGTCATCTAATTAATTACTGCGAAACCAAAGCTATAATGACTTGTACTCAATAATCCAATTGCTCATCAAGCATTCTCACATTTCCAAACTACCCTTATCCTTGTGGTTAAAATTCAAGTACGACCTTTGACCACAACTCATTCTTATATAGAATAACGATATAATCTGAAAGTTTTTATGGATATTAAAATATTTGGATAGACACATAATATGACATTTTTTTATAAGATGTTTAAATTGTTATATATTTTGTGTCAATTCTCCCTTTATTTTAGTAGATTATTTCATAATATGACATTTTAGTGGATTCTATTTAAATTTTGTGTTTTGTTGGTATTTTTAGGAATTTGGAATAGAAGAAATTCAAAAAGAACTATTGAGAAGATTAATTGATGTGAAGCATGGGCACATCTTAGAGAGGTTCTAGAATTCAGAAGTGTGGGACCTAGGACTAATACGAGCAGATCAATAGATTATTCTCTACACCTCTAGAAAAAGAAACCAAGAGTCTTATTTCTCTTGGAAAAGCTCTATTTTTATTTAAGATAATTAGTTAGGATTTTTATTCTAACTTTAACTCTATCAAAAGAATAATTTATTTTATCCAAATAATTTCTAGGAAGTTAGGGGATATCTATTTGAGTAAGAACATCAATATATTCTCGACTCATTCTCATTTTCAGAGACATCGTACATAGCAGTTTTTCTCTCCTCTTCCCTTAGAAAAAATAAATATCGATATTCTTCTTCTTCTTGGCTGCACTTTCACCATGAGGAGTGGCCAAACATTTCTTTCTAATCAAAGGATAAATTGAAGATTTGGTTCTATAAACAGCTGTAAGATCGAATTATTTTAACTATTTAATTCATTTATTAGTATTTATATGTTTCCTAATTTTACTGTTCATGATTATTATGTTGGTTTTTGTTTTGGGCAAACCCCGTTTATGGGGTGGGGATGCTAGCCCCTTGATAAAAGTGAACTAGTACAAAGAGTGAAAGGTATCTTCCGCAATGAGCTAGCAAATAGGGGCACTACTCCCTTACAAACCGCCAACGTAGATAAGAGACTTCCCTACTATCTAGTGTTATCGAGGCCCTAATTATTCCCAGAAGCTGCGGATACGAAGTATAATATAGTTTAGACGGCAATCGCAACCCCACTAACTTATCAGCCGAAGAGTTCGCCTCTCTTGCCACATGTGATATAGAAGCCGATAATGCATTTAATAGCGCTTTTATGCTCGTCAATGTGTTACACAGAGGCCATTTTGACACACCCCCAGCATTTAGCATACGAACCAAACTCTCAGAATCCACCTTCACTAGTAGAGATCTCTTGGTTACTTCTTTACACAAGCGAAGGCCATGCAACAATGAGAAGCTTTCTTCCCTCAAGACATCCATTTCCTCAAATTTCTTGTAAAAAGCAGAAATTAGATGGCCTTCCGAATCGCGGAGCAATCCACCCCCATATGGCCGATTTTGACAGACACTGGCATTAGTGTTTAACTTGACATAGTTCGATGGTGGCCGCTTGCAAGAAACCGCATAGACCTTCTTCTTCCTTGATGACCAAACACCTACATGAGCCCATGGATCTCCGTAGTCACCCCTAAAATGCCTCACAGATAGCTTGGAGGCCAACCCTAGTTGGCCCACAAAGTCGTCTATCAAGGTGATTACCCTGCAAGCCTCAAAACATGCTCCATCAAAATGCGCTTTGTTCCTAGATTTCCATAGAAACCAAAGAACTACTACCGGGACAACTGCCTTTATGTGGTTCCGCATTACCATAGAATTCAAGCCAAAACATGACAAAACCAATGCTGACACCGAGAAGGATAAGACTCCAAAATTCCAAACCTCTTTTGAAAGGAACTCCATACCTCCATTGCTATAGGACCCGTAACAAAAAGATGTACTAAAGATTCTTCCTACGAGAGGCAACACGAACATCTTGACGCCAGTGGAATTCCACGTCGCTTCAAATTCGCATCCAAAGGAACCAAATTGGCGCATCACCTTCCATGCAAAAAAAGACATCTTAAGTGGTACAATATTATTCCACATATATCTATCCACCGGAGAAAAATTCTGACGCCGTCGGATAAGATCCTAAGCAGACTTAATTGAGAACTCTCTAGTGGACGAGCTCACCCAAACCATGCAGTCAGGTTGATCAGGGTACAAGTTAACCTCCTGTATTTGTCGAACCAAATGTCTAGGCAGCCAACACTTCAAGTGCTCGACCTTCCATCCCCTGTCACCAACAAACTCTGCTAACAACATGTGTGGCGGATCACTAATGGCGATCATGTCTACCAAACGAGAGTCAAAAAGCCACCGGTCAAACCAAAAATCTACAAAACCTCTTCCCACACACCATCTAATGCTGCTTTCTGCGATATTTCTAATGCTCTCCAATCGCCACCACAAAGGGGGAGGCCTGAGGACTTGAACTTGACTAGGATGGAAACCCTTAATATATTGGAGTCAATAAAATCTGCCCATATTGTGTCTTTCTTCTGCAACTGTCACCAGAGTTTGCAAGCAAAGGCTGAACACATGTCGTCAAAGGAACAAAAACCCAACCCACCTTCTTCCACTGGGTAGCAAAGTTTCTTCCAAGACCTCCAATGAATGCTCTTCGAATGAGCCTCCTTATCCCATAAGAAGCCATTACATATCCTTATTTAGGGCCCGATATTTAATTTAACTTGATAATCTACTACCAGTTAACTCAATTGAATCCGTAATTATTTGACTGCTTTAATCCTTGTGGTGACTAGCATGATTGTGTTTATGTCAAAGAGACATATAATCTAACTTGAATGAATCCTCTTAGCATATTTGTTGGTTAGAACTAGGTTTTTCTAGTTTTTAATGCAATTGTAAGATTGAATCCTATGGTCATGCCTAAGGTTATCTTTCAATTGGAGAAATAGTCAATAGTCATATCTTGACTATCGAAAAAGTAAGAAAAAGTTGGTTGTCAGAGTTTATTGACAACTATAATCAGTTTATCAATGGATATTTAAATTTATTTTTGCATTAGTGAGTAGTTGTATGAACCAATTCTGATGTTAGTCTTTTGCCTACAGTCTTTAGTGATATAATTTAGATTTAATTAACTTTTGTACACTTGTGTTTGTTAGAGTTAATTAGTTAATTTAATTGTCTAGAAAAATCCCCCCATTTTACCTTGTGTGTTAGGAGGAGATAAATCACATCAATCTTTGTGGAGACGATCCTATTTACCATTGTGCTAGAATTTTATTTATTATGTAATAGGTATTTTATTGTGATTGACTAACAACCTGCCAGTTCCTTTTTTTTCTTTCCTCCTAGTTATTAATTCCAGAAGTGCATACAATTAACTTTAAAACTTTAAATTGTATGTCAAAAATTTTTAATAATTTATAGAGAGATAGAAGTATTGTTGTACTTTAACCACAACTTGATTTTTATATGCCTAGAAGCAAATTAATTTTTAGTTGTTCGAGTTATATGTGCACTGCTTGTTCCATATAACATATGTTTAAATTTCAGTGAAGCTAAACCTTTTGAGGCATATTGCAAACTCTAAATCTGGGAAAAAGAAATCCAACATTAATTAGTGCGAGCATGAGATATGAAGAAGATAAAATCACATTCTTAAGAGCATTGCAACTAGAATATTGGATTTACTGTCTAACATTTTCGAATTATATGGCAAAACTTTGAAAATGAGAAAGAAAAATCCATCACTAATATAAGCATGCAATATGGCGATATAATGCAGAGCAATGTAATTAAATTGTACCCCCATGGAAAATTTTTTGCTCCGCCCTTGCCCAGTATACATGCAGTTAAACAGATACCGGTCTTGCATCATTTCATACATTATTTACAATCATTTGTCTTATATCATCACGCATCGCTGTGATCATATAACGTTTGGATATACCAAATGATTTACATTTATGCCCACAGATCAGAGGTCAAGTCCTAGAAGCAACTTGATCACCTCACTAACTTTGAGGTATAGCATATACTGATGTACGATCCTTTCCCTAAAACTTGTCCTTCCACCATGGTTGATGAAATATTTCTTGCAACCATCTACTCAGCCATGAATATGGTTTTCTTCTTCAAAAGTAGAAGTCCAATAACCATGTTAAAAAACACATTTTTATGTGGTTCTATGGTGAAAAAAATGATCTTTTCCAGTACTTTAGTACTCAAAGCTATGTGCATACACTCAAAATACTTTTTGAAGATAATTGACAAAATTTTTATTTAATTAGCAATAGAGTGACACTTTTAAAAATTACAAAGGACTTTGACTATAGATGGATTAGATGATTCCAGATTACAAGATGGTAACAAGAAAACAAAGTTTTGCTGCTTGTGTTTTATCCAAGACATGGGAAATGAAATGCAGTTATCTACAATCTTCACTTTTAACACTTCATTATTTTATTGTTACTGGTAATCAACAGGGATAATTTCAGTAATATCAAGGATATCTACAATCTTCACTTTTAACACTTTATTATTTTATTGTTACTGGTAATCGACGGGGATAATTTCAGTAATATCAAGGATAACTTTAGCAATATTTTAACTAATGAATTATGTCAAACTAATGTGTTGAAAAAGGGGTTGGGAGCTAGGAATCTATTATTGAAGGTGTCCTTAGTTTGCCAAAGCATAATTGTTCACAGCTTCAATTGTACAAGAAGCTATAAGAGTAACATAATTCTAATTCTAGTCATATACTTGATTTTTTTATACCTCTCTCCACTCCCCTATTCCTTCCCTACCCAAACCTAACAGCCAAAATCAAACCCTGATCTACGAGGTAGGAGTTCAACTTCCTACCCACTAGTTTCTATGACCAGGGGTTATATACTTGGTAATAAAGAACTCCATCAAATTTTGTATTTCACGCTACATGAAAGTTGCAATATTCATTTAACTTTAGCCATTTTTAATTATGTAAGATTTTTCTTTTTACTTTTGATTGTTCCTTAAGTTAAATTGAATTTTCAAGGTGCTGTAGCTGGCGAGTAGGTGTAGTGTGTCAAGAGGAAGCTTTTGCCTGACATAAATAAGTAGAATTTGGGCAAGCTCATATGGGCTTTTAGGTATCTAATTTAAGTGCCGGTCAAAGAAATGTAGACAAGTATTATATAGTATAAATTACTAGAAACTGCCTAGTGATATCGCACGTTATGAAATGACTTAACCCGCTTGTAATTTTTTGTAAAGCAAAAATTTAACAAACAACATTCTCTATAGCATTGTTAATTTAGACATTGGTATTATCTTACCTGAGTACAAAATAAAACAATGATACAACCACTTAGCTAAAATCATAGGAGAATTACTTGGATATATGCAAAAAAAAGAAGGGTTAAATGCAAACTTATGGACTACTCAAAGAGACTACTTATTGTACGAAAAGAAAAAATCGTAATAACAAAACTCGACAGCTTCTAGGGTTAATCTCTCGGATCATGGCTGCCCTTCAGCCATCTGCTGAGGGGCAAGGTGCATCTCCATCAGCGAAAATATCGATTTCCCAGCTTTTACACAAACCTGCTACGTCACCAATACATGTTCGGCCGGTGACAACATACAAGGGAGAGGCTGGTAGTTTTTTCTAAAGAAGATGCAGACAAACTTGCAACCCCATATCGTTGGGCTTTAGTGGGCAAATTTTCCCATGAACGGCCATCATTGGAGGAAATTCGGAAAATCTTTGCTTCACTGAATCTGAGAGACCAAGTTTCTATTAGGTTGATGCATTATTGGCATGTGTTGCTAAAGTGTTCGGCTGAGGCAGATTTTAACAAAATTTGGATGTAAGGGATTTGGCAATTGGTGAAATTTCCAATGCATGTCTTTCATTGGACCAGGGACTTTCACGTCCATAAGGAATCCTCTTTGGTCCTATTTTGGGTTTCGCTACCAGCTCTCCCAATTCACTATTTCGAAAAAACATTCGCTATACTCTATTATATCTCCAATTGGGAAGCCATTGTTCCTGGACTTAGCAACGGCTGGTGGTACGTGTCCTAGCGTAGCTCGGGTGTGTGTGGAAGTGGACCTGTTGAAGCCAATTTGCACAAGGGTTTGGATGGCAGTGGAAGGGGAATCAGGCTTTTGGCGAAATTTTGCCAGAGATCTACCTTCTTATTGTTCTTCTTGCTGGCCGTTGGGACACTCTGTGGATGAGTGCAGGAAGAACTCGTCAGAGTTGGCTCCTTTGAACCAAAACAACGAGACCTGAGGTGCAGCATGACCCACAAACTGATACAAGGGGTACTAATAAAACTTATGTTCAGGTTAGGAAAGACAAGGAGGTGCCAGTTGCGAAAGAAAACAATGGAGTCGTGTCTGATCAGGTTGTTCATACCTTGCCAACGAATGGAAGGATAGCTGATCGGGGGGAATCAGATAAGGGAAAAGAAATGTCTGAGGATGGGGAGAAACATGGGGTTGATCCCAAGAGCAACAATGTTGGGATGCTGTTAGCCATGGTATCGGTTGGTGTGAACAATGAGGATGTTATTTCTGCTTCTCAGAAGCAGCAGATTGCAGGTGATGGGAATGACGGAAAGGTAGTTGTGGTTCATGCCGAAGTATTACTTGATGTGGTTCCTCAACTTGAAAATGAGATTCGACAGGTAGCTAACATGAATCAGTTGGATGCTAACATGTAGCTCATTGATGGGGAGATGACTGGTTATGAAGCTCACATTGGGCTGCAAAGGTCTATTGTAGAAGTGTTGGTACAGGAGGGCAGAGAAGGTATTGATGAGGGGATGAAAGTCGAGCTGCCTCTGGTTGCGGGCAACTTGTCGCCGAGGATGGTTGTGACAGCCCCACCTTCCCCTAGGGCGTACCCTAAGGGTTAGCGGGGCTGTCACAGTTGGTATCAAGAGCCTAGGTTAGAAACCCTAAATGTACCTCACTTGGATATTTCCTTTTGGAATGGTGAACTTTGATATCATGCATGTATAAATGACATTATCTTTTGGAAATGTATGTTAGCGCTATTTAAAGGTTGTTGTACTTGGTTTGGTGTGTGTGATTGCTTAGTAGTTCCTGGCGAGAGTTGAGCAGGCAGTTCGCTAAACCCTAGGGTACGCCCTAGGGGAAGGTGGGGCTGTCACAGTTGGTATCAGAGCCTAGGTTAGAAATCCTAAATGTACCTCACTTGGATATTTCCTTTTGGAATGTGAACTTTGATATCATGCATGTATAAATGACATTATCTTTTGGAAATGTATGTTAGCGCTATTTAAAGGTTGTTGTACTTGGTTTGGTGTGTGTGATTGCTTAGTAGTCCTGGCGAGAGCCGGGCAGGCAGTTCGCTAACCCCTAGGGTACGCCTTAGGGGAAGGTGGGGCTGTCACAATGGTTGTTGCGCCGGAAAAAATGTTGGGCTCTTCGCTGTTAGCGCTAAACATTGATCAACCTGGTGAAGTTGAGAAGGGATTCAAGCAAGCAAGGGAAAAGGGTGTACGAGCTCAATTTCCGTCTGATAGGCAGCTTTGGTCTGCAACTTCTCCAATAACTCATTCCAGGTTTTGTATCATGATTTATGGAATTCTTTGAAATATTAGAGGGGTGTCTAAAGTCCCAAATCTGAGAAGATTGGTTAAATTAGTACGTTTCCATGGTGTTAAGTTCGTAGCTATATCTGAGCCAAAACTTGATGTCTAAAGTCAATTACATTCGCTTGCAGTTATCGTTTGATTCAGTGGTTGTTAATTTGTCAGAGGATTTTTGATATTTTATTGTTGTCCATTTGTATGTTCGGTAGTGGGAAATTCTAATCAGTATATTTCTTATTTTTCATTTGTTCATGCGAAATGCTCGATGGAGGAGCGTAGGGATTTATGGCAGAATTTATTGGTTGATAAACCTATTTCCCTTCCATGGTGTATTGGGGGAGATTTTAATGTCATAACAACCCCCTACGAAAACGAGAAGGTCGACCTTTTTCTGTGTCTCAAGGAGTGGAGTTTTTGTCTTTTCATGGAAGAGGTTGGGGTTTTTGATGTTGGTTCTCGAGATCTAGTTTCACATGGTGCAACAATTAGAGAGGCAGAGCTAGAATTTGGAAGTGGTTGGACAGATTATTAGTTAATGGAGAATGTTCGGACTTTGCCTTTTCAACTTCTGTAGTTCACTTAGCGAGACATCCATCTGATCATGCTCCTTTAAAAATTTCGTTTGCATCTAGGTTAGATAATAAGCCGAGACCATTCAGGTTCTTGAATGCCTGGATGTCTAAACCAGAGTTATTAGAGGTGATTAGAAGTGCTTGGAATCTAGAAGTGCATGGCTCTCTCTTATAGGTCTTTGTGCTTGAAATTATTGGAGACAAGAAGGGCTATTTAGCAATGGAACAAGTAGTCCTTTAGGAATGTATTTGACACTGTTCGGGAGGATGAGTCTATGGTAATAAGGGCTAAGGTAGGGGTGGAGAATGATGACTTTAAGATGGCTCAAGACGAGCTTCAAAAGGCTCAAGCGGAGCTTCGTAGAGCATTGTCAATTGAAGAACCATTTTGGTGTCAGAAAACTAGAGTCAAGTGGCTTCGTAGTAGGGATCGTAATTCTAGGTTTTTTTCATGCGGTAGTTAAGCAGAGGAGAGTGCAAAGAATGATACATAGAATAAAAAATTCAAATGGGCCTTGTGTAGAAGAGGATGATGCTATAGCAAATAAGGCAATTACGTATTTTTCAGACCTCTTTTACTAGGCCTACGAATTCCAACCTGGATGTGTTGCATCTAATTTTGCCTGTGATCACGAGGGAGGATAATAAGGCTCTTAGAAGGTGTGCCTGACATGGAGGAAGTTCGGTGGAGTCGTGTTTGCAATGGATGGGGAGAGTGCTGCTGGCCCGAATAGCTTTACGGGTAAGTTCTTCACCTTTTCATGGGATGTCATTGCTCAAGATGTATATAGTGCAAGTAATGAGTTTTTTCTATGCGGCAGAGTTGCCTCGGTTTATTACTTCCATCTCTCTTGTGTTGATTCCTAAAATTCAGAATCCCCAGGATTTCTCTAAATTTAGGTCAATTAGTCTCTATAATTTTTAAAATAAATTATTATCCAAAATATTGGTGGATCGAGTGGCTTCCTATTTTGCCAAAAATTATCTCACCCCAACAGATGGATTTTGTTAAGGACTGGAATATAACGAAAATTATTTGTTAACCCAAGAGGTGATGTTGGGTATTGGAAAGAAGTGAAGAGGGGGGAATATAGCTCTAAAATTAGATATGTCTAAGGTGTATGATCAGGTGTCATGGTTGCATATTATTAGTGTGTTGCAGAAATTTGGGTTTAGGGAGCAATTCATAGACATGGTATGGAGATATTGTCTAATGTTTGGTTCTCAATTATAATTAATAGGGCATCGCATGGTTTCCTTCAAGTCTAGTAGGGTTCTGTGTTAGGGTGATCCGTTATCCCCCAACGTTATTGTGTTATTGGGGGCTGAGGTGCTCTCACAAGGTTTAAAACAACTTGGCATTGCAATCAAGTTTCGTGGGGTTTAGAGTTCCAACGGGTTGTCCTATTGTAACGCATTTAGCATTTGCTAATGATGTGTTGATTTTGCAAATGGATCTACTGCTTCTTTAAAAAGCATTATGCAGGTGCTCGATGTGTACTAGCAGTTTTCGGGACAACTGGTGAATGCTCAAAAAAGTGATTATTTGGTTCACCCATCGCTGCCATCGTCTCGCCAAAGGGTGATTGAGCGTGGTCACGCAATTTTCCTAGATAGGCCTTTTCCATTTTGCTACTTAGGTTTTCCTTTGTACTTTGGGAGGTGTAATTCGTCATATTTTGGGGAAGTGTGTCAATCTATTCTGGGTAGAATCCTATCTTGGAAGTCAAAGTTTCTCTCTTTAGGGGGAGCGTAATCTTGATTAACCATGTTCTTTCGAATTCCAGTGCACTTGCTATCAGCCAATATGTTTTCCTGCCTCTATTTTTAAAAGTTTAGAAAAGGTTTGTTCGAATTTTCTGTGGGGGTCATCGGGTGAAGGGATAAAATTCCATTGGATTAGTTGGTCTCACTTGAGTTGTCCGGTTGAGGAGGGAAGTATGGATTTTAGGAGGCTTAGTGATGTATATATGACTTTCTATTGCAAATTATGGTGGGAGTTTTAGGACGAGGTCTTCGCTCTAGGCAGAGTTTATGTGAGCAAAATATTGTAAGGCCTTTCACCCTTACTAGGTAGAATTGAGCAGGTATGCTTCGGCGATATGGAGGAGAATGTTAAATATAAGCCGACAAGTGGAGTTATCTATGGTATAGCTGGTCCATGAGGGGTCTTGTCATTTTGGTATGATAACTGGTTGGGGTCGCGGCGCTTTATTCCTTAATCTATGGTGACTCCGACCTTCTCATTCAGGGACTTCATCATGAATGGGGGATTGGGATGTGAAATTGCTCTCTCAAGCTCTCCCACAAGATCTTATCCCTTCCATTTTGCAGCAAACTGGTCCCTGAGGGAGGACACACGGATGAGGTTGTATGGAGGCCGACTGTGTCTGAAAAATTTTCATTAGCATCGGCTTTTTATGTGTTACGCCAAGCTCAAAATACTTTTGTTATTCATTCTCAAATTTGACATCCTCGAATTCCATTGAAAGTGTCTTTCTTTATGTTGCAATTGTTGCTAGGGAGGCTGCCATTGCTTGATGCTCTATGTAAGTTTGGTGTCCAATTGCCTTCGAAATGTTTTTGTTAGCGAGATGTGCCAAGTGAGTCTTTGAAGCATGTATTTTTGAAGGGTCAGGTTGCGAAGGAGGTCTGGAATTATTTTGGTAATATGTGTGGGTTAACATGTTTAGGTTCCTCCTTGCAAGCTCATGTAGTATCTTAGTGGGTTTCTTTACCTAGGTCAGACAAAAGGCGATTCATTTTCAATTCTTCCAAGTTTTATTTGTTGGCAGATTTAGAAGGCTAGGAATAAAACATATTTTGAAGGGATGCAGATGAGAACTGCAAATATTTGTCAAAGCCATTGTTTTAAAGGCTAAATCAGTGGTGGAAAGTCACTTTAATTAGAGGATTGGGGGTGCAAACATTTCCTCAGTTGTATGACTGGTCAGCTCAATCGACAAGTGTCTTTGGTTTTGAGTTTGTTTCGTTGGAAAGGTGAAGGAGGTTGGGGTGTTAACGCTGAATACGGATGGGTGTTCTAAGGACAATCTAGGAGTGAGTGGCGGCGGTGGGATCTTACGTGATTCATCTGGGCTGCCCTCTAGTTGCTTTCTCGGCTTTCTTTGGGAAAACATCTAGCTTGTGCACAAAGGTATTGGCCCTTTTACCTAGTCTTTGAGCGTGTGCCCAGAGGGGGTTTAATAATGTTTGCATGCAATCTGATTCATTGGTCTTGGTTGGGATTCTTCAAAGGCACTTTCAGTGTCCGTGGTAGATTCGAAGGGAGGTGGGGCAGATTTGGAAATTGGTTGAGGATGTGGGAAGGTTTTCTCATTGCTACAGAGAGTCTAATAGAGTTGCTAACATTCTGTCTAATGTGGGTGTCTCTCATCATCAATATCGTATCATTATTTATAATCATATAAGTGTGTTTCCAAATTTGGCATGTGGGAAAATCCAACTAGATAGGCTAGGAATACCTTCTATTAGGAAGATGAGGATAGGCTAGGCCGCGATATTGATCATTTTCATGTTGAAATTTTTTTAACTATTGTTTCTTTATTTGAATAAAAGTTGGGGTGGCCTCCGTCCCCGTGTACGGGTTAGCGGGAAAAAAATGCAAACTTATAGGGGCTAAATAGATATTAGATGAAGACTTTTTTGAAATTGAAGTATATTAAGTGAATAATTAAGTAAATGAAGGATACCGATTCATTATCAATATGTGTGAAGGATACTGATTAGGAGGAAGAACTCAGAGAAGCTAGCAAGGTCGTAGAGGAGGATCAAGATGGCTTCATCCCTGTTAGAGAGGTATTCACAATTTTATTTCATTGATGGCTTAATTTGTAAGTTGCTTTTTTTTTTTTCAATTTTTTGTCTTCTGTTCATATCAATTAACTTATAGACGCAGTGCTAGATTTTATTTCTTATCATGTTTTTATTATTTTCTCTGTAAATTTCTTGCAATTTCTCTCATGTGATGAAAACATTGGCAAGAAGTTGATTAATGAAGATGTTGATGAGACAAAGTTTCTTGGTGTTGTAGTTTTTTTTTCGGCCAACCCTATACACAAAGAAGGGAGGCCAGCCCTTATTTATTAAAGATGAGCGACAACAGTACAAAGAGTTCGAGAAAAGCCAGGTCTAGCACCAAAGCTTGAAACTAATTCTATAGAAGCCGTACATGTGGAACTCGGTGAGACGCGAATTTTTGAAATATTTAATATTCTAAAAATTGTAAAAAAATGATAAACAAAAATAATTAAAAAATTAGTAAAATAATAAAAATTTGAGTTGATTCGGGATGATTCGGAGAGACTCGGTGAGACTCGGCCGTTTTAACCCTTCACGGTGACATCTCGGCGAGTCACGTATCTCGGTATCGTTTCGTCGCGGTCTCGTCTCGCGCTAAGCCGAGACGGTGACGACTCGGTCGAGTCGTCTCGGTCTCGGCCGAGTCTTCGAACCATGTGTGGAAGAGACTTGGTGTCTAAAGAGATAGCCACACGAATGCTGTTTCGGAAGACAATCCATAGATCCAATAAGCAATCCGAACCCAAACATAGAGACACAATACCATCTGCCACAAAATTAGCTTCTCTAAACACATGACAGACCCTACACTTGTAGGTCAAGAACTAGACATTGACCATCTTGCCAACCCACTACTATGAATCATCTGAACAAGCGCAGAAGAATCGGTTTGTACCATAAAACCGCAGAACCCCTTCTGATAGCACCGGCCAATAAAGCTGGCAGCTTCCGCTGAGAGGACATCCATCTCCCAAATTCCTTAATCATAAGCAAAGACATGATGACCGTCATGATCACCGCAAAACACCCCCACCCGAGGCACACCCATTAGAAACGCTAGCGTCGGAGTTGAGCTTAAACGAATGCAAGGCTGGCTTAGACCATGAAATTGCCACAACTCGGCGCACCCGAGGCTTGGCCTTAGCAAAATCGCGACCAACGGCAATCATTATCCTCGACAAAGAAGACTTTAAAAATACTCCAGTAGTGCCCATTTGTTCTAGGAAATTCTCGACAAGTAAGATTACTTGATCAGAGGAAAAGGCAACTCCTTGAAATCTTGACATATTTCTTGCCTTCCAAAGGAACCAAAGAACTAGCATGGGGATGAGGAAACGAATATGAGACCCAGTGACCTTCGAATTCTAACAAGCTCACAGGATAAGCTGTGATAAGATACCCCTACAGGCCCATACAAAAACAAATAGGTACATCGGGAAACAAAAGGCAAACCTTTACGTACATCGGATTCCATATCGGGAAACCTTACTAACAACCACTAACAACCACTAACAACCCCCAATTCCACAACCAAAGTAGCCTCACCATACCACACATCATGCCAAAAATCCACTGACCCATGACCCAGACTCCAACGAATACGCCGATATGGAATCCGATGTACGTAAAATATGTGAAACATAAGAGAAATTTATTGTACATTACCTATGAAAGCATGAAACACGTTTCCAACCCTAAATCACAGTGGAACCATCTAGTCACTATAAATCTATTGCTACCTTGTTCCAAATTGTAGCTGTTCAACTTGATGTGGAGCACAAAAGGTTTTTTTTTTAGATTTTTTGTTAGAATATTCAACGGCTGAGATGTATTGTTAGATTGCTTACTATTATTAAAAATATTACAAAAATTAGTTATAAGTTTACCTTGTTAAATTCTTCAAGGACAAAAGAAAGTTCGTGTTCTATTATTCTTTTCAACCACTTGATCAAATATAACAAACCAAGCACTGCTAGTTGCATCACTTGCCAAGACTTTTAACATATACCTATATAATTTTTTTAAAATTAAATATACAAATTCTAAAAATTATGTTTGCATAGATATTGTAACAATTAAAATGGTAAAACTGTTAACACATATTGTGAGAACCTGAAAATTATTTTATATTTTCTCTTATTTTTGAAAAAAATTATTTTATATTTTCTTTTATTTTACTTTACTTGCCTTAATTTCATAGTGATTTATTGGTTGAGTCAAAATTTTTATCATGTCCCTTTTATATTTTAGTGCATGTTAAGTTTCGTAGAGTATTATGGTAGTTTGACCGACTAGTGAGATGTGCGCATTACATTTGGTGAATGAGAACGAGTGTGGTGCTAGAGGAATTGTGTAATTAGAAGTGTTAACAGTGAATTAGAGAAACACAAGATGGATTGGTTATTAGAAACACAAGAAAGACAAAGAGATAGGAATGAAACCATAAGCCGCCACTTGTCAACCATCAAACTAATCTTTGACCACTTAGTCTTTATCTTGCCAAAATTGAACCAAAAACCCCTCATTTTATATCCTTGTTTGCCGAACCTGAGAGAGAGAGAGAAGAGGGAAAAAGTTTCAAATTTCATCTTGATTTCCTTGTTTGATTTGTGAAGAATCCAAAGATCAACCCTAATCCGCTCCGATAAACCTTGAGTTAAGCTTGGAGATGAGCCTTTGGTGGAGTTATTTGAGGAAGAAAACTCTTGAGTTGCTTGTCATCTTGGGGTTTCAGATAAATTTTCTAGATAACATCTCTTTTTACTTGTTTCTTAAGATTTATGCAAGATATGTTATGATTGAAGTTAAAGGAAGCATGTTTATGGTAATTTCATGGTTTTGCTAGGATTTGGTGAAGCTATTGGTAAGGTTTGGTTAATTTCCACCTTTCATGTGAGATTTTCTAACTTTGAGATGAATTTCCAGTTTCATAAGGGATTTAGAGATTTTCTAGCTTTGATATGAAATTTTAAGCTTTGATATGTGGATTTTAGTCTTGATATGCAATTTCCAGCTTTAAGAGGAAAAAATTGCAGCCTTGATGTAGTTACTTGAAACTATATATATATATATATGGAGTTATGATGGATTTTCTTGTCAAGAATATATGTCATAAGTCTCACGACATGTTAGTTATAAGATATAGCATATTTGCCATGGAATTAAGTAAGAAAGTTGGAATTTTTGATGGAGAATTTGCTAGAAAATATCTATTATGACTGGCCGAGAGGGAGAAAGGGAATTTCAGCTTTCTTTTCAGAAAATTTACGCTCATTTTGACATACTCTTGCTCAAGTCATTTGTAAAACCTTGCTCTTTATGTTGATTTTAAACTAAAACAAAGAGGTTAAGAGGGGAGAAACCTAGATTTTCCAAACTGTTTGCCTGTTGGAAATTTTTACAGGAAACTCTATGCAACTTTGGAAAATTGGCTATAATTTCATATAGAAAAGTCAGAATTGAGTTCTATTTGTTTTGTTTGAAACTAGACTCATAGAGCTTTCAACGGACAAAATTTAGGGTTTGGTTTAATTTTTATAAATCCCAGCAAATCTGCAAAGTTTCTTGAAAATCTTGACTGTTCTATTCCTGCACTTGTGATAGCAGTGAGTTTAAACTGAAATTTGACCTAATTTATGAGTTGAATTTCATGAAGATATCTTCTAAAGCTTGTTAGTGCTTTGAGTCTATTTTCTAATGGTATAAGTTTGTGATTTTACAACTTACGAAACTCAAGTTATACCTTTTCAAAGAATATCACCAAAGTTAGGAATTTTATCAAATGGATTGAGTGGGACTTGGAGAACTTTGAAAAACTTTTCTGGGTTTTAAACCTAATTTTCTTTGGTTAAATCCTATATATTTTGATTTGAACTACTTAGTGATGTGTTAACCATAGCATGCATGAATATTTCACTTGATTTGAACTTGATAAGAACTTGATTTAAACAAGGAACCATGGCCTTTTTTGGTCTTCAAATATTAGGGTTAAACCTGTAGTTTCTGTGGTTGCTAAGTGAAGCTTCGAAGTTCATATTTTCTCATGACCACAGGATTACATGACCACAGGATTTGAGCCTATCCAAGAGGACAAACCAAGGTTGAAGTGAAACGATTGTGATCAAGTGGTGAGTGTTCCTTGCATTTTTGTATTTTAAATGACTAAGTGGAACGTTGTGTATGTTTGTTTGAGTGTTAAATGCTTTCCAATGATTGTTAAATGGATTTTCAATGGGCGAGTATGTACTTTATCGCACTCGACCTAAGAGAAAGTGGATTTTCAATGATCAACTGATTGGACATTACTTACGCATGAATGTAAGCCATGTGTACTATACTATACCGCATTGGTTAAATTGGGCCATTGCCCATCATTGCCAGTCAACTCGAGGCAAAAGCAGACTTAGTCGGGAGGTTGGTGACCTTGGGATAGTATTTGGTATACTCGAGTATGACCATGAAATCGGGTAGAGTACTGGTCAGTGAATGAAATGCAATGACTGAAATGAATGACTGAATAAAATGATCACTGAAGGAGTTTTCACTTTTAAATATTTTTAAATGTCGGAGGTATAAGGAGAAATGGAAGGCGACTGAATAACTAAATGAATGAATGGCTCAAAGTGAATACGTATCCTTTTCTGAATGTGCTATTATTACTCGAATGCTCTAAATGTTCTCCTTGGTTGGTTGTTATTAAATGTGCTTGATTGCTTGTTTGGGAACCTCACTAGGCTTTTAACTCATTCCTTTAGTTCGTTTTCCTTACAGGAGTGGAGGTCTGGAGCAAATAAGCATGAACTAGCGTGTATAACCCTTTTGTACCTGTACTTTTGGTAGATAAAATGTATTTTAACATTTGATGTTATATCTTACATTTTGCTTTTGGGTTGTAATTAAGTTTGAATTTTGATTGAATTGTAGAACTTAAATGTTATTTTGGAGGCTTGAACGGTTAATTTTGAGAATTGATTGTAGTGAATGTAGTGATTCCTGACGAGAGTTGGGCAGGTGGTCTACCAAACTCTTGAGTATGCCCTAGGGGGAGGTAGGTTTGTCACAAGTGGTATCAGACCCTAGATTTGAACTGGTTTGAGCGGATTGAGTGAGTGTAGTTGTGATGGTTTAACTACGAGTGTTTAAGTGTGAAACCCTAAAGTGTTAGGTAGTGAATCTTAGTTCAACTGCTTAAATTCCTTATTGTCTTGATGCTTGGATATAATGTAGGAATGGATGGAGACAATGAAAACGAGAACCCTGAGCAGTATCGTCGAGTCTTTAGTTACCAAGAGTGGTCAGGAGGACATATTTGTCATTTGGGTCTGGGGCGCAGGGTAAGGCACTGTGATTGTTGGCGGACTTATTCGTACCCTGATAGGGTGGTCTTAGCGATAGTTGACGAAAGGCAAAGGTTGGCTAATGCCAATAATAGGGCCCGGACTGAGATAGAGCGCCTAAGGGTAATGCTAAGGATGCAAGGTGATAGAATTCGAGAACTTGAGACCTCTATTCACGAGGAACAAGAACGGGCTAATGCTTTACGACAGCAAGTAAAAGAGGTTAACGCACGTCTAATTCGGGTGATAAGAGAAGTGAGAGATCAGACGAGAATATTTTAACCGAGTGTGGGATGCTTGTGGCTGAGGTAGCACAAGTGAATGTACCTGAGTAGGGTCAAAGGAATGCAATTGAGCCTGAGGGAGAGCAACCTGCGCTTGAGGGAGAAATGGAATCAATTGGTTCGATAATGAACTAAGCTGGAGACTTGAGGTTGTAGGACGTAAGATTTGGTAGTTAGGATGATACGTCATTTCTTGTTTTGCCACTGTATGCATTTTTGCTAGTGACGTGTCAATGCTATTGTGTATAGTACTTGCTTTTGTCTTGTGCACTTGATTTTGATCAAGTTGATATGTACAGTATCTTTGTAACTTGATGTATAAACTTGGTGTGTTATAAATATACTAAGTGTGATTCCTTATCTTTGATTTTATGATTTGAAAATGTCTTTATCTTACTGTTTAGCCTATTTATTTTGTTTATCTACTATATAGCCTATTTTGAAAAAAAAAAGGAAAGAAAGATAGAGAAGGATATGGAGGGAAGATGAAGTTGTGGACGTGGGGCTAGTCGTGGATGTAGGGTTAGGCAATCGTAGAAACCAAGAAATGAAAGAGAAGCAGCGGCTAAGCAAGATTGTGGACCAAGGGTCGAAGCAGGGGACCAAGTAGCAATGGCAATACAACAAATGACCAATATCTTAGTGCGATTGGTAAGGCAGCAAGGCCAAACTCCAATAAATCAGCCTAGGAACCCTGAGATAGGAGAGGATAGGGTCATAAAGCATTTTCAAAAGTTTGCTCTCCCTAAATTCTTTGGATGGCCTGATTCGGAGACAGCTGAGCATTGGTTAGAGACGATGATTAATATCTTTGCAGTTTTGAACTACACGGAGGAAAGACTGGTAAACTTTGCTCTATTTCAATTTGAAGGACTAGTCCGGGTATGGTAGAATGTTATTAGGATAAAGTGGGAGAGAGAACAGACTGCATGGGTTTGGGTAAACTTTATAAGGGAGTGTAATGAGAAATACCTCCTACCTTTGGTCCAAGAGGAGAGAGAGGACGATTTTATTAGGTTATCTCAGGGAACACTAAGTGTGGCCGAATATAAAACACAATTCACTAAATTGTCCAAATTTGCTCCTGAATTAGTGGCTACGGAACGGAAGAGAGTGAGACGGTTTGTACAAGAATTGAATATGGAGATCTATGAAACTTTAGCGGCAGTTCAAGTTAATGAGAATGTGAATGCACACGTAAAAACTTTTCAAGTACGAAAAAGGAGTGCACCTAGTAGTACACATGAGGAATCTAGAGAAAATGTAACGCCTCCCAAAGTAAGAAGAGTAAATCTTCCGCCTTACCCACCATGGACATTAGGGCAATTAGAAGGAGATTCTTCAAGAAGAGTTCAGGTAGGAAAAGGGCAACAAGAGGGAATCCCTCAAGAAAGCTGAATAGTGGCTTCTCGCTTGGCTTGTGGATACTATGGGAAGACAAATCACATTGAAGATAATCGTTGGGTGAATAGGCGGAAGTGCTTGGTTTGTAGGAGTACCGACCATCAAATTAGCAACTGCTCGAGGAAGCAACAACAAGGGAATAATGCTCAACAAGTGGATAGAACTACCCCTAAACAGCCTAATGAAAGAGGGAACAAACCAAGAGTGCCAGCGCGGGTATATGACATAGACAAGCAATAGGCTCCAGAGTCATCTAAGGTGATGGAAGGTAAAAAATTTCAAGAACGAAGTTTTCTTAAGGGAGAGAGAGTGTGAAGATTCGAAAATTATTTTATATTTTCTCTTATTTTGAAAAAGTTCAATTTATATTTTCTTTTATTTTACTTTGCTTGCCTAATTTCATGGTGATTTTATTGGTTAAATCAAGATTTTTATCATTCCCCTTTTATATTTTAGTGCATGTTAAGTTTGGTAGAGTATTATGATAATTTGATCGACTAGTGAGATATGTGCATTATATTTGGTTGATGAGAACGAGTGTGGTGTTAGAGAAATTATGTGATTAGAAGTGTTTAAAATTGAATTAGAGGAACACAAGATGGATTGGTTATTAGAACACAAGAGAGACAAAGAGATAGGAATGAAACCATAAGCCGCCACTTATCAACCATCAAGCCAATCTTTGACCAAGACTATTTTTAGTCTTTATCTTGCAAAATTGAACCAAAAACCCCTTATTTTTCCTCCTTGTTGGCTGAACCTAAGAGAGAGAGAGAAGAGGGAAAAAGTTCTAAATTTCATCTTGGTTTCCTTGCTTGATTTGTGAAGAATCCAAAGATCAACCCTAATCCGCTCCGATAAACCTTGAGTTAAACTTGGAGGTGAGCCTTTGGTGGAGTTATTTGAGGAAGACATCTGAGTTGCTTGTCATCTTGGGTTTTTGAGGTAAATTTTCTAAATAACATCTCTTTTTGCTTGTTTCTTAAAATTTATGCAAGATATGTTATGATTGAAGTTAAAGGAAGCATGTTTATGGTAATTTCATGGTTTTGCTAGGGTTTGGTGAAGTTGTTGCTAGGGTTTGGTTAATTTCCAACCTTTCATGTAAGCTTTTCTAACTTTGAGATGAATTTCCAGCTTTCATAAGAGATGTTTCTAGTTTGATATGAAATTTTAAACCTTGATATGTGAATTTTAGTCTTGGTATGCAATTTTCAGTTTTGAGAGGAAAAAATTTCAGCCTTGATGTAGTTACTTGAAGCTATATATATGTGGAGTTATGATGGATTTTTTTGCAAAGACTATATGTCATAAACCCCACGACTGTCGTGCCCCATTTTTTTTGAAAAATATAATTACGGGTTTATAAAATGAATGTTGATTTATTTGAGTGAAAATGAGTTTTTTGATTTGTAGAGAATAAATAAAGAAAAAGGACCTAAAAATGGGACTTCAAGTGCGACGATTTTAACCCAAAATAATAGTTTAAAAAGGATTTTTAATGAAAAATAGGAGTCGCCACTCGGTAGTGAGTTAAGGTGTACCAAGTCACCAAAGATAAATTTTAAATAAAAAGTAGGGAAAACCCTTTTTAAACGACTCCAAATCTTTGAAAATCGAGAGAAAGGGCTCGGAGCCACGATTGAAGAAAGGGAAGACAAGGATAAAATCCAAGGCACCCTTTCAACCTAATCAAAGTTAGTTGCGTGATTTAGTCGAAAAATTTCTTAATTTAACCTAAAAACTTATCATATTTGGATGTTATTATATGAATGCAAACCTAGACCTAATAGCTATTGAAAGGGTCAATATGTCTCTTCGAAGTTAGTTTGTGCAAATCGCATTCATTGCGACGCCCAAAAAGTGACTCTTTGAAGAGGTCGCGAATATGCAACAATGAGAATTGAAAAAATAAAAAATTTATAATATACAATATACGTGACCTAAAAAAAGGAATGCAACATAACGGGTGCGGAGAACTAAGATTCATGACTTCAATTTTCTTTTTGATAGAGGGAATACGAGCGTGCTAAAATTAGAAAACCATACTCATCCATATCCCATATTCGAGAGGTACTCCCTAAGCTAATCAAGCAAATGCACTAATTTAGTTCTAATTTTCTTAAATGGAATGCAAGTCTACATGTCATGTTCACACATAAGGATAAGGGATATACATATAGAGGAAATATCATGCAAAAATGGTAAATATCCTAAAAAGTAGAAAATATGCATGAAATGTAGTGATTTGTCATACAAACATGATCTAGTGCGTGGACGGTTCCTAAAAATTTAGCTTTGGACCAGCCCATATCTATAAGTTCTCACTAGCGTTGGATTAGTGAGAAATTGGAACAAAGGGTCACAACTAGCGTTGGACTAGTGTGGTGATATCACGTATTTATTGTAACTAAATAAATCATATAAAACATAATGAAAGCAAGTAAATGCCTAAATCACATTTAGCACATAACACATAAGCATGATATCTAGATGCAAAGACCCTAAGAAAACGAGTAAACATGCAAACACACAAGCATGTAAGCACACAAGCAAAGCAAATAGAGACCTAACTATTACATTTGAGGGCCCTAACTACAATCTAAGGGGGGAAAGAATAAAATAATAAAATAACGACCTAACTATTACATATTCTATCTAAATACATGTCTTGAACCCCCTAACTATTACAATTTAGCATTTAAATGGCTCTCAAATAATCAAAATTAAATTAAATTAAATATACACAATTAAAAAACAAATAAAGTGAATAAATAAAACAAAATAAAATAAAATAAAATAAAAATTCAAAAAACATGCAATTACACACATAAATTCACATAGGATCAAGTAAAATTAGAATAAAGGAGTAGAGTGTACCTCTCTTTGAATTAGTAGCTAATGGGGGATTGGATTTGCCCTATTTAACTCCAAAATTAACAAAAATCATCAAGGCACCAATTTAATTAACAAATAAATCATGAAAAAATGGAAATAACTATGAAATCTATCAATTTAGGCATTCAAATGGAATATAATTAATAATAAAAAATAAAAATAACTTCTATCTAAGAAATCAAACAAATAAGGACTTAATTGCAAATATTGAGAAAATTTTAGGGGCTAAATTATTATTATTACAAAAATTTTGGGGTAAAAAATTAAAGAGAAATAAAATTAAGGGCTCAGAGATAAAGCCTACCAAACCCAATGCTAAAATCCACAAAAATAAATCAAAACCCACAAAAATACTACCCAAATCTTTAAATTTTTGCTAAAATCCAAATAAAAAATTATAAATCTATCAAAAATTATTAAACCTTCAAATTTCGTCCCAAAACTTAATGAATAATCTATCCAAAAATGACATTAAAACATACCAAAGCAAATTAACATTTTGAAGGGACAAAATTGATTATATTTTCCCAAATTTCGGGCCATAGTAGCATTATTTAGAAAAACTAGGGGTTAAAGTGCAATTTTGCTTGAAAATTTTCATGCAAGCTTCGAAGAAGCTTTCTTCTTCATTGTTCTGCAACCGAAAGCTTCTGCAACTTTTCCTGGGTTCATTCACGAAATATTTCCCACAAATTTCTGGATTTTAGGTGCAGTCTTCTCTTTCCAAAACATAATTAAAATCACAACCAGCATCGGAACTTGGATCTTACGTAGCAAAATCACAGAAATTCAACATACAAACGTGCAAATCTTCTGCAACAATTTTATGCAATCTTCTGAGTTCGCTTGTTATGAAAATCAGTCATGAACTCAAGCAAAAACTCATGGATTCGTCAGATAAAAAACCCATAGAAAACCCCAACCCATTTCCTTAACAAATTTCGTCCCAAGGACTCCTACCGAAATCAGAAATCATCAAACAAACAAGAGGTCAAAGTAATGGAACCAACAAAAGTTTACCCACAGCAAAAACTCACGTCTGTTAAGCTTTAAATAAGGTTCAGAATATAGTTTAAATGATGTACTTACAGAGACAAAAAACCCTGGAGAATCGATGGAAGCTGTGCAGATCTATGGAGGGAAGTCAGAAAACCCTCTTTTTCTTTGCAGCGGCAATTTCTAGTAGTGACGAGCTCGTCACTTTGAGCCTCGATTCTACCGGCCTGGAGCTGTTTTCTCCCAGCAATTTGTGAACAAAGTTTTTTCTACTGTCTCCCCAAAAGGTGCAGAAACTACAAGAACCCTCAAAAAGTCAGAATCGAAACCTAACTTTGGTCTAGAGCCAGGCTTGCTCGTCAGCCTGGTGAACAAAATTTTCAGCTGCTTTTCTTTTCGATCTTCCCTCTCCTTTTCCTTTCCCTTCTTGTTTTCCTCTTTTTCCAGTTTCTCTCTTCCTCCCCTTACTCTCCTAGATTCTCTCTTTCTATCCCCCTCTTTCTCTTCTCCTTTTTCTTTCTCTTTCTCTCTTGCCTGCAGCTTCCTTTCTTTTTCCTTCCTTTCTTTCTCAGATCCTCCTCTCCTCTCTTTCTCTTCTCTTTTACTTTCTGTTTCTTTTTTTATCTCCCCGCCCCCTCTCTTTTGTTCCAAAGCTCCCTTTTTTGTCAGCCGTTACCCTCTCAATCTCTTGCCCTCTCTCTCAGTTTTTTCTTCCTTTCTTCCCTTGTCCCGTAGCTTTCTTTTTTTGTTTCTCTTGTTTCCAGATTTTCCCTCCAACTCTACACCTGTCTTGCCACCTAGTCCCTTGCATGTGTTGTGCAACAAACCAAGACACATGACTCATTTGCATGCACTCCACCTAAATATCTTGCATGCATTCCACCTATTTTTGTTTTTTCTTTTTCTTTTATTTTTTTCAACACAAATTTAGGGTAAATAAAATGTTAAACTCCTAATCGAAATTACCTTAATAAATTTTCATTTTATTTGGAAGAAATTGAATTTGAAAAGCTTAAAAATAAATTTTTGTGGGAATTTCTTTTTTTTTCTGAAATTTAATGCAAAAATGCTTGTTTTTGTTGATTATTTTTTAAAAGAAGATGAACCTAATTCAAAAATAGCTAAGTATTATTTTGTGAACTAAAAATAAAATAAAATAAAATAAAACAAAATTAAAATTAAATTAAATAGAATTGAAATTTTGGTGTCTACAACGACAATGTTAGTTATAAGATATAAGTGCATTTGCCATGGAATTAAGTAAGAAAGTTCGAATTTTTGATGGAGAATTTGCTGGAAAATTTCTTTATGGCTTGCTGAGAGGGAGAAAGAGGAATTTCAACATTCTTTTCAGGAAATTTTGTGGTCATTTTGACATACTCTTGCTCAAGACATTTGTTAAAACCTTGCTTTTCATATGTATGTTGATTTTGAGTCAAAACAAAGAGGTTAAGAGGGAAAAAACCTAGTTTTTCCAAGCTATTTGCTTGCTGGAAATTTCCACAGTAAACTCTATGCAATTTTGAGAAATTGGCTATAAATTTCGTATAGAAAAGTCAGGATTGAGATCCGTTTATTGTGTTTGAAACTAGACTCATAGAGATTTCAACGGTATAAAATTTATGGTTTGGTTCAATGTCTATAAATACCAGTAAATCTGCAAATTTTCTTGAAAATCATGACCTGTTCTATTCCTGCACTTGTAATAGCAGTGAGTTGAAATTGAAATTTGACTAATCTATGAGATGAATTTCATGAAGATGTCTTCTGAAGCTTATTAGTGCTTCGAGTCCTATTTTCTAATGGTAAGTTTTGTGATTTTTTGACCTACGGAACTCAAGTTATACCTTTCAAAGAATGTCACCAAAGTTGGGAAATTTATCCAAATGGATTGAGTGGGACTTGGAGAACTTTGGAAAACTTTTCTAGATTTTAAACCTAACTTTCTTTGGTTAAATCCTATATATTTTGATTTGAAACATGTTTAGCAAAGTTCCTTTTTGCAAAGTTGGAATACGCGGGTTAGGTCGCGTTTTCAAGGGTGCGTATTCACTTATGCAATTTTCTACAATTTTTCTACAACAAGAAGTTACTATTTCATTGGTTTCGCCTCTTACCTCAAATCAAAACCTGTTATTGTAAAGAACAATGCACCATATCAAACATATGTAATTTAATCAAATACACTATTTGAACACAAAATCTAGTATTAAAAACACATGAATCAAATTTGAGAGTTGTAGAAGTTGATCATTGAAGCTCCCTTGGCACTTATTTTGCACATTTGACCACATTTCTTGGATCCCTAGTATAAAAATGTAACAAACATACCAAAACTTACTTATTAAACATAAAATCACACCAAAATTGACATAAACTTAAACAAAAATTGGGTTGCCTCCCAATAAGTGCTTCTTTATAGTCATTAGCTTGACTAATTCTCCTCATTTTTTCAAGGAGATTTTGTTAATGAGTAATCCATTATTCTAGGTCATGGTGGATCAACAAATAATGGCTTGATATTAAAAGCCACATGTTCTAATGATATGAGAGATGGAAGAGACTTACCTGTCTCAAGTGTTTCCATAGATACTACTTTGAATTTGTGTCATTTGAGTACGCGCCAAAAAGAATGTCCGCATGGCCTTCTTGGGTGACTTTGGAACCTACACTTTTCAACACAATCCCTAAGAGGGATTATATATGAGTCATTTATGCTTGCTTCTGAGTTTCAAACTTTATTCCAAAGGTATTATCATGTGAAATTGATATTTTCTCATTGAAACACACATTAGATGCATCATTTTTTAATCAAAATACAATCCATCTTCACATGCAACATTCCCACCCATTCATGCCTAGGGTCATTTTTGCATATCATAAAGAAATAACTTCACACAAAATAGGTAATTGATCTTGTATTTTATCAAAATAAGAAGCTAATTCATTGACCTTACTTCAATCCTATCAAAATGGTCGAAAGTCACATTAGCTTAGCTTTTCTATAGCTAGTTTTCAAGATGATTTAGATTCATATTGGACACACTTGGATGGGTAATCATAATAACATTGAGAATTACTATAAGTACGATTGATTATCCCAACTATAAGCATGCGAATTATCCGAATTAGCACCATATTGATCAAAAATAAGAATTACAATGTCCACTTCATTAAAATAAACCACATGTTGTGCTTGCCCTACATGTATGAGTAGCATGATAACCTCCACATAAATCACAAATCACATGATAAGAATTGAAAGCATTAACATTCCTCTTTTGTTCAAACACATTCGTAATGGTGCCCAATTGAACTTTTAACGTTATATAATCAAATTAGTCTTTAAACTCCTTAAAACCATTTCAAATGACATACCTTCGGTAATTTTTTATTACCTCTATTTAATGAGTTTTGCACTTGGTAACAACCTATTGCCGATCTTCTATTTCTCAAGTATTGTTCAACAATATTTCCTACTCTCCTTGAATTCCTAAACATATTTTTTAAATTGCTCAAAAATAAATTAGTCAAGAAGAATAAGTGACTCAACACATACAAAAAATAAGACATTAAATACAAAACAAATGAGTCAACAAGACACTAGGCCATAACAAAAAAAATTAAAATGTCTAACCCTAATAAAGTAGTTTTTAGCACCGATATTGGAGCAAATTTCCCCGACAACGGTGCCCACAAACTTGACGAGTATAGGATATAACATATAACAATTAGCTCATCCATAGTTAAGTTTTACATTTATAAAATTTTAAATACTCCAACACTCGATTTTTCGCAAGTATACGAGTCATGATTGAGTATAGGATATTAAGAGTCGAACCCACAGGAAAAATTGTCAATTACCCGATGGTTTTCAAACTCCTTTATTATTAGACTCTCACAAATGCAAGAGAATAGACCTACATTATAAACATGAAAATAAAAGTAATAAAAATAACAATAGAAAACTCCTAGAGGTATGGAATTCCACGCTATTTTTGCAAATAAAATAATCTGTTTAAGTGGAATGCTATTATTTTGGCTAGTTATGGTGTAATTTCCTAATATATGTGAAACCTACTTTGTAGTAAATCAACTGTGAGGACCGTGTAAAATCCCTTATATTTTTTCTTAAAATTCCCCTTTAATTTGGAAATTATTACTTTACAATAGCTTATACCCTATTCATTCACTTCCCCACTAGTTACAAATAATCATAGAACCGAAGCCCTTTCCCCCTTTACTTTCACCGTTAAGAGAAACTAGGGTTTTACGTCTTCCGTAGTGTGAGTATCGGTACGGAGTGTGTATTAAATTTAGTGATTAAGAGTGAGTTTTAGATGATATTAAATGTGTGATTAGAAGTAATAATAATAAGTTAGTGAATTATAAGTGAAAACCCTAGTACGCGCGAGTTAAGGAAAAACGGTGTGAACCGATGTGTACCGTTTGCTACCGATTGAGTGCACTACTCGAACACTACTTTATTACCTTAATCTTTGTCATTAATTGAGCAAAATCAACCCTAAAATATCCTATTAAACAGCCACCATTTTTGACCAAAAGAAAAGGAAGAAAGAAAAAAAAACAAGAGGACCAATGGCGGCTTGACAAGTGTTGGCCAACCAAATTTGACCAACAAACTTTCCTATCTTCTTAACTTTGTTTTGGACCAAAAATTCCTGCACATTTTCACCATCTTGACCGTGAGTTTGAGAGGAGAAATAGGAGGGAAAAGTTCATCTTCAACCTCAACTTCATGCTTGAATCTTGAGTTTCAATCCACAAGCTTGCAAAATACTCCATAAAAGTGGTTCACTAGGGAAGATTAAGGATTTGAGTGGAGAGATTTTTGGAGGAAAAGCACTAAACTTCCATCTTTCTTGAGGTTTGAAGGTACTTTTGGCAAGAAGCTACTTTATTTCTTTAATCTTGCACTTGAATGAGATTATGCTTGTTGTAGTAGGTTTTATGGAAGATTTTGTAGTTTTGGTGGTGATTCATGAAATTTCATCTAGGGTTTGATAATTTTAAGCCTTGAATATGTTGTTTAACTTTCAAATGTTGGTAATGGGTTTGGATATGGAATTTGTGAGATGATTAGTGGTTTGATTGTGATTTTTAGCCTTAAAAGTTGAATTTCCAGCTTTGATAGTGGAATCTGCTCTGTTCTGACCAGTGTAATTCGTCCATATTAGAGGCTGAATTAGGCTTAGGTTAAAACATGAAAGTTGTAGGAAATGATGTTATATAGTTGTCTGTAAATTTTCAGCTCAATCGGAGCACGGTAGTATGTGAAATGACCGAAATACCCCTGACTGCCAAAAGCCCATTTCGTGGACAGTTTTGAGATTTCACAAGTTTGGCTTCGTTTTTCACCCTGATTCGTATCTAATTAGCTTTTGGCCAAAACACAAAACTTGTAGCACTATGTTTTATCTTTCCAACGCCTCTGAAAACACCCCAAACGGAGTTGTGTAGCCTGAGTTATCGCCGGTTAAAGTCAGTGCTGACAACAGACTGATACGAACTTTTGGATCTTGGATTGCAATTCGACTTAGATACACTATAAATTAGGTTAAGTTGTCTTCATGAAAGTTGTGCCCTCTGTCTTAGCTTCGAAATGGTATAAGGTTCACCCCAATTCGATAACCATAGCTCCAGTTATGACTAAAATACTACGAGATCAAATCTGCCATTTAGTTTTGTCTTCAAAATTGATATTTGCTTGTACTATTGCACTTGTGTTGTATTTGGATGATTTTGGAGCCTAATGGAAGGGCTATTGTGGTAACCTTACTTGTATGTATTGTGGGGTTGAATTGAGGAAAATAATGAAGCCATAAATGGCTGGAAAATAGCTAAATACAAAGGGCATGCCGCCTAAATTTTCACTCGAGGGTTAGAAATGTGTACTTGCAACTTGAGTAAAGATTTGACGATGAATTGAACTTGATCTGTCTAAAGTATTCGAGTCTTCTTTTGTAGAGGTATATAAGTTGGAATTTTGCCGAAACTCATACCCTTGAAAAAATGAAATTAGCGACCAATAGAAATACGTTTTTCTCGTTTTTTCGACTCAAATGGGAATTCCAAAGTTTTAATCGTTTCATTGCCAAAACCAAAAGAGCGAGCATGAATTTTCTAGAGTTTGATACGTAACATGAACCCTATCTAAATGAGTTTCGTTTACTTGATCTTTTTGAAGCGAAACTCTTAAGTTTCGAACCCTGGTTGATTTCAAGCTTTTAAATGATATTGTATCGCAGATTTGGACTCCAACCAAGGAGTTACACCTGAGCGTGATTTTTGAAAAGCACTAAATCTTTGGTGAGTGCTTCCAAATATTTAATTGCACTTGACACATGTATTTGATACTTGAATGAGATGCTTACATGTTATACGAGTGGATTGATCGGGCAAGGTGTACTTTATCACACTTGCCCTAATGTGATATGTATGTTTTATTGGTGCAATTGACTTGATATACTTGTCTTGACTTGTAAGTGCGGAGCGGCAGTATGTACCACACTCGATCGAGTGGGAGGTACCTCTCATTCCCGTCTCCGTACTTTTATCTTGATTCAATCGATTGGAGATATTATCTCATCGACTTCTTGGGAACCCAAACCCCACTGGCTAGTTAATCGAGTCGAGCCGGCAAGGGCCTGGTCGATTAGATAACGAACCATGGGTATCTAGTGTTGTCGAGTGGAGTGTTATCTCCTCGACTAATCGATATACTCGAGTATTACCACCAGTGTTTAGTTGGTGTTCGGGCCCGGTAAGGGGGTTGAATGGTGGACGGATTGGTGTGAAGTGAAGTACTACTGGACTGGTTATATTCCTCGAAAGTTGGCGGAGTGTCAACTAATACTCGATCAAGCTCCGGTGAAGCAACGGGAAATTGGCTCTTGAGAGCCATCTGTATCCTTATACTCTGATTGTTATTCGTAGTGTTATTGTTTCTTTTAAAAAGAATTTTACACTCGCTCATTTTGAGATTTGCTACTTGAAGTGTTATTGCTCACTTTATGAACGTGTTATGCTCGCTATTTTGCTACAGTAATATTTGTACTTTTAAATAATGGTCAACTTGCTATTTGGAACCTCACTGGGCTTTTAGCTCATTCCACGCCATTGTTTTCCTTACAGGGGGTACGAGCGAGGCGTGAGACTGGTACAGGCTAGTTTAGTCTAGTTTTTGGAAATTTTGTAATGGTACTCGCACTAGTCGCTCGACTAGGGTTTAATGTATTTGGAACTCCAATCTTTAATGTATTTGGGATTGTATGGAAATTGAGACAGAAATGAATGTATTGTATGTTCCAACTTTGAAAGCGATTGTTCCATTCCCGTTCGAGGTTGTGAATTATTTTATCCGAAATAAGTGAGCGAGTCCTGGCGAGAGTTGGGCAGGCGGTCCGCTAAACCCTGGGGTACGCCCTAGGGGAGGTGGGGCCGTCACAGGTGGTATCAGAGCTCCTATCGAGCTCGTGCCGGGAGAGGATTCTCGGACTGTGGGGAGTGGCTTGTTAAGTGTGAATCAAATGTCTATTGTTGGGGGGCTGTAGATATGTATGTTGGGTAGGAATCTCTAATATGGGCGATTTACTCTTGGGACCGGCCGGCTCGAGTTGTGAATTACCTTATTGTGGATTCCTGTACCCGAATACCAAAGAGTGATACCTTTATGACAAGTCAATATCTCGAGTGATATTAGGATAAGTTTGGATGGCGAAAGCCAAGGCACAGGGGATGCGAATAGTCTGGATTTGGAATATATTGAAGATATTAGTGAGATTTGGGACCCTTCTTATTCACGTGTACGTATTTGGTTGTACTTCTTCAAGTTTTGATTAAGTGTAGTGCTTGAGCAATACGTAGAGTTAATGTCCCATAGTATATGTGAATTGCTATGATAGAACGTATGTTATTTTCAATGTATTCTATTATGTTTCATTTTGTGATTTGAAAATGCTTTTATCGAACTTTATAGTTACTTTATTTTGCTTATACTTATATAGGCTATTGTTCAAAAGAGGTATGGAGGGTAGGCGGAGTCAAGGACGTGGAACTACCCGAGGACGTGGCTCTAATCGTGGCCGGGGGTAGACGGGCACAGGAACCGATACGCGAATCGAGAGGGGAAAGAGAGGAAACCGTTGGACCACAACCTGGACCCCGAGTGGAAGGGGGGATCAGGTGGCCACTGCAATTCAACAGATGACCAATATTCTTGCTCGTTTGGTAGAGCAACAGGGTCAAGCCCCAGTGAATCAACCTAGGGACCCTGAAATGGAGCAAGATAGAGTCCTAGAAAGATTCCAGAAGTTCTCCTCCTAAGTTTCTGGGAGGACCAGACCCTGAGGTAGCGGAGAGATGGTTAGAAACTATGATTAACATATTCGCCGCTCTAAACTATGCGGATGATAGACAGGTGCAATTTGCTGTGTTTCAGTTTGAGGGTCCAGCTAGGGCTTGGTGGAACGTAATTAGGGCTAAATGGGAGAGAGAAAGGACCGCATGGACTTGGTTGAATTTCGTGAGAGAGTTTAATGAGAAATACCTTCCACCGATAGTCCAGGAAAAGAGGGAAGATGAGTTTATTAGGCTCCGTCAGGGAACCCTAAGTGTATCTGAGTACGAGACTCAGTTCACTAAGCTATCGAAGTTTGCTCCCGAATTAATAACTACGGAGCAAAGAAGGGTTAGGAGGTTTGTACAGGGACTCAACGTGGAAATACAGGAGGCCTTGGCAGCGGCACAAATTAATACTTTCACCGAGGTTCTTGAGAAAGCCCAGAGGATAGAAATTGCTAGGGCACAGGTAAGGAATTTTCATGCAAAACGGAGAGGTGCGCCTGGTGGAAGTCAAGGGCAGGAACAAGGTGATCTAGATATGCCACCCTCCAAGATGAGTCGAGGAGATAGTGGGGAGAAAATTCCGGGGACACCTAAGGAAGTTACACCAAGAGGAGCCCCAGGTGGAAGGAGACAAGCAAGAGGTGCCTCGCAGGGAGGTCAGACCTCAGCCTCTCGAGTATCTTGTGGGTACTGTGGAAAAACCAACCACACAGAGGATAATTGCTGGCGAAAGGCTCGAAAGTGTTTACGATGTGGAAGTCCTGAGCACCAGATCGCCAATTGTCCATTGATCGGTGATACCCAGCCAGTCGGCAGATCAAGCCCTAAACAACCCAATGTAGGAGGGGATAAACCCAGAGTGCCAGTTAGAGTGTATGCCTTAGACCACCAAGGTACGATTCATGATGTCCATTGGCTGACTAAAAATTTTGTTAATGGTGAGACCTAGGAGCTAGAAAAAGACATGCAAGAAAAATATCCAGACTTGTTTACAACAAAAGGTATGAATTTCGAGGTCGAAATTCTCTTAAGGAGGAGAGAATGTGAGGACGTGTAAAATCCCTTATATTTTTCTTAAAATTCCCTTTAATTTGGAAATTATTACTTTACAATAGCTATACTACTCATTCACTTCCCCACTAGTTACAAATAATCATAGAACCAAGGCTTTCCCCTTTACTTTCACCGTTAAGAGAAACTAGGGTTTTACGTCTTTCCGTAGTGTGAGTATCGGTGCGGAGTGTGTATTAAATTTAGTGATTAAGAGTGAGTTTTAGATGATATTAAATGTGTGATTAGAAGTAATAATAATAAGTTAGTGAATTATAAGTGAAAACCCTAGTACGCGCGAGTTAAGGAAAAACGGTGTGAACCGACGTGTACCGTTTGCTACCGATTGAGTGCACACTCGAACACTACTTTATTACCTTAATCTTTGTCATTAATTGAGCAAAATCAACCCTAAAATATCCTATTAAACAGCCACCATTTTTGACCAAAAGAAAAGGAAGAAAGAAAAAAAAACAAGAGGACCAATGGCGGCTTGACAAGTGTTGGCCAACCAAATTTGACCAACAAACTTTCCTATCTTCTTAACTTTGTTTTGGACCAAAAATTCCTGCACATTTTCACCATCTTGACCGTGAGTTTGAGAGGAGAAATAGGAGGAAAAGTTCATCTTCAACCTCAACTTCATGCTTGAATCTTGAGTTTCAATCCACAAGCTTGCAAAATACTCCATAAAAGTGGTTCACTAGGGAAGATTAAGGATTTGAGTGGAGAGATTTTTGGAGGAAAAGCACTAAACTTCCATCTTTCTTGAGGTTTGAAGGTACTTTTGGCAAGAAGCTACTTTATTTCTTTAATCTTGCACTTGAATGAGATTATGCTTGTTTGTAGTAGGTTTTATGGAAGATTTTGTAGTTTTGGTGGTGATTCATGAAATTTCATCTAGGGTTTGATAATTTTAAGCCTTGAATATGTTGTTTAACTTTCAAATGTTGGTAATGGGTTTGGATATGGAATTTGTGAGATGATTAGTGGTTTGATTGTGATTTTTAGCCTTAAAAGTTGAATTTCCAGCTTTGATAGTGGAATCTGCTCTGTTCTGACCAGTGTAATTCGTCCATATTAGAGGCTGAATTAGGCTTAGGTTAAAACATAAAGTTGTAGGAAATGATGTTATATAGTTGTCTGTAAATTTTCAGCTCAATCGGAGCACGGTAGTATGTGAAATGACCGAAATACCCCTGACTGCCAAAAGCCCATTTCGTGGACAGTTTTGAGATTTCACAAGTTTGGCTTCGTTTTTCACCCTGATTCGTATCTAATTAGCTTTTGGCCAAAACACAAAACTTGTAGCACTATGTTTTATCTTTCCAACGCTCTGAAAACACCCCAAACGGAGTTGTGTAGCTGAGTTATCGCTGGTTAAATCAGTGCTGACAACTAGACTGATTACGAACGTTTGGGATCTTGGAGTTGCAATTCGACTTAGATACACTATAAATTAGGTTAATTGTCTTCATGAAAGTTGTGCACCTCTGTCTTAGCTTCGAAATGGTATAAGGTTCACCCCAATTTGATAACCATAGCTCCAGTTATGACTAAAATGCTACGGGAATATCAAATCTGCCGTTCAGTTTTGTGTCTTCAAAATTGATATTTGCTTGTACTATTGCACTTGTGTTGTATTTTGGATGATTTTGGAGCCTAATGGAAGGGCTAATTGTGGTAACCTTACTTGTATGTATTGTGGGGTTGAATTGAGGAAAATAATGAAGCCATAAATGGCTTGGAAAATAGCTAAATACAAAGGGCATGCCGCCTAAATTTCACTCGAGGGTTAGAAATGTGTACTTGCAACTTGGGTAAAAGATTTACGATGAATTGAACTTGATCTGTCTAAAGTATTCGAGCTTCTTTTGTAGAGGTATTAAGTTGGAATTTTGCCGAAACTCATACCCTTGAAAAAATGAAATTAGCGACCAATAGAAATACGTTTTCTCGTTTTTTCGACTCAAATGGGAATTCCAAAGTTTTAATCGTTTTCATTGCCAAAACCAAAAGAGCGAGCATGAATTTTCTAGAGTTTGATACGTAACATGAACCCTATCTAAATGAGTTTCGTTTACTTGATCTTTTTTGAAGCGAAACTCTTAAGTTTCGAACCCTGGTTGATTTCAAGCTTTTAAATGATATTGTATCGCAGATTTGGACTCCAACCAAGGAGTTACACCTGAGCGTGATTTTTGAAAAGCACTAAATCTTTGGTGAGTGCTTCCAAATATTTAATTGCACTTGACACATGTATTTGATACTTGAATGAGATGCTTACATGTTATACGAGTGGATTGATCGGGCAAGGGTGTACTTTATCACATTGGCCCTAATGTGATATGTATGTGTTATTGGTGCAATGACTTGATATACTTGTTCTTGACTTGTAAGTGCGGAGCGGCAGTATGTACCACACTCGAGTTCGAGTGGGAGGTACCTCTCATTCCCGTCTCCGTACTTTTATCTTGATTCAATAGATTGGAGATATTATTTCATCGACTTCTTGGGGAACCCAAACCCCACTGGCCAGTTAATCGAGTCGAGCCGGCAAGGGCCTGGTCGATTAGATAACGAACCCATGGGTATCTAGTGTTGTCGAGTGGAGTGTTATCTCCTCGACTAATCGATATACTCGAGTATTATCACCAGTGTTTAGTTGGTGTTCGGGCCCGGTAAGGGGGTTGAATGGTGGACGGATTGGTGTGAAGTGAAAGTACTACTGGACTGGTTATATTTCCTCGAAAGTTGGCGGAGTGTCAACTAATACTCGATCAAGATCCGGTGAAGCAACGGGAAATTGGCTCTTGAGAGCCATCTGTATCCTTATACTCTGATTGTTATTCGTAGTGTTATTGTTTCTTTTAAAAAAGAATTTTACACTCGCTCATTTTGAGATTTGCTACTTGAAGTGTTATTGCTCACTTTATGAACGTATTATGCTCGCTATTTTGCTACAGTAATATTTGTACTTTTAAATAATGGTCAACTTGTTATTTGGAACCTCACTGGGCTTTTAGCTCATTCCACGCCATTGTTTTCCTTACAGGGGGTACGAGCCGAGGCGTGAGACTGGTACAGGCTAGTTTAGTCTAGTTTTTGGAAAATTTGTAATGGTACTCGCACTAGTCGCTCGACTAGGGTTTAATGTATTTGGAACTCCAATCTTTAATGTATTTGGGATTGTATGGAAATTGAGACAGAAATGAATGTATTGTATGTTCCAACTTTGAAAGTGATTGTTCCATTCCCGTTCGAGGTTGTGGAATTATTTTATCCGAAATAAGTGAGCGAGTCCTGGCGAGAGTTGGGCAGTCGGTCCGCTAAATCCTGGGGTACGCCCTAAGAGGAGGTGGGGTCGTCACAATCAACTTATACTCGTAATTAAACCATACGTACTCTCGTGATTATGAAATTAACTACAAGTTTATTTCTTTTATGAATTACATAAAACAAGTCACTAAAACTATAAAGGTATGCCTCTACTCTCGTGAGTGTATTTTCTAAATTTATCACTTCCTTGAACTAGTATTAACTTTTAATTGTCATTGCAAACTTAACACTTTAAAATTATCACAATTAATAGTCGGTTAATCATGATTAGAAAAACAAAAGTGATAAATAACTTGCACAAAATTAATATCACCAAATAATCATGTAAACATCACTAACAAAATATAGAAAGTTCGCCCATAACTCTAGGCATAAATTTAGCAAAACATGAAAACAAACACCAAACTTGTATTATAATTAAACATGAAATCAAATACCAAAAGAGAAAGTGATAGGAGAGAAGTCACCCTCGTCACATGAGATCCATCTCTCCATCTTTACTCCTCAATTCTTCATCCAAATCTAACTACAAATATAAAAAGTATAAACTACTCTAACTATATTATACTAATAAATTAAGAAAAACTAGTGGAGATTACATTTTTGTGAAGTTTCTCTAGCCTTACAAAGTTATGAAAACAAACTCTCAAAGGCCCTATTTATAGAGGAATTAAAGGTCAAAATGAGTTTGTTTCTAGTTGACAATCATGTCTCTTGAAACTCCCGAAAGTTGTTTCTACAAGATTCTATGCTTTCTTGCTCATATCCAGCTAGAATTCTTGTAAAAAAATTAGTCAAAAACTTGTGTGAATAGAGAACAAGTTGTAGCAACAATTGAAGAATATGTGACCTCGAAAACACAACCTGAGGTCACGTATTGATCCCACGTTTTGCCTTTTTTGCAAGTTTTCCTCATTTTTGGTCAATCATCCTCCTTGCTCTATTTTTGTACCACATTTCACTGATATTTCTCAATGATGGAGGCTGAACTAGCTCTTTGTAGAGCATGAAAGTTGTAACCCTTTGAATTAACTTTCAAATGTCTCTTGAATCATCCAATTTGGAGCTCTGTATTGTGACGCCCCCACTTCTCCCTAAGGCGAACCAGAGGGTATCCGCGGGACGCTGTCCAACTCTCGCCAGGACTCAAGGCAAAATCATTCAAGTTTAACTATAAATAATCAACAATACAAGCCAAATGAATAAAGTCGCATTCATTACCAATTTTCACTAGTACACCACGAGTACAAAACGCATCCATCGTCCATATCTTACATTAGATTCCCAAAATATACATCAATCCTAGGGTTATACAAAAATCCAGAGTCTAGTCATGAACATCGAAAACCCTAATACAAAAGTACAATCCAAAAGGGGGTTTTCCTCAAGTTCTCTTCGATCCATTCCTGTTAAGGAAAACAAATCTACTGGGTGAGCAAAACGCTCGTGAGGCCAAGAAACACACATGCAAACACGCAATCCAAATAGCCACAAATTACATAGTAAGTAAAACTATAAGTTCGAATAATTCACATTTCAAAAAAATAAACAGAAACAATTCAAGGATACTGTAGCTCTCAGGAGTTAAATTCCACGTAGTCGAGTCGGAGTCTTGATCACATCTCATGTTGACACTCCGTCAACCACATAAGTATCAAATCCGTAGATACACCAATTTTCTTCAAATCCCGTCAGCATTACACCACCTTGTCGGCCCGCTCATCAAATTTTTTTGATAATACTCGAGTATATCATGGCAAAACTGCACGAGTAATGCCGAGCAAGATCTCTCCAATAGATCATGCCCAACGAATATCTCATGGTTTGCTAAACTTATCGACCAAGCCCATGTTGGCTCGATTCGCAAAGCTAGCCAACGAGTTTGGCCGTTCCCCGAATACGAATACAAATACGAATACGAATACGAATACGAATACGAATATAAGTCGATGAGCAACGCTCAAATCGACGATTTCAAGTAGGAATTACAAATACTAATTACATATACGAATCACAAATACAAATCACATCCACATTACCATATACGAATCGAATATGAATCCACATAGCAAAATACAAATATAATCTCGTTTGACAGAGAACGAGTGCGGTAAAGTACACACTCGTCTCAAAATTTCAAATTCATACAATGGATAAGAATCAATTAACCACTTAACAACAAATTCATGCACTTGACACTCACCAATCAAAATAAGAGAGTGAGTGCGCAAACAAGCCTTTAGGTGTTCCCCTCGAGATCCTCATGAAGATCTCCTTGAGCACCTAGGCAAACAATAGTTATCTATTAAACACCATCACTAAAAATCCTTTCTTATCAAGAGAGGGATTGTACACTTGTACAATCTAGAAAATACCATGGAATGGGGTTTCACTAACTCAAAATTCAAGATTCAAAAGTAGTGTTTATTAACACAAGGAAAAACTGATTTACTTCATGAAGACAAGTTCTAAATGGTCATTTAGTATTGAAGGATAGGGAAGAGTCTCAAAAACTCAATTCCCGTCAAATTTGAAAATTTCAGATTTGAGGTTCGATCTTTGAAAAATCGTATCTCACTCATTACAAGTCCAAAATTGGAATCTTTGGTACCATTGGAAACTTCTTCCAAAGTACTAAAAGTCCCTAGAAGACACTTTTCCATGATTCCAATTGGAAGATATTCGAAATTTGGCTCAAAGTGGCTGTTCTAAGTTCGCAAGGCAGTTTTGAGGTTGGTTTTTCGCCAACTTTGGAAAATCGGTAAAAATCACAGAATTCGATCTAGCCTTTGAATTTTGGAACTCAACTAGATTTGAAAACAAGGTTTAAACTCCAACAAATGGAAAAAGAATTGGAGTTTTGAGTACCAAGATATAGTAGCTCAAAGTTGCTGAAAAATTGAGACACTTGGACAATTTTCCAGGTTGAAGTCAGGAACTTTGGAACTTTGTTTGAGTATCGAAATGAACTCGGAATGATACCAAATTTGGTAGTATTATACTACCATATGAGGGCTATCCCTCTACCAAATTTCATGGAAAAATTATTTTGGGAAGCTAGTGAACAAAGTCAATAAAGTTTGCAAAATTTCTAAGGCAATCTGCCTTGCATTTGTGTTTTTCCCCTTTTCCAAACATTTGGCCAATGAAAATTCTCAACCATCATCCATTTATGAAGAAAAGGTCAAGAAACATCCAAGGTGTAATTTTTTAGGTGATTACCATCAAGAAATTCGAATTAACAAGTCCCAAATCGAAGCTAAAGCTTTAACTAGCCAAAAGAGGGTTTTCTACCTCTGAGTCAGATTCAAACTTTGGCCACAACTCACTCAATTCAACTCGGAATTGAGTGTGGTTGGTGGAGTTGGAAACTCGATTCATAGAACTACAATTTCTTAGAAGGAATCATTTTCAAAATCGGTCTACAACTAGGTCCTTTTTGAACATTAAGTCGCTGCTCAAAACAGAGTTCCCTATGAAAACGTGGAACAGAGCAGTCGACTTTACAAGCTTGGTACAGATCACTCGGGTCGAATTAGGACCTACATTTTATACCGTTGGAAAGCTGGGAATGTCTAGTTTCCAGTGCCACAAACAGCACTCGATTTTTACATCGGAGGAAAAAGATATGGCCAAACCAAGAACACTGCCTGAGCGGTGACGTGAGAATTTTCCAGGTTCATCATCTTACGAAATTTTAACTTTTGGCCAACCAATTCATGGAATTTTTCAACGAAAATTTCTACACATCTCATACAACATATAAACATCATAACTAAGCCATTAGATCCACAAAAATTAGCATTAAATGTCATGAACATCAAAAGGGCAGAATCGGAAATTTTCTCCCTTTCACTACCTTTGATCTTTCTTTCATAAACTCACTTAGTTCTACCAATTTAAGCACTAAACCAACATGAATATCATTAAAACTCATCAAATCAGCCCAACAAGTCAAAGTGGGAATTCATAGAGCCCACACAACAAATTTCACCATAATCCAAGCTACCCACATGATCAAGTGAACTTATAAGTGCAATACTACTTCCATAAGTCAAGATTGATCATCACTTACTTTCTTAGAGGATCAAGGCAGAAGTTTCGGCCCTCTTGAAGCTCAAAAAAACCGTGGAAAGTGAGCTCCTTTCTTAGCTAGATGTGATCTCCAAGTGATGAGCTAAGTACGGTTAAATTTTGGAGTGATTTGGTGAAGATTTGGATGAAGAAATTTGAAGAACCCTTGGTCTCTTTTCTCCTAGTGTTGCACGGCTGTTCTTTGAGCGAGAATGGGAGTGACGTTGCTGATGAAGAAGCTTCCTTGTGAAGCTTAAGTGTTTGGCCAAAAGTGATCCAAAAGTCAACTCTCTCTCGCGCGCGCACACTCGCGTTTTGTGCTCGATTCCTCTCGAGTTCGTTTCACTTGTGCACTAAACCTCTAATGCACTTATATTCATACTCATATTATTCACTCTTAATAGTCTAGAAATAATTTCTAAAATCCTCCGATTAGTCGCGCGCGCGAAAACGCGAACTTCCGATTTGCGCGCGATAAGGCGAAATCTCCAAGAAATTCTTATAACGATAGTACTACTAACTATCACTTGACTATTTAAACTTAAATTCAACCACTATAGGGCAAATGTACAAGTCTCCAATTTTCCAAACTTATTGTATTCTCGAATCGATTATTATTTCCAAACGCGCAGTCACTATTCACACTTAACGAACTTCCAAAAATTAAATTTTGAAACGAGTCACTTTAAAAATATGAGTAAGTCATAATTCAATGTAATTAGGTATAAAAGGTTAGAAAATAATATTCGGAGTATTTGGTCAAATAAATAATTAAATAAACTAGAATTAGGAGTTTAAAATAATAAATTTTGCAAGTCCTCACATGTATACTAATAAATGACCAAAATACACTTGACTGGTCAATCCCCTATTTCAGCTTTTGATAAGAGAAATGGCTGCCTGTATTTTGATATTTTGACAAGGAAAACTTATGAACTAGATTTCAGTATCTTCATAAGAAATGTAGAAATATGTGTTAGGTTTAACATGGTTTAATAATCATCTCAATCCAATACTTGTATCTCAAGATATAGCCAAAATACCAAAAGGTGTTAAAGCTAGAAAACTTCCTTCCTTTATTCTTAATTGCATTTCATCTCTTGCACTTCATATTATTTTTAAAACCACTTCAAATCATCAAAAATCATCCAATTATCTTCTCAACACACTCCATTTGATGATTGAATCATTAAACCTACAAAAACATGAAGTTTGCACTATTAAAATTCATAGAAATGCAATTTTTTGAACTTAAACCACAAAATGCATATTTTCGCTACAAACTTAGTTAATTAGCTATAAAAGTAAATAATACATAAGAAAACTAAATAATAAAATACATTTAAATCACACAAAATACACACTTATTAGCCACACTGTTTTGTTGAGGTGTGTATGAGCGGTGACTTCATGCTTAATACCACTGGACTCAAAATTTTCTTTTTGATAGCACTCACCACCACGGTCGATTCTTAAACATTTAATCAAATTGCCACATAAAAGTTTTGCTTTTTCTTTATATATTTTAAAAGTATGCATGACTTCATCTTTTGAATGTAACAAATATACAAAACAAGATCTAGTACAATCATCAATAAAAGTAGCAAAATACTTGTTTTCCCTTAAAGATATGGTACTATACAAATCACAAATTTTACTATGAACAAGATCTAAATTGTTTGTTTATCTTTCAATCTTTGGAAATGGCTTTCTAGTTATTTTTGTTAACAAGCATGTTCTACATCCGGACACATTTAGGCAACAAATCAAATTTGATCATATCACGTATCCTCTTATAATTAATATATTCAAGCGTATTATGCCATAAAGTAGTAGTAGACTCAAGCACATAAGTAAAAGAAATATTCTTATTCATCTTATTAATAGGCATGACATTTAGTTTGAATATGCCATTATATAGATAGCCCTTGCCTACAAACATACCACCTTTAGAGAGTACAAACTTATTAGCCTCAAATACAAGTTTTAAATCCAAACTTATTCATCAAACTACTAGAAACTTGATTGTTTCTTACTTTCGGAACAAACAGTACATTAAATCTACTTCTCCAACCCCTTTACCATGGGCAATTGCTGTGTTGCCCATGTATATAACGGATTGTTCAGCATCCACTTCATTTAAAGGCTTGAAGAAGTCCTTATTCTTGCATACATGGCAGGTAACAGTATAATCAATCCACCAAGAAAAATCTTCCTTAACTATGTTGAGTTCAAAAATCATAGCCACAAGACTCTTGATTTCATTATTCAAAGAATCGGGGTTCTCCATCTTCTTCTTTTTGAGAAGTTTGCATTTGTATTTGTAATGCCCTTCCTTCTTGCAATGGTAGCATTTCCCCTTTTCTTCCTTTTCTGGTTCTTGTTGGATTGATTTTTCAATTGATTGTATTTCTTGTTCTCCTTGGACTTGCTTGTTTGTCCCTCTTCAACCATGTTCACTTTGGAAGTAGGATCTGCGTTCTTTTCTTCCACCTTCGATTGAACATCTTTGTTCTCTTCTTGCATTCTAAACTCTTCCTCAACCTAACTTTCAAGAGTGATCTCTTCCTTGTTGTGTTTGAGATCATTATAGAACTAACAACAATTGTTTCATCCATGAACATATTGTGTTGAGAAAAAAGATTAAGCATCTTTTCAAGTTCAGGAAATTGATCCATAACAGGTCTCTTGTCTACCATTTTATAGTTAAAGAAACTAGAGACAAGAAATTTCTTATTATTGCATCGTTTCTCATGTACCTTGCTTCTAACTTGTCCCAAATTTCCTTGGTTGTTGTCACCAAATGATAGACATCAAAAAGCCCATCACTCATTACATTGAGAATGTGTCCCCTGTAGATCTCCTCATTCATGTCCCATTTTTGCCTATTACGGATGTCATCCAATGTCTCTTCTTCATCATTTGTTGCAGGTCATGGAGTGGTTAGAATATATACCACTTTGAGGGTCATAAGAAGGAAATGTATTCGCTTCTTCCAATGAATAAAATTTGCTTCATCAAAACAGTCAAGTTTAACCATCTTGGAAGTCAAATCTTTTATAGTGCTTGCCATTTCAAGGGAGGAATAAAGCCTTAAGATTTTTGGAACAACAACAAAGAGAACACTACAAAATGGTTGCAAAACTAACTAGAAAATGCTTCAAATTGTGGTTACAAATCACTTTCTTTAAGGCTTTTTTCATCCACTATAATGTGCAAAAGACCAAGGATAAATATTCTCTAGAATAAAATGAAGTTTGGTTGCAAAAACTTTGCCCTAAGTTGTTACACCCCCTAAAAAACAAAGAAGAGAATAGCAAAAAATTTTGGAGATTTACAGACCTTAATTCTACAGCAAAATTAACTCAAACTAATCCATATATAGAATTTCATATCCCTTAAATAGTTATTGAATGTTAGAAATTTGTCTGGAGATGCATCCCTTCAAATGGCGGTTGAATCATTTGAAATTCGAAAGATTGCAAGAACAATTGCAGAAAGCTGTTAGGTGTGACCTTTAAAATTTTTAATAATTGAAAATTTCTTCAACAATTAAGACTAAGGAATGCATACTAAACAATTCAATTTAGGATGTGTTTTTCCCTTGGAGGCAAAACTTGCAATAAAACGTTTCACTTGATCACAAATTCACAACAGTCATTTCCACTTGATTAAGAGCAAATGAAAATTTTACTGCTCTTTATCAGGAGTCTGAGCTACCAGCAAAACTTCTCTTCTTGATGCAATTGAAGTAGGCTTCATCAGGAAGCAATAGTGACCACTAGTGCATATTGTAAAATAACAAATAGAACTTTTGAGATGATGAGCGAGCTAGTGAGGTACAATAGTAGAATCAAGGGATTCTCTATCAACAGCACGATCAAAAATAGGAAAAGCATGAAGATTGTGAGGTCTGGTCCCAAGAAATTAATAAAACGATTTTTGGCAATTTCAAAAGACAAATAGTAAAGCAAAAATAAATAAAATAAGAACACAAAAAATTTACATGATTTGGTCAAATTGACCTACATCCACGAGTAGAGGAGTAGCAAAATTTCACTATATAGAAGAGAGTACAAAATGCTTTAAAAAAGTGTTTTTAAACCCAAAACACCTAATACTTAAAATACAAGAGAGTCCAAAAATATTTTACTAAACAAAAGATTTAATGATTCAAAGGCCCAAATAGCACATTAAAGCTCCCTTGGTTTAGTGCACCTGATCCTATCACAGGCCCACTATATTTATAGGCAACTAAGGGCAAGACTCTCTTATATAAAAGGCGATGTGGGACAAAGTCACTTTAACAAATCTTCACCTTGGCATGTCCCTAACATCGATACTAGTAAATTTGCTCCACCTTCCCCATCTTCTCCACATAAGTTCCAATGGGTCTAAATCACCAACAACGATCACCAACAACGAACACCAACCAACTCCAAACACTGTTTGAACTTGTAAACTGGAAGACATTCCGTGAATATGCCAGCAGGGTTCTCCTTGGTACTGATTTTCTGAACAAGAACTTTTCTCTCAAAAATAGTACCTCGAATGAAATAAAATTTCACATCAATGTGATTTATCCTCTCATGATATATTTGGTTTTTAGTCAAATGAATGACACTTTGACTATAACAGTAAATAGTAGTAACACCTTGATGTAGATTGAGCTCGTCAGACAAATCCTTCAACCACAATCCTTTTTTGATTGTCTCGGTTATAGTCATATATTCTGCCTCCATAGTAGATAGAGTTACAACAGGTTGTAAAGTAACTTTTTAACTAATTGCACAATCACTAATGCACAATACATAACCTAAAAGTGATCTACACCTGTCAAGATCTCCGATATAGTCAGAATCTACAAAATCAATCAAAGTGTCATTGTTTTTTCCAAATTCCAAACAACAGTTTGAAGTCCCTCGCTAGTATTTGAGAATCCACTTCACAGCCTGCCAATGTATTTTTTTCAGGACAAACATATACTTTCTAACCACACTGACTGCTTGTGCGATATTTGGGCGAGTACAAACCATTGCATACATAACATTGCCGACTGCACTGAAATGGGGAACCCGTGCCATATAGTCTTTCGCTTCAACTGATAGTGGTGACTGAACAGCAGATAGTCGAAAATGACTAACAAGAGGTGTAGTCACAGGTTTAGCATCTTTCATGCCAAACTTCTACAAGATTTTCTTAAGGTAATTTTATTGAGTCAAGAATAACTTTTCAACTCCTCGATCTCTCTTGATTTCCATGCCAAGAATTTTCTTAATTACTCTCAAATGTTTCATTTCAAATTCACTACTTAACTGCAATTTTAAAGTGTGAATTTCTGACAAATTCTTGGTAGCAATGAGTATGTTATCAACATAAAATAGCAAATAAATGAAAGAACTGTTATCTAACTTTCAGAAATAAACACAACTATCATACATGTTCCTTGAATAACTTGACCCAGCATAAAGGTATCAAATCTTTTATGTCGCTGTTTTGGAAACTGTTTCAATCTATATAAGGATCTTTTCAGCAAACAAACATGTTCTTCCTTTACATCAAATTGCTCTAACTTAAAATCATACATGGCAACTAACGCAAGCAAAACACGAATAAAGCTATGCTTAACAACAGGTGAAAATACTTCATTAAAATCAATACCTTGTACCTAACGATAATCCTTTGCAACCAACTGTGCTTTGTATCTTATATTTTCAAACAATGAAATACCTTCTTTCTTCTTAAAAATCCATTTATATCCAACAATTTTCTTATTTGAAGGTGGCTTCACAAGAACCCAAGTTCCATTTTGATAGAGAGAATCAATTTCTTCATTCAATCCAATCAACTACTTAGCAGAATCATCACAAGAAACTACCTCTAAATAGGTAGTAGGCTCACTAACTACATCAACTTCTTCTACAACTAATGAAAGGTCCAAAGGATTCAAGGCTAGTCATGATTCAATTGATCAAGTTGTTCAAATCCCAAGTGGTCCAATTACAAGAGCTTGTGCAAGAAAACTTAGAGAATCATTACAAACACTTGTTTGCACAATTCAAGATCGAGTTGGTGATGACACAAGGACCATGGAAGGTGTTCAGCTTGAAGAGCTTCCATGTGTTACTTTACTTCTTGTCACACATGAAGTATTAGAAGTTAGTTAGTTAGTTAATTTCCCCAGTTAATGTGTCGTTTATTTGGTATTGTTAACACAAGGGTTTAAATGTCATTTTTCCTTGTTATTTTAGTCATTAATTAAGAGGCATTAATTCGGCCAGAAATTGTATAAGTGAGGGCCGAAATTCTGGTCATTAGTTTATGGGTTACTTAAGTCCAAGTCTTGTTAGGTTTTAAGTCCTTGTAAGACTATAAATAACCGAACCTCTTAAATGTTTAGGGAGATCGGAATTTTCCAGCAAATATTGTATGTCTTATCACATTTTCTTACCAAGAGAGCATTTCTTGAATACTTGAGAGTGTTTCTTGAGAGTATTCATTCAACTTATCAATCAAATATCTATCTTGGTTGTGGAGTTCTTCTACAAATAAATTTGGTTCACTAAATTATTAAGTTGTGGGTTAAGAAACTTTCATAGTTCATAGTTTCGTAGTTTAGAGGGCTCAAGAGTTCCGCAAATCAGCTTGATTCTTCGTCTAGATCCAGGGCTTGGTGGGATACGAGTTCATACCTTCGTGGCGGGTTCGTATCAATTTGGTTAACAAAGTTAGTTGATGAATTCAAGTATATCTTGTTGAGTTTTTGCAAGTTTTCTTTGATTTCAAATCTGGTCACTTAACTTTCCATAGAATCACTAGGGTTTTCTTAGTTTTCTCTTCGTTGTTGCATCTTTACTTGCTGTCAGTGATTGCATCTAGTAGTACATTAGGGTTTTGTGTTAATTTCTTGTTGTTCAAGTTGTCTACTTGCTGTTCGTGTTGGTTTGGGCCTGTCCGATTGAGTCTTTGTTGTTGAAATCATGTCTTTGTGGTTGCTTGTCTTGTGATCTTGTTTCTTCAATCTTGAAGCCATTTAGAGTAAATATATATATATATATTTCTGGTCGTTCTTTTTCTTGAAAATCAAATCTTAACCTAGGGTTTTCTAGGCTATTTTTAAGCTATGTTGTAAGTGAACAGCGTATACAAGTTGATCAAGTAAAGGTGAAAGCTATAAATGGGTGGCCTATCCCTACTAATGTGAGCGAGGTAAGGAGTTTTCATGACTTGGCAAGATTCTATCGATGCTTTGTCAAGGACTTTAGCACAATTGCAGCCCCACTTACCTCAATTGTCAAGAAGAATGTGCCATTTCATTAGGGAAAAGAACAAGCTAAATCTTTCTGATTATTTAAACACAAGCTCACACATGCACATGCTCTTATATTACCTAACTTTGATAAATTTTTTGAAGTTGAGTGTAATGCTTCCGGTATAGGTATTGGAGCTGTTTTACTTCAAGAAGGTTGTCCAGTTGCCTATTTTAGTGAAAAGTTGAATGGAGTTTCATTGAACTATTCAACCTGTGATAAAGAATTGTTGGCTTTGGTTCGACCTCTTCAAACTTGGCAACACTGCTTTTGACCTCGAGAGTTTGTTTTGCACGTTGACCATGAATCGTTCGAGCATATCAAATCTCAAACGAAATTGAGTAACTTACATACAAGATGGATCGCCTTCATAGATAGTTTTGCATTTGTGATTAAATATAAGGTAGGTAAGACTAATGTGGCAGCCAATGCACTTTTTAGGCGATATACTCTTATTACTACATTAAAAGCTAAGTTGTTAGGTTTTGAGTTTATTAAAGATCTTTATGCAACTAACTTAGACTTTGGTGAGATTTTCACTTCATTGCCACGACAAACTCGTGAGCATTATCTCACAAGCGTTCTTGTATTACAAGGACAAGTTGTGCATCCCACTGAACTCAATGCGTACACTATTGGTTTGTGAGGCACATGGAGGAGGACTTATGGGACATTTTAGCATTGTTAAGAAGTTGTTGGTTCTCCAAGGCATTTTTATTGGCCAAGAATGTGAAGTGTGACAGCTCCACCTCCCCCTAAGGCGAACCAGAGGGTTCGGCAGACCGCCTGTCCAGCTCCTGTCAGGACTACTAAGCCGACACACACGTAAACCTTACAAAACGTGCAAAAGAACTTCGAGAAAATGAACTGTCGGAAACTGAATTAGCTAAACTAAACAATGCAATAGAACTTTGATACAACGCTCCAACGAAAACCGAAAACGAAAATGAAAGAGCCGCTGCCACATCACAATCTGGCCAAGATTTGGCCGGATTGGCGGCCGGATTCAAGGCAATGGCTAAAACGTAAACTTTTCATTTCCCCCTGACAATCCGGCCAAGTATCCAGATTCTTTTGTAGGATTTTCCCGCCAGAAATTTTCTTTCCTCATTCAAACGCCGCACTCACCTCGATAATTCCAACGGATACAAGAAAAATTCACATAACCACAGAAACATACCATCTCAAATAAATCCCACTTAGTATACAGGATAAACACTTATATATATATATATATATATCGGAGTCTTCACTAAACTAACTTGAAATATAAGCCATAGTATTCATACTTATACAAAATACAATTAGGGTTTCGGTTACAGAGGAGCGTAAACAAAAGAATGTCTACAACTAGCTCAACTCTTATCTTCAAAGTCACAGTTTCAAAATTTGATCCCTGAAAGGAAAACAAAGATAATGGGAAGGGAGTGAGCTTACGTTCAATGAGGTACCAAAACTACACACATTCAAGAATTAGGGAACTTCACTTTTAATCAGTCAACTACACATACTAGATATAAAATGGAAACAATTAAACACAGTGATTCAAATAGAAAGGATACAGATTGCTCTCAGGAGCCAAATTCTCATTGCTTCACCAGAGTTTGATCAAGTAGTGGTTGACACTCTGTCAACTTTCAAGGAAAGTAACCAGTCCAGTCGAGCACCACTTTATACCAAATTTCGTCCACCAAAACATACCCCTACTGGGCCCGCAAAACAAACAGAAATAGAAGTGATAATACTCCAGTATACCGGAAATCCAGAACCTCCAATACTTAAAGATTTCCCAGAAACAGTCCCCATGGCTTGTCAATTTTGCTTGACCAAACCCTTGCTGGCTCGATTCAATTGACTACCCATAAGGTTTGAGCTCAAATTTAACAGAAAGGTCGTTGGATACAAGCCTCCAAATGACATCAGATCAGGCACAGTAACAGATTCTAGTTTATACAGTAAATAGCCACACAGGCCAGAGAACGAGTGTGATAAAGTACACCCTCATCTCATTCAGAATAAACAGAGTTCACAGTAATTCAAGTCACAGATTTCAAGTACAAATAAACCCGTTAAGCAACAAATTAGGGAGTGGTACACTCACCAGTTCAAGCAAAGATAACATCAAAAGTTTTCACCCCAAAGTATGGCTTTGATCACCGAGAAACCCTAAAATAACCAAGATAAAACAATTATGGTTCCCACATCCACAAACCCAGTAAACGGAATGCATAAATGAGCCTCGACTACAAGTCGTATGCCTCTCCGAGTTAACTACTAGTACAAAGAGATAAAATGTAACTTTTGAACAAGAAGATAACAGTTAGTCCTAGGGATACGAACAACTCCAAACCCCTTCATTTCTACCAAAATGCAACTCAAACTTAAAGGAACCAAACAGCCTAAACAATTGGACAGCACCTCCCCTTAATTCTTACTTTTCCACCCTAACATCAACGCCCAAACACATCTCAATTCAGCCACAATTTCACATATAAATCATGAGCCATTAAACACATTTAATTAGGGTTACAATAGCCTTCGCATATAACCAATTCGTAGCTCCAAAATCAACCACAATCAAACTCAAATTAAAAAACCCTAATCTGAAATTTACACCCATAAGCTGAAATTTTTCGTAGGCAAACAAAACTAGCATATAAAAGCCCCATATTACCCCATAACAAAGCTATCATTCCATGACCAATCATTAATCATAACATGAGGGCAGAAAATTCACTATAAAAACTGAATTTTACCATAACCCTATCTCAAACCCTAAAATTTCTCACAAAACTACATATTCAACACCTCAAAACCACTAATTTGCAATTATTAGAGCAAAGAGGGATTTCTTGACAAATTACCTTTGAACCACAAGAGAAATGATAGCTTAATGCCTTATCCTTCAAAATCTCTCCACCAATACCTTGAATCTTCCCTACGTGAACAACTTGTATGGAGTGGTTTGCAATTTTAACGGTTGGAACTCAAGATTTGAACAAGAAATTGAAGTGGAAGATGAACTCTCACTCTTGTTTTTCTCCTCACAAGTTTCGGCCAAGGCAATGAAAAATGAGAAGAAATTTTGGTCAAAATTAGTTTTTAGTGAAGGTAAGAAAGGTTGGTCAAAATCCAACTTCGAATAGTGCCGCGACACGTTGGCGCCTTTAAGGTTTTATCCTATCCTCTTGTCTCCCAATGGTTAATCTATCTAACTAATCTCTAATTATTGCCTAACACCTTGTAAAATAATATCCCTTTACAATCTTCACCTAGTCATCAAAATTTTATCGCACTTACCGCACTAGCAGGTCCCACATTCACAATGCACTTCAAACTTAACAGGAACTAACTTATATTAGAAAAATGATTTAAAACTATACTCACTTATAAAAATCTCTGGAAATTTAATATAATAATTAAAGTAAAGAAATACATGTGAAGAAATAAAATAATATAAATGAAGAGAATTTTGCTGGTCCTCACACGAAGGGACGTCGAGAGGCATATTAAAAGGTGTGACACATGCCATCATGCAAAATTCAAGGTAAACCCTTATGCTCTTTACACTCCATTACCCATTCCGAATGAACCTTGGATTGATTTGTCAATGGATTTTATCCTTGACTTGCCTAGGATTAGGAAAGGTCATGATTCTATCTATGTTGTAGTTGATCGTTTTTCTAAGATGGCGCATTTTATCCCTTGTTTACAAAACTGGTAATGCTAAACATGTAGCATACTTGTTCTTTCATGAAATAATTCATTTGCATGGAATGCCTCGCATAATTGTGTCTGGTAGGGGTGTTAAGTTCCTTAACTATTTTTGAAAAATTTTGTGATATAAATTAGGTACTAAATTGTTATTTTCTACCTGTAGTCACCCATAAACTGAAGGGCAAACTGAAGTAGTTAATCGAACTTTGTCTACTTTGTTGCGAGCAATCATTAAAAGTACTTAAAAATTGGGAAGATTGCTTGCCTCACGTTGAGTTTGCTTATAATCGCACTGTACACACTGCTACACAATACTCTCCTTTTGAAATTGTCTTTGGTTTTAACCCTCTGACACCATTAGATTTATCTCCTTATTTGTTCATGAGAGAGTTAACTTGGATGGTAAGAAAAAGATAGAATTTGTGCATGATTTACATGCAAAATTTCGAGCTAATATTGAGAAGCGCGCTCTTCAATATGTTCAAAATGCAAATAGGGGACGTCACAAGATGGTATTCGAACCAGGGGATTGGGTGTAGATCCATATGAGGAAGAAATGTTTTCTAGTTGAAAGGTGTAACAAACTCCTTCCAAGAGGCGATGGACCATTCCAATTGGTGGAGTGCATTAATGACAATACCTACAAACTTGATCTTCCGGGTGAGTATGGAGTTCATACTACATTTAATGTTGCTAACTTGAGCCCTTTTTATGCAGATGACGAGATTGATTTGGGGACAAATTGCCTCCAAGAGGAGGGGAATGATGAGAGATCCAAAGGCTTCAAGGCTAGTCATGATTCAATTGATCAAGTTGTTCAAGTCCCAAGTGGTCCAATTACAAGCATGCGTGTAGGAAAACTTAGAGAATCATTACAAATGCTTATTTGCACAATTCAAGTTCGAGTTGGTGATGACACAAGGACCATTGAAGGTGTTCAACTTAAAGAGCTTCCATGTATTACTTTATTTGTTGTCACATGAAGCATTAGAAGCTAGTTAGTTAGTTAATTTTCCTAGTTAGTATGTCGTTTATTTGGTATTGTTAACACAAGGGTTTAAATGCCATTTTTCCTTGTTATTTTTAGTCGTTAATTAAGAAGCATTAATTCGGCCAGAAATTGTATAAGTGAGGGCCAAAATTCTGGTCATTAATTTAAGGGTTAATTAAGTCCAAGTCTTGTTAGGTTTGAGTCCTTGTAAGGCTATAAATAGCCTAACCTCTTAAACGTTTAGAGAGATCAAAATTTTTCAACAAATATTCTGTGTCTTATCACATTCTCTTGCCCTTTCTTGAATACTTCGAGAGTTTTTCTTGAGATATTCATCGAATTTATCAATCAAGTATTTACCCTGGTTGTGGCATTCTTCTATAAATAACTTTGATTCGCTAAATTATTAAGTTGTGGTTTAAGAAACTTTCTTAGTTCATAGTTTCGTGGTTTAGAGGGGTCAAAAGTTCCACAAATCAACTTGATTCTTCGTCAAGGTCCAATGTTTGGTGGGATACGAATTCATACTTTTGTGGCAGGTTCGTATCAGTAACAGACATAGCATATGCGACCAAATTTACATACTTTTGTATTGGTTGAATATCCCTCCTTGGTCTATCTTTGGTAATAGAATATTCTTCCTCTTCTGAATTATTTTCATCAGTAGATTCAGATGCATCTATTAGTACTTGTTGAATAAAAGGATCAGAACTACCAATATCAAGATCCACCTATTTCTACATACTATGATCTGCATGACAAGAATTAGAAGACTCCTTGAAAGATAATATAAAAAATTCATAAAAAGTAACATTTCTTCTGATCATAAATTTAAAATTAAAATGTATGATCAAAAACACCACAATCTGTACCCTTTCACTCTAAAAGCATACCCAAGAAAAATATACTTTTTAACTCGAGACGCCAATTTTTCATCATTTACATACATGTACGCTGGATACCCAAATATTTTTAAATCAAAATAATCAGCAGGAGTACTTGATTAGATTTTTCAGGAGTTTTGAAATAAAAAATTGGAGAAGAAGCACGGTTAACAATATAATAAACCATAGAGATTGCCTCTACTCAAAGGTCCTTTGTCAACCCTATATTAGAAATCATACACCTTTCTTTCTCTAAAAGTGTTCTGTTCATACGTTCGCCCACACCATTTTGTTGAGACGTTATTCTATTTCAAAATTCATCAAATTCACTTTCACAAAACTCTATGCCATTATCTGTTCTAAGCCGCTTGATCTATCTACTTATCTGTTTTTTAATCAAAACTTTTTATTGCTTGAAAGTGAGGTAAACATCATTCTTATGTTTAAGAAAATAAACCCAATTTTTTTTTGAATAATCATCAATGAAAGTTAATAGATACTTGACACCACCCTTAGACGGAACATGAGATGAATCTCATAAATCTGAATGAATAATAATTAAGAGTACCTTTCGTCTTTTAAATTGTTGGTGAACTGAAACTAACTGTTTTTGCTTTCCAAAGACACAGTGTTCACAGAATTTCAATGACCCAGTACTTTGACAGTAAAAAATCCCCTTTTGCTCAATATGTCCAAGCCTTTCTTGCTCATATGTTCCAAATGCATATGCCACAACTTGGTGATGTTAGAATCAGATAAAGATGATGATGATGAAACTGCAACCGAACCTGTGACAATAGATACTTGCAAAACATACAAACTACCAAACCTGCAAACTTTTATAACAACAAGAGCATCTTTAGAAACTTTCATAACGCTATTTTCAACTGTATATTTATACTCAAGAGCCTCTAGGGTGTTCAAAGAGATAAGATTATATTTTAAATCAAGAACATGTCTAACATTAGTGAGCGTCCTTATAATACCATCATGCATTTTAATTCAAAACTGTACTCTTACCAATAACATCACAAACGGCATTATTGCCCATCAAAATAATTCCTTTCATTATAAGATTCATAAGTGGGAGAATAAATTCCTATTGGGACACATGTGATAAAAGCACCCCGAATCTAAAATCCATTCATGTTTAGACTTTGTCCTTTCATCAGTCACAAAGAAAATATTTCCTTCATTCTGAAACTGTAACACGAGTTTCGGTAGTTTCAATATTTTTCTCACCAGGTTTTCCCTTTTGCTTTAATAATTTCAATTTAAAGCAAATTGTCTTAATGTGCCCCATTTTTATGACAATAATTGCACTCCAAATTTCTATATCTAGATTAGATCTAAATTTAGATCTACTACTGTCAAATTCTCTTTTATCGATTCTGCCCCTTACAACCAGGCCTTCTCTCTGATTTTCATAATTTCTCGATAATATTTCTAGCTATCTGCTCATTAGATTTTAATGCAAATTTAATTTTTCGATACGAAAATTAGTTTTTTCCATAAATCATGGTATCGTGAAAATATTTAAAGGATTGGGAAAGGGAATACAAAAGTAACAGGACCTGGTCTTCATCGTTAATTTTTGAATTTGTATTCTCCAAATTCATAATAATGGAATTAAATTTATCAACTTGTGAGAGTATAGATGTACTTTTCAACCATGAAAAGCATATACAAACTTTGCTTGAAATAAAGTCGATTCTCAACTGTATTCTTCATGTACAAGACCTTAAACTTGTCCCACATGGCCTTTGCCCGAAGTTACAGTGGCTATCTCTCACAAAACTTTGTCAGAGAGATTTAACATAATACTGGATCTTACCTTCTTATCCATCTCAGCAAATTTGCAATTGTCACACTCTTTGATTTGTTACACTATTTGATTTTTTTCAATTCCCCGTATTGCTAAATCAACTTCGGGTTGAACCAAAATAGCCTCCATCTTGAGCTGCTACATTCCAAAATTGATATTTCTGTCGAATTTCTTGATAACAGTCTTTGTTATTTTCAGTGTTGTCACAAAATCCAAAGCTTCCGAAGAAACTCTGATACCAGTTTGTTAGATCTGACCTCAGAAAATTGACGAAATAATTTTTGACAATCTCAAAAGACAAAATAATAAAGCAAAAATAAATAAAATAAGAACATAAAAAATTTACGTGATTCGATCAAATTGATCTATGCCCACGGAAGGAGGAGGAGCAAAATTTCATTATGAAGAAGAGAGTACAAAAATGCTTTAGAAAATTGTTCCTAAACCCAAAAACATCTAATACTTAAAATACAAGAGATTCCAAAAATATTTTACTAAACAAAAAACTTAATGACTTAAAAATCCAAATAACCCACTAAAGTTCCCTTGGTTTGGTGCACCCTAATCCAACCACTATATTTACAGGCAACTAAGGGAAAGACTTCCTTATACAAAAGGCGATATAGGACAAAGCCACTTTAACAAAGATAATCGTGCAAAGTCTCCCATGAGTGATATAACATCGGATGATACATCCATTGGAAAGATTCAATTTCGTGATATTTGCCAGCATCCTATCACTTTCCCGGTTGAGGCATTAGCTGCAGGCCAATAATGCAAGAAGGACTATCAGTTATCAATGCATAGTACTTTGAGGTTCTATATTACTCTGCTGCATTAGGTGTTTTGAGTCAACCAAAAAAAAGGAAAAGAAAATCTCGTCTTAGAACAAAAAAGTAGAGAATTTGAGCATCTATACCTGACAGTTACAGCCAAAAACTTTCTAGTCAAGTTTCAATATCTGTTTAAACCTCAGGTGCTCTTCTTGGATGACCTGCAAAAAGGATAATAAATTCTACATATATGCTGGTTTCAGCTTTGCTAGGCAATGGAACAGAGACAAAAGTCGACAATTATCTTAAATTAGGCAAAACGGTAATATTGTTTGGTACATCACAAGCCAAGATAAGCTAAATTGGACCATCTGCTCTTGGGTTTATCATCAAAATATAGGACCAGTTCTTTGGGGTGTTTCCAAACGTCTTTTAAATCTAATGGTTCAAGTGTTGGAAAAGAGCTGAGAGAACATATTAGACTAGAAAACACATAGTAGGTGAAGTAAATCTTCAATTCAAATAAGGTGCAGATGGCTTTCATCGTTTCTTCTTACAATTTTGAGCAATAAAGAATACAAAAAGACATGAAAAACCATTTCGGCAGTGCCAGTTTAGCAACAAAACCTGTTTCTTGCTTTCTAACTAACTCAATCATTTTAAACGCACCAAGACAGAATTTTAAGAGGTTTTTGGCATCAAGTTTCTACATCCAGTGACTGTCAGATCATCTTCCAGATAGCTCTCCATTGCACCTTACAACTCCCTCCCCCCTTCCAACTACCAGACTGTAGAAGCCAATGACTTCAATTTAAATCAGACTAAATATTCAGAGCACCTTTTCAGGAGTGCAGGCTTTACAAATTAATGGAAATGGGAAGTCAGACTGTATACCAAGTTTGGATATAAACAAAGTAACAGTCTATATAATTCATTTCGTATGCATCCTTTCATTAAGTTTAAATTCCCTTCTTCTTTGTTCCTCCTCTAGAAACTTTATCTTTTGCTAGATGTTCCATGCAAAAATCTCAGGGTACTATTAAAGATTACATATAGTAATTATTAACATGGTTCGTCTTCAGGAAACAACGAATATAATCTGACCTCAACATCTGAAATTTGTTTACTTTACCTCCTTTACGCATATCCAGGTGTCAGAGGAACATGGCTAATGGCCAAGTCTAAAGCACAACTAGTTTACAAAGTTCAGAACAGGCACACAGCATAATAAAACTCTGGAAAAACAGTGACAAGAAGGAACAAACTCGTATACCTAGATGGTAAAAAATAAAAAAAGGGCAAAATCCTCATGTTTACCGAGGTCGGAGTCGTTTGTACACACATATCCTACAGAACAAGGTTGCAATAGCATACTGCATTCTCGGCATTTCAAAATAAATAAGAAAAAGAAAGTGTTGTGTCATTCAGCTACTTGATATCAACAAAAGAAAATTAGTGCTCTCGCTGGAATATATAACAGGAATAGAAAAGTATACCTGGCATATATGTCTCTGCTCAGCTGGTTGTAAGAATCACACAAATCTGTAACCATGTTCAAGAAAATTTTAGAAATTGGGAAAATTGACCATAAACGTTATGAAATATTGAAGGAAATAAGAACCGCAGAATAGTATCGAAACATGTTTGATAGACAATATTGAATTCATGAATATATCACTTATCGAATCAAAGAATCGGGAAGCTTCAGAAATTGCACTGAGAAACATGAAAAGTTATGCTAGCATTGAACTGATTGAATATATACAAATAGAACAGATGTAGTATATGAAAATGTGATGAGAGGAAATCGACTCACTTGCTGAATTGCCACTCAGAGGAAAACATAGACCGTCACCAACTTTCTTATTCAATAACGATCTTTAGACCATTATTTCCCATATCCATCTGTTCTTGCAGAATTTGCTTCACATAATTTACGGCAGACTCATGACACCATTTTATCTCAACCATGTCAAGAGTGAGGGTTTCCCCTAAACAAGAAGGGACCTCTTCCAGCCAATGACAAGCATGCAAAACCAATTTCTCAAGACAGCAAAAATTATCAGAAGAGGCAGTCCACCAGCGAATGTTTAAATATGACAATTTCAAGAATCGGAGGTTTCGAAACTCCCCTTCTTCCATTTCCCATTTTTCCCCCACAAAGGAATTATAGCGTAATTTAAGCCACTTCAAGGTTGGGTAGCTTTCCAATTGCTGAAATATAACACCATGGTTGATAATTAGATGAGAGGTTCAACTTTTTCAAATTCAACGGGAATTCAAACTCATATCCGGCAAAGCCACTGATCTTAAGTGATTCTAAGAAACTCAAGTAGCTCAGCACAAGAATATCATTGTGATTTCGAGCAGATGCTCTGCGATTCACTTCCACGCATGTTAGCCTGCGGATGCTCGGTAACTTTGACAATATCTTTGCAAGCTTCGAGAAGAGGGATCGATTGCAAGGGTTAAAGTGTCTAAGTGTTTTAAATCCGGGAGCCTTCAAGATTGTCGATGGGAAATCTGAAACCAATTCCGTAATTTGGAACGTAATTTGGAAAAATGACAAGATGCCTCAATGTTTTCATGTTCCAGATAGTGTTGGGTAACAAATAATTAATTGTAAGGCGTCTTCCTACCACAAAAGTTTCTAACCTGGAGAGGTTGGCTATTGCAGATGGAATTTCCCCTTTTTGCCATGCAATCTTCAAGTACCTCAAGTGAACAAAGAATAATACTTCCCTTGGAAAACATGTACCCCAATAAAATCTGCCCCCCAAATGCAACACTCTAAGAAGTTTAGATAACCGAAATTTGACTGAACTTCTATCCAGTGGTAGAGAACCAAAATCAAATAAGAGCACACTACGCAAATTGGGGAAAAATAGACGTGAATTTAAAGGTCCCTCACCGGTGGTAGGGTAAATGCAGAGTCGGTGGAGGTAACACGGTCCAGTAAAAGTAGGAAGGTCATCCGCATGAAAAATCTGCAAAAAACTTTCTTCTTTTGCTTTCGCCAAACAAAACTCATGTACCAGATCATGAATTCGGCAAGTTTTGATTCCGTCTAAAGATCTTTGTTGGGTAGCCATAACTAAACTCCTCCCAATCAGATCCATCAAATACTCATCTGCCACGTCCTCTAAGCTCTTTCCTTTAGTCTGTTGCACAAATCCTTCTGAGATCCAAAGCCATAACAACTTTCGGACAGGAATGTCTCGGTCTTCTTGAAATGCACTCAAGTAAAGAAGGCATGGTTTCAAATAATCCGGTAAATAATTATAACTGTGCTCAAGTGTCTCCATGCAATGTTCATTGTCCCACAAAAATGGTGGAACTTAGACGTCTTGTGACTTCTTCCCAGCTGTCTTGCTGAGTAGTAGCAAGAATTCCAGCAACAAGGATAACTGCAAGAGGTAGGCCCTTACAGTATTTTGCTACATGCAGTACAACTTCACTTAATGTTGGAGGACAATCTTGTTTGCCAAATAGCTTCTTCTGCAGCAATTCCAAACTCTCTTTGCCAGTAAGTGGGCGAAGGTGGTGAGGCTTGCTATCAGGTTTCATTTGCAAAGACAAATTCTGAAATCTACTGGTTAAGAGTATCCTGCTTCTATTACAGTCATCTGGCAATGAGTGTTTCAACAAATCCCACCCGTCAATGTCCCAAACATCATCCAAAACGATGAGATACCTATTTCTCTTCAAAAACTTGTGGAGTTTGTCAGCCATATCATCTTCGTTCATCTCAAGATACTGGATGGAGCTCCCCACCGTCAATACAACACAATATCTGAACTAACAAACTACGCTTGCTATATGCTTGAGAGACACAACACCAAGCATGAATGTGGAAGTGGAAACTTTACCGAAGGATCACTGTAAACTTTATTGACTATTGTTGTCTTACCAAGCCCAGGCATACCCACAATGGCGACAATGTCCAATTGCTCCGATCCTCTCAAAAGTCTATCAATTATACTTTCTACCTCATCGTTGAGACCCACCAGAGCTTCACTGGATATTGGCACAGTAACTTGTGATGGCATGTCAATGGTAGTCTTGGTAACTCTCTGGGTTTCACCATCATATCTTATGCTATTAGAGATCCCTTCAGCCTCTATCCTCATAAGCTTGATATCTCCAGCAACAGCATCCAAACAATGTTCACGTTGATCACCAACCAGTGCAGAGTCAATTTCCAATTCTGCACTGTATGCAACCTTCATGATGCGACTCCAAAGCGCTTGGAGTTTTTCATTTCGGTTGCGCTGCTCCACGATATTTCCTAGGAAAGATCTTAACAATACAAGATCTTCTAGGATTGTGTGTATTTGATTGTTTGAGAAAGCAATTGAATCAGCTGTAGAACTTGCTAGTTCCTTGAGAGTTTCTAGAAGAAAATCAAGAGAGCCGAGCTCGTTAGTCCTAGGGAAACCAAGTGATGATGATGATGGTAGTGCATATATGTGCCCAACTTCTGCAATGACCAACTTGAGCACTTCGAGCAAACGAGAAAGTGCCAGACCTGTTTCATTGCACAAGCCTTCTTTCATTTCATTCACAGAAAGGGAGAAAATTACTATTCCTGCATCAGAGACTACAAATCCAATGCAATTCTTCATCTCATCATTTAGCTCATCGAACTTCTCCTGCTGCCGGCTAAGAAGGATGATCAGGAATCTTACTCCCTGGTGGAGTTTTAGCATTTGATCCTTCACTGGAACCGGAAAACTGGGATAAGATTCTAATAGCTTCATAAGACTACGCATGAGATAATCAATAAATTCAGCCACTAGATGCTTGTTCTTCTTCATAGCTAAAGTGTAGGATGGTCTTGATAACTTGGAAGCTGTCAAGACATGAATATAAGTTTCTCGGACTTGGGGATCAAAGGAATCAATCTTCTTATGTATAAGTTGAGAAATTTCAGATTCCATCTCTTTGTACGCTTGTTTATCATTTCTCTTAAACCAAGATCCACAGATCAAGCTTGCAGCATTGAGAGCCACAGCTTCAACTTGAACTAATAGATCTTCTAATTCCTGACCCTCAACACCTTGTAGTGTCGCAAAGCGAATGAAACTCTTCAAAAACATTAGCTTCTCTTCAAGGGTTTCCACTACAGTGTTCAGAGCTTCATCAACTCCATAATAGCATTTGTAAAGATGCTTCAGATTCTCTGAAATGGAATCAATGAAATCTATAACTAGTTGTAAATCTCCCAGCGAGTAGCAGAGCAACAGATCAATGATGCCTGATTCCTTGATATCTGTTTCAAAAAAGCACCTCATATTTTCCTCATATCTGGCGCACTCACAATCGATATCGATGTCACTAAAATCTGACTCATTAGGCTGATCATCATTACATCTAGAAAGAGCATATTCAAGTCCCAGCGGTATCCCCCTAACAAGATCTTGAATCTTGAATGAAATACTGCTAAGTCTCAAACTGTCGGACTTAGCATTACCGTGGTCCTCCATTTCATTTTCCAAACACGTATCCTGGCTGCTTCTTCTCCTCCTACACTTTCTAATATACATATCAAGGTTTTCAATAGACTTATCCCTACCTTCAGCTCCCAGAAAGAAAAGTCATACCCATGTTTGAATGATTGGTTAAACGATTCCAGACGAGCTAAAGCAAAATCGAAGCAGTTAGTGCTACTATCGGAGGAGATTTTCATCATTGTACCTGCTTTTCACTCTGATATATCAGATTTCTGTCTATTGTAGCTATGGATATTCAATATCTACAATTTTCTCATGATCTATCAACGGTAGTCACACATTGCCGTCAAGAGTCAACACTCTCTTTTTTGCTGTCTGTGTGTGCGTGTGGTAGGGGTGGTGGGGCGTGTTGATGAAGTATATTGGCAAGACTTCTCTTTCTTCCTTTTGAAACTTATCAAGGACAGATCATACCAACGGGCATATGCTGTTGGTGACTCCCAAGTCCATACAATGAGCTTCTACAATGTGAATTTGGCGTGCCTAAGGGTCAAATTTAAGTGGAGAAGACTAAATTATTGGTCACATTAATTTGTAACAAGCATACTACTATACGAGTATATGATGCATATTGAGTTAATCAAGTCTCAGAAAATTTTGATGAGCAAATGCTTAAAAATTAGAGATGCATTCAGATAAGGGCCTTAAGGCCTTTTAAGTAGCAAAGATGACAACTTCGGTAAAATAAAGACGTTATGAGCATTGTGAGGTACGATGTCTTTTTTTTTTTTTTTTTTGCGTACTATTCAGCTTTTTGACATTTGGATATGTCGGACGTAATTTTAAATTGACTTGCATGATACTATTGTCCTATTAGAAGAAGTAAACCATAACTTAGGTTTGGAAATGTACATTGATGCATCATTCATTGTTGATTTAATGGATTACTGCTATTATTAAGCTTTTCTTAATTAGATGATGTCATGCAACTTTGACGCTTGATTTGTCGCCTAATCAATCCATAATTTTTTTTTTCTAATTGGATCCTTCCTGCATAATTAAAAGCAGAAGATGCTAGCATGATTTGCTTGGAACTCAATGGCTACGTACATAATATTACTAATCATTTTCTTGAAATAGTGGTTTCCCATTAGCGTATGCGTTAACTTCTGTTTCCTGGATGTTTTCACATTAACCATAATTAGTGTCATATTGTAGCTAGAAGCAAACTATTATGCTTGTTATAACATTGTTGACTGGTCTTATAAAGTCTTTCAACTTATACGTATATTATTTGCGTTTTAAATATGTATATGAGAATCGAAATATGCGTATTCTGGACTATTCTTTCTTTCGTTTATGCTTGAATTAGCATCGTTTTTTTTTCACATCAATAACATAATTTTTTTACACAAATTCATTTAAATTTATGCTGCATAAATACTGAAAAATTCTTTGAGAGATGTTCTTTATTTACTGTCAAAATAATCTAGACTACCTCAAGCACACTCCTATCAGTCCACGCAAAATAGTAGTTTAATTGTTATACTAAGGATAAAAATGTGCTGAAGAAAAGGAAAAAAAATGAAAAGTAAAATAGCAAATTAAAGTGTGGAATTGAGGTGGAAAAAACCATAAATGACTTTCTTTGTTACCTGATGGATGGTGCGAGGAAACAACCATAAATAAAGAGGAGAGCCTTTTTCTCTTTTTTTTCCCCCATTTTTTTTTAGCAAGGGAAGGGTGAAACTTAAGAAATTGTGAGGTAAAGAAGAATCAAAACCCCAAAGGTCTCTAAATTTTCGAGTTTTAACCGTAACAACTAAATTTCTCAACAAAAAGAAGAGAGCCTCACGTATGAGCATAAGAGATTTATCACGTTGAATAATTTGTGCAACAATCAATTCGTGAAGATTAATTAAGCAGCTGCAAGCTGCAATAACTTTTTTAAAGCTTGTATCTGGTTAGCTAGTTATATATTTACTTATATAAGTATGGTTTGGTTAATTGATGCCCAATGTATATTCGGTTTGAAGTCTCATGTGTTAGGTTTTTAAAAAAGTGTAATTAATTTGTATAAGTATCTGGATGTGGAGTGCAACAGTTATGATTGTATACTCACATGTTAAATTAGATGTGCGTCCAATAATTATGATGGTGCATATTCACATGTTAAATTAGATGTAATTTAAACTTTTTAACGAATACATATCCCTGTTAGAAAATTCATATAACTATATATGGTCCAAATTTCAAATTTTTACAACTTTCTTATGATTCAACAATAGTAACACATCACCCTCAAGACTATTTTTTTCCCTTTTGCATACACATTGTCAGGAAGACTCTTTTATTTTGTTTTTTGATTTCGTGTGTTGTGGGGAAAAATGGTGGGGCGTGATAGTGATAATCTCGCAAGACGTTTCTGCAAATGCTGCTGATAACCACATACAATACAAATGAGCTTCTGCCATGTAAATTTGGCGGGCCTAAGGGTCAAAAGTGGGTAGAAGACTGGTGTTTGGACTTGCACAATGCTATATTGCAGTTTGCTCTTAAATTTTCCTTTGCATACTTCCATAATTACAGGTCTCTTTAATGTGGAACAAGCATGCTATGTTATACCAGTAGGCTTAGAATGTGATATATAGTTAAATATATTAAATTTAATACTTAACAATTCAATAAGTTAATAGATTCAAACTTCAAATTTTAAACTTTAATTTTATCAAATGAACCTTAGTTTAAAAAAAAAGGTCAAAAGGGATTCCAAAGAAAAATAAAGAATCATCTCTCCAGAAATTAGTAACAGATGTTTTCATTCTTTTTCCTTTTTCATTTTCCTGTTTTCAAAAACTAAATATATTTTAAAAACTAAGAAACTGACAAAATAAAAAAGCCAATCATGTTTTCCTTGTTCTCCCACCTCTTTCATTCCCTTGTTTATATTTTTCCTTCCAACTTACAGAACATAGAAACAGCTGAGGAAATGGAACGATTAATTAACTTATTCCTTTTTTTTCTTTTTCAATTTCCTCGAATTTAAAAATACCTGTTGTTGATGAGCACCGTACTCAGCTCTATTTGAAGAAAACGATTGCAGAAGCTCCGGCAACCGGCACCAGCTTCGCCACTTCCCTAACAACAGCCTCTTACTCCACTCCAATAGTTAAAACTTAAAACTCAGCTAATTCATCAAAAAAAATGCAAATTTTTTCATGGGATTTCTTTGAAAAGTATACTGTGATACAATCAGATTTGTGAGAGTCAATGAATATCCGAAACGAGAAGGTTCACAGTAGCAGGCCTTGCCCACAATAATGCTGCCTTTGGTTTTTCCGAAATAAACAATGATTTTGTGAAGAAGATGCTTTCCACATTTCACACCTGGTAGTGGTGCCTTTCAACAAACCTTTGTCGCATCTACTAAGGCAGAAAAAATGGGTCGTTTTGTGGTCGTTTTCAGGTTCCTATATCTTTAATTTTGTTGCATGATCGCTAATTAGTTCAAATTGGGTGGTGCCTAACATAATTTTAGTGCTACTGTTATTCTATTGAACTAGTGTGAATACCCGTGCTACGCACGGTACTTACATTATTGAAATAAATTAAAAGATTATACCATTTTAATTTAAAAAAGTTAAAAAATTATACCAACATAATTAAAATTTAAGATTTGTCTAACAATAGTTCAAAATATAAGAAAATCTGTAGATCATTCAAGAATTGCGTTTTTGCGGAAGATAGATATTAAAATAATAATAATAATAATTTATATTAGAAAATGAATGATATATGGATAGAATAAATGTAAATGTATGTTTTATTTGATTTCAAATGAAATACTTACAAACATTATGCATTCGATTTAATAATCTTGTACAAAGGTGTGAACATTTTTTACACCAATCAACTTTTAGTATGAAATTTAATATTGGTGGTTTAATTAATTCTATTGAATTTTGTAGAGTTCGTACTACAAAAAAATGTCCAGCGAGACTTGTATTTGTTGGAAGTGAACTTGCTGAAGCTTTTTAAAATATTTCATTGGGATCACTATGGTGTGAGATTCGTTTTGTGATCAGTTATTTTCCTCTTTTGTAATCTTACAAGTTTGGAATTAAGACGCCATTGAAATCAATGATGGAACCAATAGGGGCTAATGGGGGCCACAGCTTCCCTCTCCCCAAAGTTTTAAAAATTTTAATTCATATTGTGTAAATATTTGTGTAAAACAAAGTTAGCCCTTCCAATTTTTATAATTTTAGTTTATATTATGAGAATATCTATATCTATATGTATTGCAGAGGGGATTTTGGATAAGGAGTTTTCAAAATTGTCAAAAGTATGAATGCTATTTTAATAGAATTTTACATTTTTATAACTAAGAAATGTTTATCTCTTAACTAATCCTGTAACCGCTCCTACAAATCCTATAATCATGCCTATGTTTTCCCCACTAACCCATAAAATTAAAACTCCTAAACTTTAACTAACAGATAATAACTACCCCAGTAAACTGATATCTGCAAATTCCAATTCATTTCTCACATTTACTACTGACACTTACCACATCACTGATAGTAATAACTAACTATTAATATAAGAAATTCACAACTACGAAAGTCACATATCCAAAATTTAGGAGTCTGTTTAAATTACAATTTTCACAATTCAATGTATCTTATTGTCATAATATATTTTACTCTCATAATCATTCACAAAATTGATGATCACTCATCCAATTTACATACAGTGAAAAAATCATGTATCATACTTTCACCATGGATAAATCTCACTTACAAACATTTTCAATCAGTGACGAAACCAAGACTTGTTTTCTAGAGGGGCTAAAATTTTTCCTAACATAATTATTTTTATGTGTTATGTTTAAAATAATTTTCTTCTATTTAAATATATGACATTTGAGAATATCAAATATTAATTTTAATTATAAAGGGATGTAAAAAATAAATAACTTTTTTAATAAAAAATTAATTTACAGGAAGTTAATTCACACACACATGCACACATATCTACATATATATATATTCTCATAATATAAACTAAAATTATAAAAAATTGGAAGGGCTAACTTTGTTTTACACAAATATTTACACAATATGAATTAAAATTTTTAAAACTTTGGGGAGAGGGAAGCTGTGGCCCCCATTAGCCCCTATTGGTTCCGTCATTGATTTCAATGGCGTCTTAATTCCAAACTTGTAAGATTGCAAAAGAGAAAATAACTGATCACAAAACGAATCTCACACCATAGTGATCCCAATGAAATATTTTAAAAAGCTTCAGCAAGTTCACTTCCAACAAATACAAGTCTCGCTGGACATTTTTTTGTAGTACGAACTCTACAAAATTCAATAGAATTAATTAAACCACCAATATTAAATTTCATACTAAAAGTTGATTGGTGTAAAAAATGTTCACACCTTTGTACAAGATTATCAAATCGAATGCATAATGTTTGTAAGTATTTCATTTGAAATCAAATAAAACATACATTTACCTTTATTTCTATCCATATATCATTCATTTTCTAATATAAATTATTATTATTATTATTTTAATATCCATCTTCCGTAAAAACGCAATTCTTGAATGATCTACAGATTTTCTTATATTTTGAACTATTGTTAAGACAAATCTTAAATTTTAATTATGTTGGTATAATTTTTTAACTTTTTTAAATTAAAATGGTATAATCTTTTAATTTATTTCAATAACGTAAGTACCGTGCGTAGCACGGGTATTCACACTAGTATATATGTATATATGTGTGAATGTGTGTGTGAATTAACTACCTTTAAATTAATTTTTTATTAAAAAAGTTATTTATTTTTTACATCCCTTTATAATTAAAATTAATATTTGATATTTTTAGATGTCATATATTTAAATAGATGAAAATTATTTTAAACATAACACATAAAAATAATTATGTCAGGAAAAATTTTAGCCCCTCTAGAAAAAAAATCTTGGTTTCACCACTAATTGAAATGTTTGTAAGTGAGATTTATGCATGGTGAAAGTATGATACATAATTTTTTTTTCAAAGTATTTAATTTATATGATGACAAATGAAATGGGTAAATTGGATTAGTGATCATCAATTTTGTGAATGATTTTGAGAGTAAAATATATTATGACAATAAGATACGTTGAATTGTGAAAATTGTAATTTAAACAGACTCCTAAATTTTGGATATGTGACTTTTGTAGTTGTGAATTTCTTATATTAACAGTTAGTTATTACTATTAGTGATGTGGTAAGTGTCAGTAGTAAATGTGAGAAGTGAATTGGAATTTGCAGATATCATTTTACTAGGGTGGTTATTATTTGTTAGTTAAAGTTTAGGAGTTTTAATTTTGTGGGTTAGTGGAGAAAACGTGAGCATGATTATAGGATTTGTAGAAGCGGTTACAGGATTAGTTAAGAGAAAAACATTTCTTAGTTATAAAAATGTAAAATTCTGTTAAAATAACATTCATACTTTTGACAATTTTGGAAACTCCTTATCCAAAATCCCCTCTGCAATATATATAGATAGTCGTGGCCATCCATAATAATTAGTGCTAGTTGGGTGGGAACTTCACAATTTTAAAGTTTTTTTTTATTTCCAATTTCTTATTGAGAGAACAGACATTTCAACTAAGAAGATCTCCACTTTTTTTTTCAATGGATTATGATGGCCTCACATACACAAAAAAGCTACAAGCATTTATATAATTCCCTCTAGCATTACTTATATTGCTTAGAATGTTAAACACTCGCAAAAAATGTTGAGATAAGGAGAATGATAACGAAGAATTTAGAAATTTTAGTCGCATCTTAACATTTGCAACATTCCTATCTTCTTTTTTACAGTCGTGTATGATACTTTTTGTAGTTTGGACTGTTGAATTTTTTATTTTTTATTTTACTTTAATAACCTTTTTTTAGTTTATTTAGTTTAGTAGATTATCAGCAATTAGCTCTTGCTCATAGGGAGGGCAACGGGGGCGGATACCCACCTCATGGAGGAGGAATAAGGCCGCCGGGAGGGGGGGCGGGGAGGGAAGGTTCTCCCCCCTCCCCTAGCCTTAAAACGGGGCGGGGGTTCCCGCATAAATAGATTAAATATAAAAAGTATATACATAATTTTATAACCTAATTAGTAATTACATAAAATTTCTAATAATTATGCACAAGCCAAGACACAAACCTAAGGGTCCATTGATAGAACCGAAAATCTGAATTTATAGTCTAAAAATTGATATTTGAATTTGATAATTTACTAAATTAGTTAAAATTTTTATAAATACTTGTAAGTATTTTTCTTTCTTCTGTTTCTTAATTAAGGTTGACTCAATTATTGAGGAGGCTTGAATCTAGTGGTTAAGGTTGAGAGTATGATAAGTGTATATTTAGAGTGTTTTTAGTGTATTTATTAGTTAGTTTTGGTGTGTTTTAACTACTTTTATAACTAATTAACTAGATTTCTAGTGAAAATATGCATTTTATAGTTTAAAGTGTAAAAATTGCACTTCTATGAATTTTAATGGTGAAAACTTCATGTTTTTATAGGTTTAATGATTTAATCATCAATTGGAGTGAATTAAGAAGATAATTGGATAATTATTGATGATTTGAAGTGGTAAAAAGAAAAATGAAGAGCAAAATACTCAAAGGATGAAATGCGAGTTTTCTAGTTTTGATACCTTGTGGTATTTTAACTATATTTGAGCTACAAACATTAGATTGAGGTGATTCTTGAACCATTTGGAAGCTAAGAGATAGATCTACGTTTGGTATGAAGACATCAAAGTTCACTTTAGTCATTTTCATTGTCAAAAAGTTAAAAATACAAAAGTGAATTTTCATAGTTGAAAGCTAAAATAGAGTTCTGACCAGTCTAGGGTATTTTGGTCATTTCTCGGTCCACAAAGCTCCAAATTGGATGATTCTTGATACATTGGAAAGTAACTCAAAGGGTTACAATTTTCATATTTTGTGCAAGAGCTAGTTCAGCCTCCATCATCAAGAAAATGTTAGTTGAAGTTGGACCAAACATAGAGCAAGGATGAAATCTGCCCAAAATGAGCAACCTGCAAAAATTGTAAAGTGGGGGGTCAAAATGCAGGCATAGGCTGCGTTTTCTACTCGTGTTTTCATGGATTTCGGATGCAACTTGCTCTGCAACTTGTGCTCTATTCACACAACCTTTTTGATCACTTTTTCTGCAAAGATTCCGGCTGGAAATGATCAGATGAGCATGGAAGCTTTGAGACCCAATCTTTGAGAGTTTCAAGAGTAAAAAATAACAACTAGAAATAACTCATTTGGCCCTTGAATTCCTCTATAAATATAGGCCTTGGAGAACATTTTCAAAACTTGGAAAGCTAGGGAAACTCCACAAAAATGTAGTCTTCGCTAGAGTTCCTTAGTTCATTAGTTAAGGTAGATTAGTATAGTTAGTGTAGTTTATCCATCTTGTATTTGTAGTTAGATTTGGATGAAGATTTGAAGAGTAAAGATAGAGAGTTTGAAGCTCATGTGACAAGAGTGGCTTCTCTCCTAATACTTTCTCTTTTGTATTTGATTTCATGTTTAACTATAATACAAATTTTGGTGTTTGTTGACGGGATATCCGATTTACACCCGTTTCACTGCAAGTATACAGGTCAACTAGTAGTTTAGGGTATATATCGGGTCGATCCCACGAGAAAGAGTGAACAATTACCGGTGTTACTAAAGTTTCTCTATTATTTAGACTATCAATGAATTATAAGAAATGAAATCTACTGAACTTATGCAAAATAACAAATGAAGCTCCTTAGGTTATGGTATCCCTCACTACTCATGCAAATGCTATATTTGGATTATTGAATACTACCATCTAGGCTAATTATGGTGTAATTTCCTCATGCATATGAAACCTACTTTCGTAGTGAATCAAATTATACTCATAACTAATCCATACCTATTCTCATGGTTATGAAATTAGCTACAAGTTCATTTCTTCAATGAAATTACATGAAATTAATCACCAAAACCACATAGGTGCACCTCTACTTTCATGAGTGTACTCCCTATGTTTAGCACTTCTTGAACTAGTGTTAAATCTCAATTTTTCATTGCAGAAATAACACCTTAGATAATCACAATTAATGGTACCAAATTAATCATGATTTAAAGAGCTAAAGTGCTAAATAACTTGCTCAAATCATAGCAATCAAATAGCCAAATAATGAACACTAACAATTATAGAAAGTTCAACCAAACCCAAGGTATAACTTTAAAGACACATAAATAACATAAAATCCAGAATTTGCATATTAACTAAACTTAGCATCAAGTACAAAAGGTAAAGAGTTGGAGAAGAAATAACCCATGTCACTTGAGCTTCAACTCCTCCTTCTTCATCTCCATCTTCATCCAAGTCTAGCTAATTTACAAGAATGGATGAGCTATACTACTCTATAATAAACTAATCTAACACACAGAAAATGAAAGAGCTACATTTCTGCAGACTCCAAGCTTCTCCCGTATGTCTCTCCTCTTCATCTCCAATGGTTTTTTCTATTTAATGATGAAAAGTGGTCAAGGAATGAGGCTTTACACTTTCCCCTTACAGCTGGTGATGTTTCTCACATGTCCAGCATTACATGTGACTTAGTGGAGGTGAAATTGAGTTTTCCGCGTAAAGAGCAGCCTTCTCTGACCACCATCCGGCCAGAAATCCGGCCAAAAATCCGGCCAATTTCCGGCCGGATTGCTACAGTAACATTTTGGTGCAAATTCTGCTCAACTTCCAGCTCTGCTCCGTTTTTACCTCAACTTCAACTGAACTTTCTTGATGATAAAAGCTGATTTAGCTCTTTACTAAAACATAAAACTTGTAGCCCTTTGAGTTAGCTTTCCAATGCATCAAGAATCACCTCATTTGGATCTGTGTAGGCTGAGAAATGACCGACATACCCTTGACTGCTCACTGCCTTGTTTCAGCTTCGACCAATAGAAATTAGCTGCTGTAATTAGGCCTTTTTGACCTGTAAAACCTTCAAACTGGATTTAGATGTCTTCATCAAAGTTGTAGATCTATCTCTTATCTTCAAATTGGTTTAAAAAATCATCTCAATCCGATCACTGTAGCTCAAGTTATAGCCAAAATACGAAAATGTGTCAAAACTGTCAAAAATGCACAAAATCCAAGTAAAAAAGTGATAAAAACCTCATTTAATCACTTAAAAGCATTTTTTCACCAATTATAGCCAAAAGGATTCATTTTCTTCTAATAATATAACCAAAGCGACTAAAAATAATATAAAATATCATTCAATTATTACGTAAATTAGTCACTTGTCATTTGTTTTCATGTTTTGCTACAGTTTTTACCTAGAGTTATGGATGAACTTTCTATATCTTGTTTGTGATGTTTACTTAGTTATTTGATGACGTTATTTCGAACAAGTTATTTATCACTTTTGCTTTTCTAATCGTGATTAACCAGCCATTAATTGTGATAATTTTAAGGTGTTAAGTTTTGCAATGAGAATTGGAATTTAATACTAGTTCAAGGAAGTGATAAACCTAGGGAGTACACTCACAAGAGTAGAGATGCACCTATATGATTTTAGTGACTTGTTTCATGTAATTTCATAAAAGAAATGAGCTTATGGTTAATTTCACAACCACGAGAGTAGGTATGGTTTAGGTACAAGTATAGTTTGATTCACTAGGAGAGTAGATTTCACATACATTAGGAAATTACGCCATAACTAGCCAAGATTATAGCATTCACTTAACCGGTAACTTCATTTGCAATAGTAGTAAGGAATTTCATACCGTTAGGAGCTTTCTATTGTTATTTTTATTACTTTTATTTTATGTTTGTAGTGTAGATTTAATTTTTCGTATTTGTGATAATCTAAATAATAAAAGAGTTCGAAAATCATTGGTAGTTGACAATCTTTCCTATGAGATCGACACCTATTACCCCTATACTCAATAAACAACTTGTATGCTTGTAAAAAATCGTGTGTGAGGTATTTAGGATTTTATAAATGTAAAACTTGATTGTAGATGAACTAATTGATATATATATATATATATACCTCGCGCTCGTTAGAGCCAAAGAATTAAAAATTTTGGGTTTAAATTCTCTCTTTTCCCTCCTTGTTTCTTAAATCTCGAAAAAACTAAGGTTGAAGCAAAGACAAATCAAAATTTAAATCCAATATCCAGAGAAGCTGAATTTATGAAACCATTACCTTATTCCTAAGTATAGACCTTAAGAATGTTCAAGATTTGTAATGCCTTGATCAATGCTAATGCTGCCAATTTTTACACCCACGCATTACAAAGTCTACAGTGGAACCAACAACTAATCCATCTAAGTCATTTAAGGATGTTGTCCGTCAGGTTAATGTATAATCAACTAAATCACTCTCAGCTCTGTCCCCAACTAAATGGTTCAGCCCTCGGTACATGAAACATATAGGCATCTCTAACTAAAATTTTTTATTGCAGTATCACAAGATTATTTGAAAAGGTTCTTAAGATTACCTCTCAAACAATTGTTTCAAGATATTTTTCAAGAACTACACCCAAAGATCTTTAGCATTCATGCTTAATGAGACATTTCCTTTTCCATTTTCCTTTAGTTTCCAGACCATTGGCATAAAATTTTTCAAAAATGCCACAACTACTTCCTTTCCAATTAAAAATTTTGTTCCTCGAGAAAATTAAGAAATTTTTGCAATTAAAACTATATTTGTAATTAAAAATTTAGCATTAGTATTACATCAATAGCCTCAAAAATAATGAAGAAACGCTTAATCGATGGTGGCCTAACATGCTGCTATAATATAGTCATTAAATTACATATTGAGAATATCGTCGGAAAGAAAAACTAATGCAGTTCAGATTGTCACTTTTAAATGGTATAGATAGATAGATAAATTATAATAAGTTATTAAAGTAAAAATATCATTGTGGAGAAAGAAATGGAACTTTGTAATTTTAAAACTTAAAACTATCATGGAAAGGATGAAGGGGAAGAATTGAAGTTTTAAAGTTTAAATGAAATAAGGGTAAACATGTAATCATAGAAAGTGACAAAAATCATTAACACCATAAGGCATAAGCTTGCTCTCCCTTTATGTGTACTAGTGTTTAGAGCACATCCAATGCATGTACAATTAGGGAACAATTAAAATGAATCAATTTTGTATAAATATTGTTTGTTACATACAAAAAGTTTACATAAAATTTTCATGAAAGAACTTTGGTTTATGTGGTAATAGTAATTTGGTAGTTACAATATTTAGGGTGGTTATGAGTAGTCATATTGACATAATGTGATTAGGTTATTAGAATAAAAATAATTTTTTATAAGAGTAAAATTAAAAGTTTAAAAGATGACAAAAAATATTTATCTCAATTGCCATTGCTCAGGCATTTTATATTGTATAGATTATAGTGTATATATTTTAGAACCTGTTGATTTCAAAGTCAAGATATGGTACAAGAAATTCATAAAGCTGTTAACAAATAGTTTAGCATGGTTGCATTTGCATTCTAAGTTTCTAACTAGGTCGAATCGACGTACGAAATCAAGCTCAAATTTATAACAATTTGGTCCAATGAGGCTCCAATAATCTCTATTTTTATTTAATATATTAAAGCATTTATGTAAAACATGTATCTGTGATTCTTGATTAAAGATTAATACTATTCAAAGGAAACTTTATACAACTCATAAAATGTAGAGAAGCAAAAGTGGTTATCTATAAATTAATACAATTAAAAGATGAAAGTTTTTATGTTACATTGGGTGATTCAAGATGAAATTGAAAATTTTAAACTAGTAGAAAATTCGGGCTCAAGGCAAAAACGTTAAATCAAGCCTGACAGATGTAAAAGTCTATGTGACTAGACATGATATTATTCTTCTTTCGTGCTTAATCTCTAGAGCTATTTTGAGTCTGTCAAAGGCTAACGAAAATGGAGCTAGTATGTTCTTTAGACCAGCGGCACAGCCAGACACTTTATTGAGGGGGCTCAATAATTTTAAACTGAACTTACAACAAGTGATTTGTAAGCTTTTGATACAACTGAGTGTTTGTTAAAGCTTAATAGTGATGAGCGAATTTATTCAATATTATGACAATAAAATAGAAATACATTGTCTATATAGCTTGTTATTTACTATGTGCATTGGTTTTTTAGTCATCTAATGGTATAAAATCATAGTTAATATTACTAACAAAACTATAAGATGTACATTCTAATGCAGGATAGGGAAATAATCTTCAAAATGAAATTATCAAATGAATATTTGGTTTGCCTGTAATTCATATAATTGGGCATATAGGTGAAGGTCAATTTTAAGTAAATAAGATGTATTAGAAAAAAATAAAAATGGCATTGTGTTTTATTTCAAGCTTCCATTTTAAGGATAGTGAGAGCAAATATTGAAAATTTCAACACTTTTGGGGTTAATTGTGGGGCTAGATGAAATATTTTGAAAATTCAAGAGAGCCAAGAGTGACAACACTAAAAGGCTAAAATTTTTTATAGGCTAGTATATAGTTTTCAAAAAATTGAGTGTGTAGCTCGGCCGCTACTTTATACCACTGCTACCACGCTCTACGTAACAATAGCAAAAACGTAGAGTCTGATCTTTTCCCTATTGCTGATTATCATTCACAAAGTATTATTGTAGAAATATTAAACCAAGCATCATTAATTGTAGCCAAGTGTCTTTGTTTCATTGGTTGACTAGGTAGGTGCATGGTTGTGTTTTGTAGCGTGAAGTGTAGGATTAATTTCTATGTTAGTATTAGTAGTAGCATTAGTAGTAGCAGTTGGAGTCTAAAGTAGTTTGTCTCGGCTAGAAGTGGTAAAATAGATATATGGTTGATAAATAATTTTAGTTAAATGGACAGTGGATCAATTTGATCCAATTCAGTTAAAACCATTTAATAAATGGATCTAAATTGATGTCAGTGTAAAACTGTGATCCATCCATTTATCTATTTACTTTCTCAAGTCCTAAATTTAAGATCCAAATTTTTTTTTTCAAAAAAATATAGATCCCCAAAGTTATATCCTTAAATCACCTAAAAACCTTTTGGTAATAACAAATGCTTGTGCTATTACTCTATTTCAGTTCTTCATAGAGCAGTTTCAAATTGTTTTAGTTCCAAGAAATTCTAAATACTGTGGTCAATTCAACCTTTCATCATTCCTTTAAATATTATCTTGTAAAGTAATGAATAATTAAGAACTTGACTACATTATTATAACTTTTGGGTGAATTGAATATGGCTTTACAATAGAAGAAGTTTACTTTTCCAATTTTTTGCACCCCTATTCAAGAGGGATGCCTTGAATAAAATGGAATTCCAATAAGAGGTCTTATGTTATTTGTCAAGTAAAATATTTTTATCACATGAGCACATAGTACCTCGAAATCTATGAAACTCCTTATTATATTATTGATATACAAGCAACCTTATATTTACTTAGTAAATTAGGTGTCTTTTTTTTCGGTGGGTTGGGTTGGGTGAGAAGGAGAGAGGGATTATACGTAGAAGATTTTGGATTTAAAATTTTCTACTTATAAAAAAAAAGAAGAAGGTGTCATTTATGTATCTTAACTAATGTCCCAGGGATATTGGTTAGAAAAATCTTTTTTATAAATAAAAGAATAAAAAGTAAAAAATTACTTTGACACTGTATGATACATTCTAGCTTTTTCTTTACTTAAGAATGTGCAGGTTTGCGGTCATTATTATATGAGAGTTTAATTAAAAAGAAAAGAGTGGAGACTAAAATATAATTTTTAAAAGGATGGAAGAAGTCTAGAAACTAGAAGCGAATAAAATACAATTCATGCTATTGGCAACTTGCATATGAGGAAGTTATGAAGGAAAGAATCGGTGATCCCACAAAACTCCATCGCACTTTTTTTTTATAAATATTCGCAATCACAATGTGTGTTTTTTCTTTTTTAAATTAAATGGATATATATGGATGATATGGATAATCCATTTAAATCCACCAGTATAATTGAGTTTAGATGGTTATCCATTTAAAACTATTGAATTTATATGGATCATCCAAATCTATTTAAGGTTGGTTTATACGGATGGATTGGTGGATATAAATCCATTTTGCCACTTCTAGTCTTGGGTCTTTTGGATATAAAGGTTAGTAGCCTCTATAGTTGCCTAGAGTTTTTTCATTTTGCACATTGTAAGAAACTGCAGCCTCATGTGATCAATAGTGAAACTTGGCATATGAGGAAGTTATGAAGGAAAAAATCGGTGATCCCACAAAACTCCATCCCACTTTTTTTTTTTTTTATAAATATTCGCAATCACAATGTGTGTTTTCTCTTTTTTAAATTAAATGGATATGTATGGATGACATGAATAATCCATTTAAATCCACCAGTATAATTGAGTTTAGATGGTTATCCATTTAAAACTGTTTAATTTATATGGATCATCCAAATCCATTTAAGGTTGGTTTATATGGATGGATTGGTGGATATGAATCCATTTTGCCACTTCTAGTCTCGGGTATCTTGGATATAAAAGTCAGTAGCCTCTATAGTTGCCTTGAGTTTTTTCGTTTTGCACATTGTAAGAAACTGCAGCCTCATGTGATCAATAGTGAAATTTTCCCTTTGCCCGTTGATTGTTTTTGCGGGTTTATGTGTGTTTATCTATTTGGGTCATTTAGAGTGGTATCAGAGATACGGTAGATTAAAGTATGACAAACTTTAATTCTAATATTATTTGTTCTATCCAAAAACTCAAAATAAAGCCGGAGTTCAATTTGTGGTAGAAAACAGATGATAACCTATCTTAAGGCATATAAATTACATCGATATAATGAATCTACACTTGCTCAGGACGCTAGTGAGAATGATAAGGCGAAAGATAGCTTGGATTTACCATAGATTTATCAGGCAATTGACATGTCAATTTTTGAAAATATTGCTACGATTGATACGGCAAAGAAGACTTGGGATATATTCGAAAAAACATACAAAAGAATTGACAGGGCCCAACAATATAATTTGATGATATTGAAAATGAAATTTAAACTTATGATGACGGAGAATTCGGAATCTGTTGAGTCGTATTTTTCTTGTTTGTCTGCTATTAAAAACGAGATGCCACTTAATCATTATGACCTTCCTGTGAGAACATTTGTTGAGAAAGTTCTCAATACCTTACCCATGAATTTGATCATGTGGTAGCTTTGATTCAGGAGACAAAATATTTGGAGAATTTGAGTGTTTAAGATTTACAAGGGTCATTAATTCTGCATGAATAAAGAATTAATGGGAAGTTGGAGGATATCCTAAAGAAGGAGATAGTAGAGAAGGCGCTACAAATGCAGTTGAATTTGAGAGGCAATAATGATGTCAGGAAGCAAGGTGAATCCAGTCAAAAGAATAGAGGTGGCTACAATAATAAAAGTGATTGTGACAACAATAATAGAGATAGAGAGGTGCATCAAATCCTTAACACAATAGAGGTAATAATTTTAATTTTAGAGGTGATAATTCTCGCAGAGGAAATAATTTTTGTTAAATAATTTTGGATAGAAAATTCAATGTTATAATTATGAAAAATTTGGCCACAAAGAGTTTGAATGCAAATTTGGTGAAAATGTAGACAGGAAGTTTTAGGCTAATCTTGCTCTTAATCAAGTTCAGGTCAATAATAAAAAATTTGAAACTTTATTATTAGCTTGTAATGCTATTGATATGGTTGATAAAAATAAATGGTATTTGGATACGGGCTGTAGTAATCATATGTCAGACAAGAAAGAATTATTTGTTGAATTTGATGAATCTGTTCATGGTGAAATTAAATTTGGGAATAACAATGTTTCACCAGTGTATGGCAAGGAAAAAAATCTCTATTAGCTTGAAGAATTGGTCTACTATTTTTATTTCTGATGTTTTCTATGTTCTTGGGTTGCATCATAATTTGTTGAGTGTGGGCTAGTTGTTTGAGAAAAAAATATGATATTCATATTAGGAATGGTACTTGTACAATTTTTGAAAAAAAACTATTGGAATGATTGTCAGTGTGTGAATGACTAGAAATCGCTTATTTCTGTTGAATTTGAGTAGGGACACAAATCATTAACACGATAAGGCATAAGCACGCTCTTCCTTTATACATACTAGTGTTAAGAGTACATCCAATATGTGTACAATTAGGGTACAATTAAAATGAATCACGTACAAAAAATTTATATAAAATTTTCATGAAAGAACTTTGGTTTATATGGTAATAGTAATTTGGTAGTTACAATATTTAGGATGGTATGAATAGTTATATTGACAAAATGTGATTAGGTGATTACAATAAAAATTAATTTTTTATAAGAGTAAAATTGAAAGTTCAAAAGATGACAAAAAGAGTTTACATCAATTGCCATTACTCAAGCATTATATATTGTATAGATTATAGCGTATATATTTCAGGACCCCTTGATTTCAACATCAAGATATGGTACAAGAAATTCATAAAGCTGTTAAAAAATGGTTCAGCATGGTTTCATTTGCATTCTAACTAGGTCGAATCAACGTATGAAATCAAGCTCAAATTTATAACAATTTGGTCCAATAAGGCTCCAATAATCTCTATTTTATTTAATATATTAAAGCATTTATGTAAAACATATATTTGTGGTTATTGATTAAAAAATAATACTACTGAAAGAAAATTTTAAACAACTCATAAAATGTAGAGAAGCAAAAGTGGTTATTTATAAACTAAAACAATTAAAAGATGAAAGTTTTTATGTTACATTGGATTGATTCAAGATGAAACTGAAAATTTTAAGCTTTTCCAAAATTCGGGCTCAAGGCAAAATCGTTAAATTGAGCCTAACAGATTTAAAAGTCTATCTGATTAGACATGATATTATTCCTCTTTTGTGCTTAATCTCTAGAGCTATTTTGAGTTTGTCAAAGGCTAACGAAAATGGAGCTACTACGTCCTCTAGACTAGTGGCGCGGCTAGGACCTTTGTCGAGGGGGCTCAATAATTTTAAATTGAACTTACAACAAGTGAATTGTATGCTTTTAATACAGCTTAGTGTTTGTTAAAGTTTAATAGGGATGAACCAATTTATTCAATATTACGACAATTAAATAAAAAAAAACTATGTGCATTAGTTTTTTAGTCATCTAATGGTATAAAATCATAGTTAATATTATGAACAAAACTATAAGATGTACATTCTTATGTAGGATAGGGAGATAATCTTCAAAATTAAATTATCAAATGAATGTTTGGTTTGCGTGTAATTCGTATAATTGGGCATATAAGTGAAGTTCAATTTTAAGTAAATAAGATGTATTAGATAAAAATAAAGCATGGTATTGTATTTCAAGCCTCCATTTTAAGGATAGTGAGAGGATCTATAGAAAATTTCAACACTTTTGGGGGTAATTGTGGGGCTTCATGAAATATTTTGGAAATTCAAGGGAGCCAAGAGTGAGACAACACTAGAAGGCTAAAATTTTCGTAAGCTTATTATATAGTTTTTCAAAAAATTGAGAGTGTAGCTCGACCGCTACTTTATACCACTCCTACACTCTACATAACAATAAAAAAACGTAGGGTCCAATCTTTTTCCTATTGCTGATTATCATTCACAAAGTAGTATTTGAAAATATTAAATCAAGCATCATTAATTAGTGACCACGTGTCTTTGTTTAATTGTTGACTAAATAGGTGCATAATTGTGTTTTGTAGGGTGAAGCGCATGATTAATTGCTATGTCAGTAGCATCTATAGTTGCCTTGGACTTTTCCGTTTTGTACATTGTAAGAAATTGCAGCCTCGTGTGATGAACGGTGAAATTCTCTTTGCCTCTATATCTTTTTTTCTTGATTGTTCTTGTGGATTTATGTGTAACATGGCAGTGAAATAACTTGAATTGTCAACTGGGGATACAAAAATGAGCAATTCTATTGGTCTTTTGTGTCTTCCTCATATAATTGAGATAGGCTTCATGAGGAGCAATAGCTACTTGTAGATAGTGCAAAAGGCAAAGGTTTGAGCACACACTGAAAATGAACAATGGAATCTGGGGCTTCTCTGTCACTAGCCACATATTAAAAAAGAAACAAAGAAGCTAAGAGAATGTAGGTTAAACAGCTCATGCTAAGCCTCCGATGAGTGAGATAACATCAGAGATCGGAAGTTTCAGCCAGGAACTTTGTCCCACTGAGGCACTTGGTGCAGGCCAGCCATCCAAGAAGATGATCACGTCATCAATGCATGCTCCAATAGTTTGTCAATTTCTTTTGGTTTTCCTGCAATCTTCTGTATAGTATACTGCTCCTTTAGGTACTTTAAATTAAGAACCTAGAAGGAAGAGAAAAAAAAATAGAATCAGACATTCATAGATGAAATTTACAAGCATAAAGTTTCCAGTAGAGAAAGCTACTGAACCTGCTAAGACACCATAGGATAGTTCACACGTCTATTCAAATGCCAGAGGTTTTTTCTTGGAGGACCTGCAAAAAGGAATCAGGAATTGTGTATGTGCCCTTTCTCAGCTTTGTGAGGCAAATGGAACAAAAGAAAAGCAAAGCAATAGAACAAAATAAAAAGTTCTATACAACCTTATATTGGGAAAAGTTGCAAAAATATTTGGTAATCACAAAGCTAATATAAATTGGACTGTGTTCACCAAGGTTTCATCAGCAACAGATACAACAGATCCTTTAGATGCTTCCAAATGTCTTCAAGTCTAAGGGTGGAATTCTTGGAAAGAACATGTTAGGACTGGCTCAGAAATAAACAAATCAAAGTTAGAACAGAGTAGGCGGTATAACCGACCATATAAAGATTAGGCGGTAGATTACCGGCCATATAATAATTAGGCGGTAAAATCGACCATATAAAAGGGTTGCGGCAACCCAATAAAGACAAATAATAAAGCAAAATAAAAGACACAAAGATTTACGTGGTTCGGTCAATTGACCTACGTCCACGGGCGGAGGAGGAGCAATATTTCTACTATGAAGAAGAAATACAAAAGCCGTAGGAAAGTGGTTCCTAAGCTAATAAGGCACTTACAAAAGAGTTAGGAAATATTCCTAAACTCAAATCAAGAGAGTCTAAAATATTTAACTATAAATGGGCTAAATGACTCAAGAAGCTAATAACCCATATAACTCTCTTAAGTGGTGCGATTTGAACCTTCATAAGAGCCCTCTATTTATAGGAAGTTGAGGAAGGCTTTTCTCAAGCCTTTGTCGATGTGGGATGTAGCAAAAGAAGAAATTTTGCCACCCCAATGTCAAGAATTGCGGCTGCGACGGCTTTGACATTTCAACAAATCTCCACCTTGGCATAATTTCTAATCCCACCATCGACAGTAACAAAACTGCTCTACCTTCTCCACATAAGCCCCAACGGGCCGAAATCACAAACAAAGAATACCAACCAAATCCAAGCACTATTTGAACTTATAAATTGAAAGAGATTTCGTAAACATATCGGCTGGATTGTCCTTAGTGTTGATTTTCTGAATAAGGACCTTTCCTTCAGCAATGATATCTCGAATGAAATGATATTTCACATCAATGTGTTTCGTTCTCTCATGATACATCTGATCTTTAGTCAAGTGTATAGCACTTTGACTATCACAGTGAACAACAGTAACACCTTGATGTAGACTAAGTTCGCTAAATAAACTCTTCAACCACAAGGTTTCTTTAATTGCTTAGGTCACAGCCATATATTCTGCTTCTGTAGTAGATAAAGCTACAACAGGTTGTAGAGTAACTTTCCAACTAACAGCACAACCGCCAATACAAAATATATAACCTGAGAGTGATCTTCTTCTGTCAAGATCCCCGGCGTAATCTGAGTCTACAAAACCAACCAAAGTGTTATTATTTCTTCCAAACTCCAAACATGCATTTGAAATACCTCGCAAGTATCTGAGAATCCATTTCACAGCCTGCCAATGTTCTTTACCAGGGCAAGACATATATCTGCTAACAACACTGACTGCATGTGAGATATCTGAACGAGTACAAACCATTGCATACATAATACTGCCGACTGCACTGGAATAAGGAATCCGTACCATATAATCTTCCTCTTCATCTGATTGTGGTGATTGAGCCAGCAGATAGCCGAAAGTGGCTAGCAAGAGGAGTACTTACAAGTCTTGCATCTTTCATGCCAAAACGCTCCAAGACTTTCTTCAGGTAATTTTCTTGGGTCAAGAACAACTTCCCTGCTCCTCTATCTCATTTAATATCCATTCCAAAAATTTTATTAACTGCTCCCAAATCCTTCATTTCGAATTCACTATTTAACTGCAGTTTCAAAGTGTGAATTCTGACAAATTCTTGGCAGCAATGAGCATGTCATCAACATACAGCAATAAGTAAATGAAAGAACCATCATTTAACTTCCGGAAGTAAACACAACTATCATACATGCTCCTTGAATAACCATGACCCAACATAAAGGAATCAAACCTCTTATACCATTGTCTTGGAGACTGTTTCAATCCATATAAGGATTTTTTCAACAAGCAAACATGGTCTTCCTTACCTTCAATCTCAAAACCCTGGGGTTGCTTCATATAAATTTGTTCTTCAAGTTCGCCATGTAAGAAAGCTGTCTTAACATCCAATTGCTCCAACTCCAAATCATACATGACAACTAAAGCAAGCAAACACGAATAGAGCTATGTTTAACAACAGGTGAAAACACATCATTAAAATCAACACCATGTATTTGACTATAGCCCTTTGCAACCAATCGTGCTTTATACCTTGCATCCTCAACCCTTGGAATACCTTCTTTCCTTTTGAATACCCATTTGCATCCAACAATTTTCTTATTTGATGCCGGCTTTACAAGAACCCAAGTTCCATTCTGATGAAGAGATTCAATTTCATCATTCATCGCAATCAACAACTTTGCAGAATCATCACAAGAAACTGCTTCTGAATAGGTGGAAGACTCACCAACTGCATCAGTTTCTTCTGCAACAGACAAAGCATATGCAACTAAATTTGTATATCTTTGTGGTGGTCGAATGTCTCTCCTTGATCTATCTCTGGCTATGGAATACTTTTCTTCCTCTGAATTATCTTCAATAGTAGATTCAGGTGCATCTACAGGCACTTGTTGAATAGAAGATTTGGATGAAGAAGGATCAGAACTGCCAATATCAAGCTCCACCTGCTTCTGCGTACTATCAGTAGTACAAGAACTAGAAGACTCCTTATTGGAAGACAACATAGATAATTCATCAAAAGTAACATCTCTACTGATTACAAATTTTGGAGATTTGGGATCACGATACCATAATCTGTATCCTTTCACCCCAAAAGTATACCTAAGAAAAATGCACCTTTTAGCTCTAGGCTCCAATTTTTCAACATTCACGTGCATGTATGCTGGACACCCAAAAACTTTTAAATTGGAGTAATCAGCAGGAGTACCTGACCAAACTTCCTCACGAGTTTTGAAATTTAGAGATGCAGAAGAGCACGATTGACAATATAACAGGCCATATTAATCGCCTCTGCCCAAAAGTCGTTTGTCAACCCTGCATTGGAGATCATACATCTTGCTCTCTCCAAAAACGTTCTGTTCATACTTTCGGCTACACCATTTTGTTGAGGTGTCATTCTGATAGTGCGATACCGAACAATTCCTTCATTTTTGCAGAATCTATCAAATTCGCCTTCACAAAATTCCATGCCATTATCCGTTCTATGCCATTATCCGTTCTTAACCGCTTAATATGTTTTCCTGTTTGTTTCTCATCAAAACTTTCCATTGCTTGAAAGTTAGGAAAACATCATTTTTATGTTTAAGGAAATATGCCCAAACTTTCCTTGAATAATCATCAATGAAACTCAACATGTACCTGGCACCACCTTTAGAAGGAGCACGAGAAGGACCCCATAAATCTGAATGAATGTAATCAAGAGTACCTTTGGTCTTGTGAATTGCTGGTGAACTGAACCTGACCCTTTTCTGCTTCCCAAAAATACAGTGTTCACAGAATTCCAATGGCCCGGTACTTTCACCACAAAGAAGTTCTCTTTTACTTAGTATGACCAAGCTTTTTTCGCTCATGTGCCCCAAACGCATATGCCATAATTTGGTGATGTCGGTATCTGACAAAAATGATGTTGAAACAGCAGCAACACCTGTAATAGTAGATCCCTGCAAAATATACAAAGTACCAGATCTGTGTGTCTTCATAACAATAAGAGCACCACGAGTGATTTTGAGAACTCCACCTCCACCTGAGTACCTGCACCCAATAGACTCAAGAGTGCCCAAAGAGATAAGATTTTTCTTCAAATCTGGAACATGTCTAACATTTGTGAGTGTCCTCACAATACCATCGTACATTTTAATCCGGATTGTACCTTTACCAACAACTTTACAAGCAGTGTTGTTGCCCATTAAGACAACTCCACCTTCAGTTGATTCATATGTTGAAAAACCAGTCCCTATTGGGACACATATGATATGAACAACCCGAATCAATGATCCACTCATTGTTAGACCTAAAATTATTTTCCGTTGCGCAGAAAATGGTTCCATCATTCTCATCAACTGCAACACTGGCCTCGGTGGTCTCACTCTTTTTCTCCTTTTGCTTTTCTTTATTTTTCAATTTAAAACAATCAGAGATAACATGACCCTTCTTTTTACAATAATTGCACACCACATTTTTATGTCTGGATTTGGATCTACTTCTATTTTCTGTGTTTCTCTTTTCAGATCTACCCCGAACAAACAAGCCATCGGCTTGACTCCCACTAGTTTTCCCAGTAATATCCCTATCTATCTGCTCTTTAGATTTCAATGCAGATTTAATTTCTCGATACGAAATTGTTTCCTTTCCATATATCATAGTATCACGGAAATGTTTAAAGGATTGGGGAAGGGAACACAAAAGTAATAGGGCCTGATCTTCATCATCAATTTTCGAATCTATATTCTCCAAATCTATAATAATGGAATCAAATTTATCAAGATGGGAGAGTATAGATGTACCTTCAAACATCCGAAGCATATACAAACTCTGCTTCAGATATAGTCGATTCTCGACTGTCTTCTTCATATACAAGGTTTTTAATTTGTCCCACATAGCCTTGGTCGAAGTCTCCATTGTTACCTCACGCAATACCTCATCGGAGAGATTTAAAATTATGCTGGATCTGGCTTTCTTATCCATTTCGGCGAAATCCGCATCATTCACAGCTTCTGGCTTTTTCTCTACTCCTTGTATTGCCAAATCAACTCCGTCTTGAGCAAGAATGGTCTCCATCTTGAGCTGCCACATCCCGAAATTGACATTTCTGTCGAATTTTTCGACAACCGTCTTTGTTATCGTCATTGTTGCCACGAAATCTGTAACTTCAAGTTTATCTCGAAGAACTGGTTAAACGAATATGCAAATCTCGTGAGTGGGCCCACAAGGTAAGTGGACCCTACGAGATAAGCGGGCCCCACAGAAAAAACGGGCACCACAGGATGAGCGGACCCCACAAGGTGAGTGGGCCCCACAGGTTGAATGGGCCCCACCAGATGAACGGGCCCCACGGGATGAACTTGTCGGGCAAAATATATCAACCAACTCTGATACCAGTTTGTTAGGACTGGCTCAGGAATAAATAAATCAAAGTTAGAATAGAGTAGGCGGTATAACCGACCATATAAACATTAGGCAGTAGATACCGGCCATATAATAATTAGGCGGTAAAACCGACCATATAAAAGGGTTACGGCAATCCAATAAAGACAAATAATAAAGCAAAATAAAAGACACAAAGATTTACGTGGTTCGGTCAAATTGACCTACGTCCACGGGTGGAGGAGGAGCAATATTTCTACTATGAAAAAGAAATACAAAAGGCGTAGGAAAGTGGTTCCTAGGCTAATAAGGCACTTACAAAAGAGTTAGGAAATATTCCTAAACTCAAATCAAGAGAGCCTAAAATATTTAACTATAAATGGGCTAAATGACTCAAGAAACTAATAGCTCATATAACTCTCTTGAGTGGTGCGATTTGAACATTCACAAGAGCCCTCTATTTATAGAAAGTTGAGGAAGGCTTTCCTCAAGCCTTTGTCGATGTGGGATGCAGCAAAAGAAGAAATTTTGCCACCCCAATGTCAAGAATTGAGGCTGCGACGGCTTTGACATTTCAACAGAACAGAAAATACATATATAGACTTCACAAATGGAGTTCATTTGTTGAGTATTTGTAATGAACTAAATCCTCCTTTAAGGGCTAATTTAAACCTAAAGGACCACCTGAATACATTATTTTCATCAATCTAAGCAATAGAGAATAAAGTAGACATGCACAAACCAATGTTTTAAAAGGCGTTCACGGGTTGATTCCCGAGATAGGGTGTCCCAATACCACCCGAAAGTATTCTGGGGCTTATGCCCAAGAGATTAGGACGTACACCGAGGTGTTTGGGCACCCCTCTGAAGTGGAGCGTTAAAAGCATATGCCTTACGAATTGTCTTTAAAAAAAAAAGATTTAACCTCATCAATTAAGTTAAAAAAAAAAGATTTAACCTCATCAATTAAGTTTTTAAGTTTTTAATATTCAGCTTTATTACTAATTTACTATCTATTATATTGAGACATTGAGTGAATTTGATATGAATTTATTTGAAATATAATATACGGTTA